>JARJLF010000947.1:0-115297 GCA_029378395.1 Mycena leptocephala
ATTATGCGTGTCATGATCTCGCCAGGAGGAATACATTGCAAAGCCCAAAGGAGAATAAAGATAAAAATAACAGCGTCGTCAATAAGCGAATGTGGAGTCGGCTGGCGACAGACGAGGCGTAATGGCAGTTAGGACCTGCACAGAGTCCGAGGAACGAACGTAGGTACCACAGTCACACACTGAACCGATTGATACTGTCAGGTTTGTGTCTCGCACCGTCCCAGAGGTCGACGGGCAAGAAGGTCTTGCGTTTCTTCTCCACCTCGGTGGTGGGGAAGTTGATCCCAAGCTCCTCGTCGGACTCTGCGGGTCGCCGCGTGAACGGCTGGGGAAATACTTTGTGTTGTACGACGGCCAATACGGGACTAAGTATTAGAATGTGAAGATAAAGATAAAAGATATCATCAGCAAGGCGGACGACACTGATTCAAGGTAGTAACGCACGTCAATCCCAATGAGGCAATGAGGAGAATTCGTGTGAAGGTGGGTGCAGCGTACTCGTGGGTGAGCAGGAACTGAGATGGGAAATGTCAGATTCCGTCCGTCGCGACGAGCTAAACAGCGGGGGAACAGATACTGACCACCACGTGGGATCCGTTACGGTCGAAGAGGAACCGTAGACCGGCACTCATACCTTCCTGTTTCGTCATTATGAGGTCGATGCCTAGGGCGACGAGGAAGGTCCCGATGGAGGCGCATCCGAAGAGCTAATACAAAAGTTAGTCGTAGTCTGTGGCAAAGAAGGATGAAACGCACGAGTCCGTATCGCTGAAACCAGATGAGGGAAAGGCCTCCCGCAGCTCCACAGACGCCCACGATCACCCAATTTATAGCGTACAACTGCGTGGAGGATACGAGCAGCCCTGCACGCAGCAGGACTATTCGTATGCCAAACGCAATGCCCCCTGCCATTCCTATTGTCGTGATCCCGCCAAGGCGGGCGATCTCAAATACGCCGAGAGCGAATCCTAAGCAGAAAAATACGATGATGATCGCAGTGAGAAAACTGTCGCAGTAAATAAGCACCCTTGGAGTGAAATACGCGCAGGAACGTACATGTCCGCGACGCCTGACCCGTTGACGGAATTTATCACAGCTGCCCAAGTGCAGACTGCAGAGGCCACACCAATGCCTACGCCCGTCGTCAACCGCCAGCCGCGGATGCCCGCGCAGGACATAGGGAGCCCAACAATGAGAGAGAATCCGATCCAAATCAGAGCTGGTAGGTCGAAGTTCGAGCCACTGCCGTCGGTTGCGTCGCCCTGCTTGATGAGGGCGCCATGAGAATCAAAAACTTCGATAGTGCCCGTCTCATTGTTCACGGTGAATGAGGTACGGGGGAGAAGAGTGCGTGTCGGCGATGCGACAGCAAGAGTTGAAAATACAGCAAGGAGTAGCCAAAAGAGTGATGCTATCCGAGGCACAACCGCCATAGCCAAGAGTGTCAATCGCAGACACTTTGGGTGGAGGGAGTTGGGTGCTCAATTTCGTTCGGATGGGCCAGCACCACCGAGGAAAGAGGCAAGATAAAAAGAAAGTGGGACTCGACCCGCGTTCGAGTTGCAACGATATGACAGGAAATAGAAATGGGAGAGAATGAAATGCGAATACATCTCCTTGTGTGGGAGGCTTGTTGCCGTGGTTACCTTCACCGTACTGCCATTTTGGGATGCATCGTGATGTCGATCGATATCAGTAACTGCCTCTATCCACCTTGTTGTAGAACATTCAAGGGCAGCGAGAGCAAATCACCCGTTAGGAACAAATGAAATTCACGTCGAAGGCCCTCGCAGCCTTGCCTTGACAACTACTACACTCTGTATTGTCACATTAGTGCTCTCCATGAGAGACCAGATCTCGGTTCTCAACTTGTAAGGATTCCTGGACAACTAGGGCAGAAAATGGACAAGTTTTCATTCGAGTGAAAATGCATTAAATTACGGTCGCGGCATTCGGCGAGAGATTCGAGGATCTCACGGATCGGTAGCCCCTCGAGTGATAAGCACCAGATAATTAAAGTCCCGAAATAGGGATTGGACCCGACCTGAAAACGCGTCAGTGACAGTTCATCAAGACCGGCGGAAAAGAGGAAGAAAAAAATAGCTCAGGCTGCAAAGCAGACTCGAAATGTGATCTCATATCTCCAAGCCCAATCCAATGGCGAAACGGCCCCTGCCAGTCCGTCTCCATCGACCATGGAGACTGCACCTGCCATGTGTGCACGTAACCACACGCCATGAGCGTGTAGCTCGAGCTCGGACGCTTATAGCGGGCACAATGAATATACCGTCTGAATATAAACCACATCTAGAGACCACCCGACGCAGAGTTGACCTTTTCTGTGCGGGCTCGGCTAGATAAACGAGGGACAGCGCGCGAGGCGCGTGCCCGATGTAAGACTCTGCCTTTGCTGCCAGACCGTCGAGCTCGAGACCGCGGCAGCCTAACGAACAAAGAGTCTGGATGTCGGTCCAGCCTTACGATGTGCCACTTGGAGCTCCTGTGACACATAGAGAACTTGGACACTTTGGGGTTCAGAAACCTGGGCAAGAAGACAGAAAGCGGTTCCGTCTCAGGATTGGGTGGAGTCGACCCTTTTACTAGGACATCTTTGCAGAGAAATGAGAATGGTCGAGGTACGTACCACGAATCCTGTTCTGATCCAACCTGTTGAGCCTGGAAGACTGTTGCGGACGTCGTTTACATATGTCGTTCTGGCGGTTTCGTCGAAAAAGGTTTGTGGCACGTGAAGTTGGGTCCAAATCAGGAAGAGAAGTTCGGCATCTCCCGGTTTCCGTTTCATACCTTTTCCTAGTCCAAGGCACTCGGCACAGCCATGCTTATAGCGCATGAGACGGTGGGTCGATCATACTCCAGACATTATATTTCCCTCGTGGAAGCCTGGACTGCTCTGAAATTCACGGGGCAACTCGCCCCTCGGATGATAGCCCTGGTGTCCAACTCGGACTTGTAGTCGACTTGCTTCGACTTGACATGTTGTCATAAACAGTTCTCTCCCATCTCCACCTGTCAAAGAGAGAACACGTGTTTATGGTCTGACTAGGGAGACTAACATGTTGTGCCTCGCGCCAAGCTCATATCAGATGCGCTTTCATCCAGACTTGTCATGATTTTCTTCCAGCGAACCAACAACGAACGCAAATCTCTGGTGGGTCCCCTCATTAATTTTCCCTTCGACCTTCACGGCGGCGAAGAAACTATGAGTTTTAGCAACCTCAAATGTCTATGTACTCCCTCTCGTCTCGTCCCCAAAAACTTTTATCACTCACCTGATGATTGGTCTATTTCTCGGGCGGTGGATGATCTGGGTTTGCGTCGTTTAATTGTCCTGGACTCCACTATACATCATTACTCGACACGAGATATCGAGGCATGTTAAATTTCTGTACCGGCGTCTTTCGGTTCGTTGGTCTCAAAAGAACTGTGGGTATAATCACTGCGACAAGTTGACCATTCACTCTGAGGGTTCAGCAATGAATTTCGCGATATTCAAAGACCTCGGATTCGCCGATGTGTCTTGTATGGAGACCTTGAAGGTATGTATCTTTGCTCTCAATCTGGCATAATATGCTCATATATATTCCAGTCGATTGCGAAGACATGTCTAACACTTTTGTTCCCGAGAGTCGCAAACTAATAATATTTTTTGGCTAGCTCGGATTCTCACTGCTAGTCGTCAAAACGAACTGAATCACTTTTGGGTGATCTCTTGTCACGAGGCCAACGCCATGGGAAAAAGGATATAATAGTAATAGTCGGAGAGAGGCTGGACATGTGCTCTGCCACTCCCCACGGTAGGACCTAAATTCGGCGAATTGAGCGAGAAGCCGAGGTCTACCGAGGTCTAAACTCGACCAGCGAGAAGTCTAGGTGAGAGACTTCGAGCGACCACCGTTCCCCCCTCTTGTTCCCCCCCATCCATCGGCCCTCTTCACAATATCCAAACAACGACTATCCATCGACATTACCTGCGAGAAAGGAGCCGAAGGTCCAACCCTGCTTGACATAGCATGACTTCCCCAGGCCTCGCCGGCGCCGGGTTGCTCGTCATCTGGGGCAGCATCTCGCCCGAAGTCGACGAGCCTGCCCTCAACGACTGGTGGACAAACGAGCATCTCCCCGAGCGCCTCGCACTGCCAGGCTTTCTCCGCTGCCGCCGCTTCTTCATGCAGGCCGCGTCCCCCACCGCCTCTCCGGAGTCCAAGTACCTTGTATGGTACGAGGTGGACGATCCAAAGGCCCTGGTCTCGCCACAGTACATGGAGAAACTCGACAACCCGACGCCGGGCACGGCGCGGTTCATGCCGCTGCAAACGAAGCTGCAGCGGTGCGCCTGCCGAGTGCACGCCTCACAGGTCCGGCCTGAGTTTTCTCTCACGGGGATGATTGGTGGGAGCATGGCCCATATCAGCTTTACGCCTCCGCCAGATAAGGCCGCATGCCTGGATGGGTTGGCGGTGAGCTTGCGGGAGCTCTTTGCACATGCGGTGGTCCTGGCCTTCCACGTGGTCGAGCAGGACGAAGAGACTACGAGGACCGGAAGCCAGACAAAGTCGTATGCGGGTGTGTCGTTACAGCGTTCGGGCCTGAAATGCATGGTGTTGGTTGAGTTCTCCGAGTCGATCGTCTCGCCGTCCGGGCAGCGGGAGGCCTTGAGGTCGATGGTGATTGATCGGGTTGCGGAGGCGGGAGCGACGGACGTCGAAGGCAGAATTTATGGGCTGATGTGCGCTGTAGGTCGATGAACTCGTTTACAGACGGTCCCCAAAAAACTTTCAAGTTGTTCAGATTTTGTTATTGCGACCTCAACCCTGTATAATAAATGTCTACTGATATTTTCCCATTCTCGCGGTCGTCATTATTTTGATGGGTACTTTTTTCTATTGAATCTTGTACACGCGATTGAACGCTGGTCGGAGGCGCGCAATTCGAGGTTGAACAGTCCCGCACGTGACCTAGTGAAAATAATGTATTTATATTCGCCTGAGAACTCTCACTGCGTTCTAATTCAAGCAGGTACGGAATAGTTTCACCGACACGAGTCATTGGTGCCTAAAGCACGGTCAAGTGGCCATGAGAGCAATTTTGGCCACAGAAGTGATCATGGCGGCAGGGCCGGGGAGGTTCGAAAACCCAGTGTCAGTCAAAAAACTTTGACAACATGTCAAGGACCCTTCACTAGTCAAACGTTAAGAGATTAGTCAATTAGTCAATGACCCGCGCTCACGCAGTGAAGGGAGAGTGGAGGAGATGTTCGGCATCATGATGGTCACTGTATTCGGATCATTCGGAAAGTGACTGCCGGAAGTTCTGGTGGGTACCAATCTCCTAACGACTGCTCAAACCCACGGAATACGGAGCACCTCGTCTCAAGGTTACTTACCCAGGACAGCGAGGAATTGATTCTTCGCAACCGCCGCTGTCATTGCACTTCTCCCAGCTGTCAAACTGCCAGCTACTGACGCTTGCCCCTTTTCAACCGTGTACTTTTCAACTCCAATTCTGTCAACCTTAATTGCAAGTGTTGATCTGACCCTAAAACTGTCCTCAAGAAGACTTCAACTGCGGGGACGAGGCAGTAGCCGTGTGCTTCAGAGCAATTTCAGATTTCCGACATTTTCGCACACGACATGGCAGGAGATCCGCCCACGGTGACTGAGTCGACACTCAACACCAGCCGATGCTAGTGACTAATGGCTAACCTACAGATATCTAATGCTCTGGAATATCTGCAGAAACTTGCACTAAGAGATTTGCTCTCCTTCTCAGCTGAGCAAAGCCATTGTAGAATCTTCGTTTGAGAAGTGATTAAAACCTTTCTTCGAATCCTCGCTCATTCTGACATCTTTGTTTGCATAGCGTCCATCTTGATCATTTTTTCCAACAATAGCATCCAAAGATGTGGGACAACGATCTCAAGTCGCTGTCCTGCATCCTGGCGCAGAGCAAGTCACACATTCTATTTTATCCCATGGCAACACATGCCGCCCTTTCATATAAACGGATGCAGGATTCAAACTCTCGAGCTCGATTTCCCCTCTCTGGCTCACGTCGCGGCATCCATGTCCACTGTCGATGTAAGCTTGACTATTGGCGCGGCGTTCGCAGGCTGCGTGTTAGCTGTTGGGTTTGTTTTTTTATCATCCGCAGCAAATAATTCTTTCGCTGACACCTACTGGCATACACCACAGCCTCTCCTCTGTGCTCAGTTTCCAGACCTTTCTCTACTTCCATATATTCCCTTTCGACTCCTCCCGATATAAATTCCTGGTAGGGTATTTTTGTCGTCTTTCCCTTTCCTCGCCCTAAGCTTAGTGTCGCGCATATATACTCACTTATCAACAGGTCGCTTGGATCTGGTGCGTGGTATTTCGAATATTTGGTCTCTCCGTTGACGTGCATTCGATCGCCCGGAATACTTGTACATGCAGGTTCGTGGACTCAGCCCACACAGTCTTAATTTGCATGGGGGTCTGGCACTATGCCATTGCGAACTTCGGGAACCAGGCCGCCACAGCTTTCATCTACCCGTGCGTTGTCTTTCCCTCCTGCAATCCCAGCATGTAGATATTAATTCCGGCTTTTTGGTTTTTCAGAGGCTTCGCGGTACGCTTCTCCGCGAAGAGATCTGAGACCTTCTCGTCTGAGAATTAAGTGATACACACAGCTCAATAACATCATGACGACCAGCGTTACCTTCAGCGTTAATATGTATGTGCACTAGAATTATCCTTGTTTTCGATGCTCAACCATCCCTGTCTGGCGAACCAATTTCACTCTTCAGCTTTTACTTGTTGAGGATCCACAAGTGTTCGTGGATCGCGGAGTCGTCGCTCGCTCATGCTAACCCATAGGACAGTGAGCAGGGGTAATTGGTGGTTTACGGTTCCTATTGTGGGCATGCATAGCTTTCGTCCAGCCCCACGACTTACGGTATCCACAGGCACTGCTGTGCCTCGCCCGTCTCTGTATATTCTTTCTTATTCCCTTTTAATTTGTTTTGAAACTCAACACATGTCCAGCGGTGTCTTACTGTACGTCTCAGCTGTCCCGAGTGATTTGTTTTATTCTTCGCAAAGCTTACGACGCATTATTGGCAGCGACGTCCATCGAAATGTGAGTATCGTCTTGGCGGTGATATTTGCACGCCATTCAGTTCATTTCAGGTTCCGAGCAAAGACATTTCACACCTTCCTTGCGCAATCCAAGGTCTGCCCTCCTATTTCTTCATCAGCAGGTCGCTCACCCGGCGCCCTTAGCCGGTATTAATCGCGAGTTTATCTGTATCGGCATCCACAGAACTCGCCATCGCCGGCTCCCGTTGGTATTTCCTGAGGTGCATACGCGCCGGATACTCGATGTACGTGCTTTCCAGTCACTGCGGCTGCACAGAAAGTTTGACTGTCGCTCATGGCGGGTAGGTCGCACGAGGCAGTGGACGGGGTTCTGGTTTTTACTGTGAACGATGGAATGTGAGTCTGTTCACACAGTGTATACTGGAGCCATCCTGACGGTCCGGCGGCTACGAATTAGCATGACCTGGTAGGTTTCTAGTTATCTGAGAGGCATAGCCGTGGCTCCTCACACCTGCTCTGCAGTGCTGTGATCTTGATTGCGGCTGCTTGCGTGCGTTTTTTTTCCCCATCTCTCAGCCAATATTTAACAAGGTTTTTTTTTGTCTCGTTCATTCAGTTCCTCACGATGCCCCATTATTGGATTTTCACCGCAGTGTTCTTTTTGATCGCAAAAAGTATGTGTACAGTGTGCTCGCCAGCCATCCTCGGTGGACTAAGCGCACCTATTAGTGTCTGGTAATTCTTTGCTTGCGACGTGAGTTTTTCCCTTCACGCTCTCCATACCGTTTATTAAGCGCACTGGCTGGCAGTCTTAACCTGCGCAACTGGTACCGCCACCGCCACGTCCAGCCGCAAGCGCGAACCATCCAGATGAAGGCCCGCGGCCCGTTCAGCGATGCGCAACATTATCCCATGGCGCCGGGCACGCATGCGCATGCGCAGTTCACGCACAAACAGGTATCACCCGCGGACTCGGACCTACCTGGGGTGTGTTGATTATTTATTTGATTCTTGTTCAAATTGCTTATGACAAACTTGAAAACTCGACCGGGCAGAAAGTCGAAGTGTTTGTCGACCACCAGGTGGAATTGATCGAAGAATTTCCGCGGGCAGAGCACGGTCGCTATGGGCGGGATGCCTCGTCGAACAAGTCAGATGAGATGTAAATTATATTTTCTTCGATATACATATGTTGGTCGCATGCAAACTGTTGGTTGTATTAACACTATTTAGTATCTGCCGAATTCAAGAGACTCTGAGGACCTGCATTCCGTTTTTCGCGGGAGCTGCAGTTGAGGTTAAACGCTTCCCGAGTGACGTTAGTAAATATTTGCGTGGATGTTTACATGTGGCGGTTCGGCGATCTCGGCGTTGTTCAAATTGGCAGTGGGACCACTGATATGCGCTCTTCCTCTGCATCAAAACATGATTTATAGGCCCCAACTTTCGATATTCGGACCGATTTTTTGCTGGGAATTTAACCACTGAGTATTCATCTACATTGCATTCTAGTTTCGCAGAAATAGCAGAACCCTCTATCGAAATAAGACTACTTACTCATCCTACCTTGCGTGCAGCAAGAGAGATTCGGAATCAGCGGGAGATCTATGGCGTACCGCTTTGAAAATAGGTGAGAAAATACGAATAGCCGCCACGACAGCAACCGCGAGGAGCGCTTCGATCTGGTCCATTTCGAGGACAGATATCCGAGTAGGTGGGGAATACCCCACCTGTGGGAATAACGCGAGAATATACATCGGCCACCACAGGACGACCCAAAGACCAATCCAAATCACTACAATCAAGGCAGTGATATAGAGAGACACAAAGCAGGAGACACCCGCGACCGAGAAGATTCGGCCTTGGTCGCGGACCACAAAGCAGGCCTCAGGTTGCGCCACCACATCATGCTACCCAAGAACACAACGCCGAAGACCGTGCCCGTTATGGCACTGCCCCATAGCCAGAAATGTGGCATGTAAGCCCAGGACCATACGGATCCGATGCTGGCGGGGAAATGCCGGATGGCGAAGGGGGGTTCTCGCCTTTGCCTGGTGTGATCCTATCGTGAGCGGCACACCAAAAGACGGGCGCCGTCTGCGCGATCACTTGATGAGCACGGAGGGTGAAGCCTGAGGCAATGAAGACGAAAACCAGAGGGATTTCAGCTATACCCGCTGTGCAGAAGCCAGAGGAACCACCAAAGACGACGGCGGTCAAAATTGTGATGAGGGAGGATCCGGTGCCAACCGATACAACATATTCCGCACAGGCAATCGCCGGTAATATTAAGGAGTCGCTGGCGGTGTCCCGGGACTGCACAACTGCTCGGGACTTGAGGATGAGGTCAATTGCGGCAGCAACGATATAAGATGAAGCTCCAATGAGGTCGTAGTCCCATCCGTCCGGAAGTCCATCGGTCGTCCAGAGAGCCTTGATCATATGCCCATGGCTCATCCCAAGTGTGATCAGCCAGGCCCACCAAGCGCCTGGGCCGTAGAATCCTGAGATTGGTGTGTTGGACGTAATCTTGGATAGCAGCCTCTGATGAATGGCGAGGCTTCCCTGGATGAATTCCCTCGCCACTGCCACCATCGCGAATATTGAAATTACAACGACGATGGTGAGCAGGATGAGATGCTATTCTGCGCGTAGCGTGGAATATTGTCCAAGAACCATTCGAACCAGTCGTTAAGAGCCGCGGAGTGAGGACGGCTGCGCGACATGATGGATATTTAAATGGTTGTAGTATTCGTTGAACGTGGTAGGTTGCAAGGACTTTTTGGGAAAGACTGAAGATGGTCGCAAGAAGCGAGGTAGTCCGCTGGTCAGAAATGTCAGTTGGCTGTCACAACGTTTTAGCGGCGGCGTTAGCGTCATTTGTAGCGCCCGCCGCCTGTGCACTGCCACTTGTAGCAAAATCAACTTTCCTCCCAACTCGCCTGTATATGATCTACTATGTTCCCATGCTCGCAGTCGTCCTTGGGTTCAATGGGTATTTCTCCTATCGATTTATATATCTCGCAAACGCGGTCGAACATACATATTGAGAAATCGAAGTTGAACCTTGGTTGAACCGTCCCACTTCAAGGTCATTTACTCAGCGCGTTGAAAAGCGGATGTAAATTAATTAAATGTGTACCGGAGATAGTTGAGAACTCTGTTCAGCTAATCCCACTTTGTAAATCTATAACTTGATTTCCTATGGATATGAATTAATAGGTAAAGGTGTGCCATCCCCAACTGCAATTTCCCTAACATTTCGACAATGGCCTGTGCGCACGACCTGGGTTCAGTTCAACTTCAGTTTGTGGAAACTGTAATCATCGGTTGCTGGTTAAATCCACTGCGATATTTCCACAGGAAACTCACTATAAGCCCTACTTTCGATATTTTGAAGACTGCCTTTGGTCATTCCATTAACCTGCCAGTCGATTTGGGTCTGTTTCATTTCATTACATTTGCCCCTGCAGCGACAGAATTATCAGTTGGTAACGGCGATTCAAAAAAGACTAGCCTGTATTCGTCGTTGAGACATGGTCGCATGGATGGGTAGCTAGTCGGCCACGGTGAGCCACGAGAAGATGATTGACCAGGTCTGCCTCTAGAGACAGATATAATGCTCCAAGGTATGTAAATGAAAGTGTTGAGACGAAACGGTGGACACTGCTTCTTGCACAGGAGAGCATGCTAGAGTCACCGAGGTCCCATCCGCAGGAAGCAATGCATTTTTCTAGTGGCAGGATGGGTTTAGGTTGTGACAAGAAGCAGCGGAGAAACTTGCCACGAAAAGTTCTACACCCAATGGATGCCACCGGTTGAATGCCGTCGCAGAAAGCTGCACACATGCTTCATCCCGACTATCCCAAGTGTGGCGCTTCGACTTTGCCCAATCTCACACAACACGCAGGTGGACGCTTTGCTGCTGGGAAGAATTGCTGGGTTTATGAATATCAATGCGTGGAATGGGATTGCTAGCGACGCGTCCTGGGCCAAGAGCCTGTGGGAATTGAACGATGAGCATTGCGACTGGTCTCTTGCAAATGGAAATTGGAAATTGTGCACAACGCAGGAACCGCACCAAAGTGGGTCAAACCCACCAACGACCGTGTGTGGAGATTGATTCCATGGCTCCAGAACGTCGAAAAGGAGTGGAGGCACGATGAACATGGTGGTTGTCAGAAAATTGCAACTCGGTAAGCACACTGTACGCACACGTTTCGCGATACTGTGGTGTTGAAAGCAATTTACGGTCCAGCCAGATGCTTTCTCCGTGGTTGGATTTTCTACGATACAAACGAATTAGCAGCGGGATTTTATTAGATAGGTGGATCATAACCCACCAATACACCAGACATTCCGAATTCGGATGCCTGGTATCCCAAGCATAGGTTGAAATGTTTCTTCATGCAGATTCATCGCATGGAGAAAGATGAGAGTAAAACCTGTGTCAAAAGAGTTGTCGGGGACGTATTGAACTGCCTGAACATGGAAGGGACATATCATAATAGAGTTTGAAATGTACACAGTTCGTTTCATCGTGAAGGGCAAGTGTGTGGGTTCGTGGGGCCAGTGGTCTGTATGAACGGGTCAGACAAACGGACTGAATAATTAACTTCACCAGATTTTAGTGCACTGGTATCAGGACAACTTGAAGTCGGACTGGGATGACGGCCTTCCGGCCCGAAATGAGCTCTTCCATTTTCGATCAGTGGCGGTGTTCGTTCACTTGATGGCAAGAAAGAAACTGAGGATCTCCATTTGACTTTCAAAGTTGTAGCCGGTGGTTACCATGTCTCAAGTCCATCCTTGAGTCCATCCGACAAAATCTAAAACCCTTTCCTCTGCCGCAAAACCTATCCATAGCCCATGCCCAGAACCCGCACAGTCTATGAGAATACCTCTACGGAGGTCGTTATACTCAAAGTTCTCCGCACGAGTTTGCGCGACCCCATGAATGCAAACTCGTGCTGTGCCTTGGCTATACAGACGGCCCAATCGATGCTCACGGTGGATGTCCCGGAAGTAATGGCCAAAGACGAGCGTCAAACGCACATTCTGCGGGCGATTATGCACCTGCTTACTTCCCAGCGGTCAGGCGAAGAGCTACAGGCACTCAAGCAGCGTCTAAGTCAATGCCGCTGCAACTTCGACGACCCGGTAGTTGCACGACTACACCTTGATGCCACAGGCCCGCCAAACCTTGACAGCACCCTATTTGTCCTATGCGGCACCATTTCTGCGGCGTTGGGAACCCTCCCTGTTGGGAAGTTCCGTAAGACCACGAAAAATACACCCGCCGACACCCAGCCCTGGCCAAACAGTGAGGCCGACATCATTCCAACTCCCGGAGGCTCTGATGCTATGTTGGGTGCCATGTTGGATTGGGCTACCGCACCACCCAGCGGATACGGGATCTTCCTTGCGCTCGGCTCTATGGCGCGTTTCTGGGAGCCCTTCGCGCGGGTAATTTTCCGCACGCCGCGCGCGTTTTTACTTGCCACTAATCAAATTCAACACGCACTCGATCATCACGACCCGCGCGCCGAGTACGTCGTGCACATGAAGACCTTCCAAATCCCCATAATGGCGTGCGTGGAGGGATTTTTCTTTACACTGTTGGCGCGGGACTCGCAGGCGATGACCCTCGCCCTTGATCCAGTCGTCAACCACATGAAGTGCATCGCCGTTAGGATCCTTCCCATCTTGCGGACCATCGGTCCAGCGTCGGGCGGGCCGTGACGTGGTTCGAGAAGATGAGCAAATTGAACCAGCGTGTTCCTTTCGCTTCCGAGCCGTCCCCGCTCACGTCATCGAACTATCCCATCATGTTCAACCAGCTCATGCACATCCGGAATATGAACCAATGCATGAACCTCGCGTGCGTGCGGCCACTGGGCGTCAAGACCGCGGTGTGCAAGCAGTGCGGGGTCGTGCGCTACTGTGATTCCGAGGTGTGTCGGCATGCATGCGCAGAATATTCTCCTTAATTCATCTCTGACTCTCGACAATTCAGTGTCAACGCCCTGCGTGGCGTGAAGCGGCCCTCCCGCACAAGCCACTGTGCACCACGGTACACTCGCTGCGCACGGTGCTTCAGCTGCAGGATGCCGCTGAGTGGGACAGCTGGACGCTTCGCATTAATGACACGATTGTCACCCCGCACCGGCAGACGAGCGATTTCGATGAATTGTGCAAAACCAAGCGCGCAAACCCGGAGCTCACGTTTATCATCTGGACTGGGCTCAACGAGTTGACGGCGGCAAAACAGAAGCAGTTCGATGACTTGGAGAAAAGGAGGGCAGGCGGTGCGCATCGACAACTTCCCAACCACAACATCACGTTGACATCGAAATTTATTTTCCGAGTTCGCATTTGTAAGTACTACGCACGCATGTAGTATAAGAAAGGTGAATTATCGCAACACGGGACGTATGTGCATATACGTACTACACGTTGTCCATTTTCTGGAGAGCATCCAATTCCGCTAAGAGTAGTTTCACCAGATCGTCCGAATCCTGGTACTTCTTATGTGAGCCTTCAAGCTGAATCTCCCCACCGCCCGGTCCATACTCGGTCAGAATTGCATGTCCCACCGTTTCCAACAACTCTACAAGCCGTTCGAGAGCATGTCTGTTATCATGGGATATATCCTGATTGAGTTCGGAGGTGGCGACTGGGATCTGGTTTCTTGTCTTTGATACAAATTCGATGAGTGATTTACCGAGTTGTGAGCGGAAGGGCTCAGGGGGGTCTTGTTTCCCAACAAAATATTCCCAACTTGGCGACAAAGACGCTGATATTGTGCAATGAGCTAATCGCAGAAGTTGGGGGAAGTCCGACGAGGGGGTGAGCTTGAATTTTTGCCAAACGGTGGAAAACGCCGAGAGGGCCAGAGCCCAGCTCTCCTCAGTTTGATCCGTGATTTTTTCGCGGTGATCCAAACTAGATACCCATATACTGCGCATAACCGCGATGAAGGCAGCCCTCGCGTGATAAAATTCACTTCTTGGATATCTCCACCAGTCACCTTCGGAGAAAACGGTGATCCAGGTCGCTAGGTCCGTAAAGAATGGCTTCCATTCTTTTGCGTAGGTTATAGCATTTCCCAGTTTAATGTATCCCAGGCCGGCTTCAAATGGATACTTGAGAGCGATTTCTCCAAGTCGAGACCACGCAGAGGATTGCTGCATGACTGGCCGAAGAGTAGAGTCAAGAAACCAGCAGCGCGCCCGATGCAGAACCAATGCCGCTGCACACGAAATATCTCCAGGAGCGGATAATGCTCGCAGGATTACATGAATGGATACCGAAGGCGGAGGCAGGGCACCGGTGCCGGTGCAAGCAAGCACTTGGAGGAGACTCTGGACCGCAACAGTAGTGCTTTCATCCCATTCTGTGGAATCCCTAGAATCGCTGCCCTCCTCCCATAAATTTTGGACGTAATCCAACGCCGAGTATATCCATTGGACTTCTAAGAGTTTAGTTTCTCCGAGATCCCCGACCATCATTTGAACTTCTCTCAAATGAGTCGTGCGTTCAATTCTGCAAATCGTGGCAGCTGATGACACCACCACGTCAGACCACGCATACACTTGAGAGAAACTGGTACAAAAACGAGAGATCTCCATGAGCAGGTCTCCCGTCTCCCATGGAAAACGATCCCGCCTGCGAGTTTTGGTGGCTAGCTTAGCCGTGTTGGTGACAATTCGGGCGATCAGTTCGGGAGTGTGATTTGTGGTGGCCTGTAGAGCCTTGAACAGCTTGATTATCAGGATGGTTTCGACCTCGCTGACGAATACATCTGACTTGAGTATCGAAATTATAGGTGGTCGGTGTCTTTACGAACCTCTTATCCACCCGCGCAATAAGTCGAGTATCCATATGGCCAAAAAACGGCTAAGACCATAGAGGTAATTGGCGAAGATTGATAGATCCATGCTTGGTATCTTTTCCGCGTTGAATTGGTCGAGGAAATAACTAATTCGCTCCTCGGGCACCACCTCCATCCACTTCGGATACAAAGAGGGAATAATATAGGACACCCATTGTATGGGGAGCGATCCTTCTGTATGTGGCCCCAATTGGAATGATCCTCGTTCCAATTGAGCCATCTGGAGGAGCTGCCCGAACTCGGAAGGATCTTGGCCCGTGGCGATGGGGTCAATGTCTCCAAAGTAAATATAGGGTTCAGTGCGAAGAGTTATTGATGATGCCTGAGTGATGAGCCTGAATGTAAAATATGCCCTGCTACAGATGAGTGCACGATGTGTCATTCCTTCCCGCACCGTCCACACCACACTAGTGCCAGAGAAGTTCAGATCCAAGCAGGGACGGAAGGTTTCAGCGACACGAGTCATTGGCGCCTCTAGATCAAGGTCAAGTGGCCATTGGAGGTCAGCTGCAATTTCGGCAGCAGCAGTGATAATGGCGGGATCCGTGGAGGTTTCCAAAACCCACAGAACAGCAGGAACCTCGGGTGACTGTGGAGGAAAATAATTGGAACGGCGGCGATCAAAGGCGGGCGCATATAACATTGATTCCGCCCACGTTAGGTTCCAACTCGGCCAGATGGCTGCTTTCGAGGAAAAGGAAGGCAGTGTTTCTGCGTCAGCTGCAGGAAGGCGGAACCGCGACAATACACGACCAACAAATTCCCGAAGTTTGATTCCCCACGGCTTCAGGGTCTCTAGGATCAGCGCGATTACTCGGGCAAGGAAAAGTGTAATGGGTGTTTGGAAGGGAGAATCGGGAGACACCATGGCCGACACCGATAGGAAAAGATATGAAGCGAACCCTAATGATGTCAAGGTCACGATGATGATCGCAACTGGCCGATTGATAGTGAATAGATACACCGAGAGAGCGCTTGAAAATCACTTTTGACTTTCCGCCTCCACGTGAATTCCCATTTGGGCAATTTGATGGCGGCTCACCGGCAGCCTTTCCAACTCCGACCTGCTAAACAGATACATACAGCTGACATACAGCGTCGCTTCCTCTTCTCCCCGTCATCATCTTCGCCCGCCCAGTGTTCATATGGCTCCCAGAATCACCGATCGTACGTTCCACTGCCCAAAGGCGAGCTGCTGCCGCACCCTCCGACCAAGGAAGTGTAAGAATGGACCGGAAGCAGATCGTTGGTGCGTAAATAGCAACTCTCCGCTGCCCGCTATTTGTGAATTTGTCCCTTTTAGTGCTTCAACCATACACATTCGACGTACTCGCATTTTTTCCCGCGTGGCGAGATTCCAAGCGTCGTTTCCACTCCCACCTGCACATTCCCTCGGTGTCCTTCAAGTCGCGTGCATAAGCACTGCACCCGCTGTATGTGTAGATGTCACTGCGTTTCCTCTGGCCATCAAGCCTTGCAGGACGAATCATTGACAGTTATCGCAAGATCTGACGCAGTCTCGTTTAGTATAGAGTTTCTCGAAGCCTTGCACGCACACGCCAACACCCTGCCCAATCTATGGGACGCAACAGCGCGTTCTCACGTGGAAGAACAGAGGTCCAAGCCAATGCCCTTGCGCAGCGTACCCCACTCCCTCCCTCCCCGACCCTCTCTCAAGAATTTGAATATCAATCGTTACTGTCATTCGATGAATTACGCTCGTTCCCACGTCATCTACATCTATGGCTACCCGCGCCTCGACCTCATCTCTCCCTGATTTGTCGCGTTCTTCCTCGTCGGAAGGGTAAGGGGCGCGCTATGGACCTTGAGGACGACGACGCCGTCATCGTCGACTATCGTCCCGCCCCAGTGTCCTACCCTCAACGCTCCTCAACCAAGCGCCTCCGTCTCTCATCCTCAGTTCCTCTCCTGATTTCCCCGCTGTGTTACTCCCTCCCAAAGATCGCGCTATGTAATATTCCTTCTCCACTGTATTCTTTCTCTTTACGGTCTCTTTGTTACCTATATTACATACAATTGGATTTGTAGCTTTTTACCTATGTATCTTCCATTACCTGTCTGTAGAATTAAAAATCCTCTTGCAGTTTTGTCGATGGAATTGAGATTTTCTGAGCGCGAAATGACACAAAATACGCCCACGTGATCATCTTGCTCTTGTCCGCACACCACGCGCTGCACCTCATTGCTCGCTGCCGACGCGCTCGCCATTGGTGAAACTGACGGAAAATGGATAAACTCAAGAGCCGCTTCCGCCTAGACCGTTCTGTCCGCAATTCCGCAACACAGGCTTCTCCAATTACCAGTGCTTCTCCGGCCGATAACTGCTTCACATTTCGTGCATACGATGATCCATCTCCTTCCACGCCACCTGCGGGCTCATTTGAGTCTGACATCGCCTCCTCGGAGTATCAACAGCGTTGGGAAACATGGACTGACTTTGAGAACTGGATTGTGCAGGAACAGCGCAGCAAAGGAATCGAGCTTCATCTTGTCAATACGTACTTGGGGCTACCGGAATTCGAGCGAAAGCTGCGCTATGTCTGCTCACGGGCTGGTACTGGCGGCCTCAAGACCTATGTCAAACGTCATCCCGAATGGAATCGCAAGATCGAGAACAAAAGGACGGACTGCAAATGTCGACTTCTAGTCAAACAGTATCCTGGTATCTCTACCGTTCTTGGAAGCTACCGGGATGAACATGATCACGCTCTCGGAAATGCCAACCTCCGCTACACCAACATTCCAAAAGAGACCCGCGAGCACATCGCCGGTTTGCTTCGCCTGAAACTTGAACCTGACCACATTGTAGGCCATTCTCGTATCGTGTATATTCAAGCCATTTCTGATACTCGCTGCTCTCAAAGCTGCGATTGATACATCAAGGCGTATACGAACACGACGACCTATTCGACCGAGATCTCGATGAGAACTTTGTTGCAGCGCGAACTGAATTTATCCAACTACGGGATATTCGGCGAATACAAAAAGAAATCGAGGCAGAGACCATTCGCCTACATCCGGACGACGGAATCTCGACGTTACGCTGGGTTGAAAATCTTCGGAATAAAGGTCATCTGCTTGGATTCAAGTCAAAAGCTGATCCCCCTCCTGCCGGTTCTGATCTCGCTCCGGATCTCTTTCTTCTGATGTTTCAAACGGATTGGCAACGCAAGATGTTCGACAAGTATGGGAAACCATTGCTCTGTATCGATGCCACGCACAACGTTACAATGTATGAAAACCTCAACTTAGCGACGCTTGTAGTGCGCGACCGATGGAAACATGGTACACGATTCTCTTTGTGTAAACATTCGGCTACTGATGGTACCCACTTGACAGGTATACCAATCGCATGGATGCTGGCTTCGAACGGAACGCAAGCAACTATCTATTATTTCCTCAAGCTACATCATCTTCGTAATCCCCTGACAATACCCCGTAACATCATTTCGGATTTCGATTGGGGTCAGATAAATGCTTGCTGGGCAGCATACCATTCCTTCATCCTGCTCTGCTGGTGGCACGTCCTCCATTCTTGGCAAAACACTTCCATATTGATGCACATCCGGAACTCTGGGACCTGCTCAAACGATGGCTACGTATGACCGAAAAATCCGAGTTTGATGCTGCCTGGGTCAAAATTCAAAATGTCGCACCGGTGTCCTTCGTCGATTATCTGAAAAAGTACTGGATGTTGGAGAAGGTTGTGCGGATGTGGTCTGGGCTCTATCGCACGGAGCGCGACATCTTCGAAGCATGTGATACCAACATGTTGATAGAGGCGTACGTCCTGGGATATCATCTCCCTTCCCTTTCATCGTTGTGACCACTCTTGTAGGTGGCATCACGTCCTTAAGGGCAAGTTCTTCCATGGAAAGCGCAACCGCCGTCTGGATCACCTTCTGAGCACGCTCCTTACGGAAGTTTTACCATACTATGCTCTCAAGCAGTGGCGGCAAGAACTTGGTTTCGAAGGGCCCGATATCGAGGTCAAAAAGCGCCAGGATATTATCAAGCGAAGCAAGGTCTACAGCAAGGAGGACATCCAGCAAATTACGGACACGAAGTTCATTGTCCCGTCAAAATCGGATCCGACGAAGGTTTACGAGGTTGATATCGACACCTACACGTGTACCTGCCTCGACTACCCGTTGATATCGTACTGCAAGCACCTCTGTGCGGTACAGGCCCTTTTTGACGAACCAGGAACCCCTGCCGATGGACCTGCGAGCCCTCATATTCCGAGCCTGTCAACACTCAATGAGAGTGCTCCATCAGTCGCGCCTACTCAGCCTACTCTTCCCGTCGAACCAACCGGTCCCTCTGAACCCACAACTCATCCATTCGCTCGGTTGGTAGAGAAGCTGGAGCGTTTAACAGCTAGGCTCCGGCACCCACGCAAGAAAGACTCGCAGTGCTCATCCCTTGGAGATCTCGAGGCCGCCGTTGATGCGATGCTCCTGGAGACGGACAGTGGGACTGTACTTCCCACAGCCCAACACCTAGCACCCAACAAATCATCCTCCTGGGCTCAAACCAGGGAAGCGATGATGCCTGGTGTGAAAACAAAGAAGAAACCAGCAGGTGACCCTTCTTACGGTGCTGGAGTCAACAGTGGGAGTAAAGCAAAGAAAGCGAAGTTAGAAAAGTGAGTGCACTATTCATCATTTCCGACTTTGACTCTTAATGTAGCTTTCTTTTTCAGGCCCAAAGCCCCAGAGACTCGAACTCCCCAATCAATATATCCTCTCACAGTTCCTCTTCCATCTTCTAGCTATCCTATTCCACAATTTATCCACCCACCGTTCCTTTCCGCAAATATCCCACAATACATGTATCCGCCTAGCAACTATACACCTGGACAGCCGGCTTCCACTTTGATATCCCCAGTACATTACTATCCTAATCCTCACGCATGAATTGTTTCTTATATCAGTTTCACTCGATATGTCTTTCCACAAATAAATTTCCGGATTTTGGTACAGATGGGGGATTCCATACAGATATTTGGAGAGCAACTCTTAAATACCCAAAATTCCTTACCTAGCGTTGGATTTTTTCCGTGTAACCAACTGGAGCCTTCATGAAATGGCGATAAAAACTGTGTAAGTAGGTGCCGACGGCAGCTTCGGCAAGCCGAACACAGCCACCGAAAAATTTCCCAATTGGGATTCCACGTGGAGGCGGATTGTAAAAATCTATTGAAAATAGCAGCAGTGCAAGCTGCAGAAGTAAGGGGAATGTGCGGAGGACTGCGTCGAATTTCCATCTGCGCAAACCGTCGAGTTTGCGTTGGCGTTCGAGCCCTCGCTGTTCGATGGTGCCCCTGCTGCCAGCTGCTTCGTAGTACATGATCCACTGTTTGCCAAGGACAGCGAGCAATGCAGCCAGGAGCGTGACAAACAAGCTGATGTAGAGCATACTCTGGACGGCGACAATAATCACCGGAGGGCTCGACTCGGGCGCCACTGGTATCAGCTGTGGTTCAATCTGGATAATGAATGCCGAGCTAACGGCCGAAAACAATCCAGCCTGCCCCAAAAAGAATGAGCAGAGGCATGTAAGGAATTCAAATCCACGTACAAAAATCAGAGCTGTGTCCAGGTCGTTACTATATTCTGATGGAACTCTTCGTCGTGCTCATCAGCAAGTTTCATGTACGAGTTCCAAAATGCAGTCTTCTTGTCCGTGACCGGGGCTTCTTGCTTGAGAACTTCAACCGCCCTCTGAATCCTTGGCTTGTTTAGCAGACATGCAACTAGACGAATGAGGAAATACCTGTCCGTCTGCTTCTCCTGCCTCTCGCTCAGGTCAGAGAAGCACAATCTAAGTGCGGTAATTAGCCTACGCATCCAGTGTCAGCGCAGTGTTACAGTGAGTATTTCAAGTTGAGTGTCGTACCTCTCATTATCGAAAACCTCGTCTGGGTTATTCGACATTCTTATTGTAGCAGGTAGACTAAGGGAAGGGATCCCGGCCTGGCGGCGAAAGCACGCTGAGGAGTGACGACATTCATAGCGCTTCGTATCCCAAAATATTTCGGCACCCAAGGCCGGCGTGGGTGAGACAAAATCTCCTAGGGGGGGCTGCAGAAGCACAACAGACAGAAGGCCGACCTAACCTGAAAGCAGAATGATGCAGGAAAGTCCTCTTGCTGTCCTTGGTTCTGTCCAGGCCTCAGTGATACTCAGGCTGAATTTTGACTCCGAGTCTAGACAACGCAGTGTTTGATTTTTTCCCCATGGTGGATAATGATACAGCTCCACAAAAGGGCACAAAATTGACGTCCAGTTGACAAAGCAGCCCAAGTTTGGCTCAAGCAAGCCTTGAGCAAGCCTCAAAGGTTGTGGTCGTGGAGTGCGTGCCGCACTGCCGCGGCCCGCGGACGTGATGACCAATCTGCGCATCAGCTGGTGGTGCGTTTTTGGAATCGTCTCTCGAGTACTTCCATTACCCATTTCCCATGGCTCACGAATCCCATTTGACCCGACCATTGGATCCTTCTTCTTCAGCCGCCTCAACGTCGTCGCTCATGGACATCGATGGCGTCGTCGGCGGAGCAACCCTGATCGACGTCGAGCGCGGGCGAGACCAAGTTCCGGACGACCAAGGTGCGTCCATATTTTGCTGGAATCAAGCTGAAATTGAGTGCGTTCTCATCTCCACCCATCTAGCTTCTTTCCATATGACGAGGGGAGGGAAATACACAAAACGGATAAAGTATTATGTTCCGGGGACCGCGTGGATTCCGAGCTATTCGCTTTCCTTGTGAGTCTTGCTCAGGCGCTGGTAGACGTTCGCGTTCTGACCTTGCCCCAGCCTTGGGGGCGATGTGCTGGCTGGTTTGACTGTTGCCTCGATGCTTATTCCGCAGTCGGTCAGCTACGCGACGTCTTTGGCTCAGATGAGTCCGCTGACTGGACTGGTGCGTGTCCCGTTCAGTCTGACTCTTTCCTCGCTCACGCTGTCTCTTTAGTTCTCCGCTTCAATTCCTGGAGTAGTTTACGCGTTTTTGGGGACGTGTCGCCAGTTAAATGTTGGACCTGAAGCCGCGATCAGTCTCCTGGTCGGCCAGGCTATCGGGGAACTTCTCCTCGAGCTTCCCGATCCGCACTCCGAGGAAGCAGAGGCGGCAAAAATCGCCATATCCACCATAATCACCATGCAGGTAAGCCGACAATGTTTGACATGTTCAACCTGCCTAATTTCCCCAGGTCGGATTGTTTGCGTTCCTGCTCGGCTTTTTCCGTCTAGGATTCATCGACGTCGTCCTCAGTCGTGCGCTGCTACGCGGATTCATCAGCGCCATCGCCGTGGTCATTTTGACCGAGCAACTCGTGCCCATGTTTGGTCTCACCGCAATCATGCACGAAATACATCCAGAATCCACCTTCGACAAAATGCTCTTCCTCTTGGAGTATGTCTTTACGAACGCCAATGCCAGGACGACCATCGTCAGTTTTTCTGCGCTTGCTGTACTGGTCGGACTTCGGGTCATAAAAGGGGCCTTCCAAAAATATTGGTGGATATATCGCCTGCCTGAAGTACTTCTTGTCGTTATATTTTCCACCAGTGAGTTATGTTACGTCTTGGCCGCATTACGTTGATTTTTTGCGCAGTTTTGTCTGAAGAGTTCCGCTGGGATCAAGAAGGCGTGGAGATTCTGGGTGCAGTCCCGATAACGTCGATGAAGTCGTTCGTGCAATTTCCTCTGCAAGTCGCAAATCTCAAGTACCTTCGACGGACAACGTCAACTTCTATGTTCGTTGTCAACTTTTTCTTCCTGCTTATCCCTAATCTATATATGCAGGCTCATTGCCGTTGTCGGCTTCTTGGATAGTATCGTAGCGGCGAAGCAGAATGCTTCTCGGTATGGGTACTCGATCAGCCCCAACCGTGAGCTCGTCGCGCTTGGTGCATCCAATCTCGCAGCCTCGTTCGTTCCCGGCACCCTTCCCGCCTACGGTTCTATCACTAGGTTCTTTACTGACCATTGATTCAAACCTTGCGATGTTGACTGGTACCATCTAGGTCGCGGATCAATGGCGATGTCGGAGGGCGGACGCAGATGGCCTCACTCGTATGCTCCGCTGTCGTGCTTCTTGCGACATTCTTCCTGCTCCCCTGGCTATACTACCTCCCCAAATGCGTCCTATCTGCGATGTGAGTTTTGCAATCATCTACGAAATTATTCAACGATCTTATGTTCGTTTTAGCATCTGCCTGGTTGTGTTCTCCCTGCTCCGCGAGGCTCCACACGACGTTGCGTATTACTGGAAGTTCGTATGCTTGCTATCGTCAGTTTTGTCTTGGCTTATCATACTCGCACCGCCGCAGGATGAGCGCCTGGGTGGATCTCAGCCTCATGTTCCTCACCTTTTTCTGCGCGATCGTATGGAACATCGAGATCGGCATCATGCTCAGTCTGATCGCCTCGCTCCTCCTCGTCGTCCATCGCTCGTCGAAGACCCGTATGACCATATTGGTGCGTTTCTCATCATCGTGTTGATGAACAACGAATAAACCAACCTGCATTATATTTAGGGGAGAATACCTGGGACTGAGCGGTGGAAGCCGATCAACGAGAACCCTGAGGCGGAGGAAAATGTTCCTGGCGCGCTGATTGTGCGGATTCGCGAGAATCTAGACTTCGGTTGGTTTTCCTACCTTTTCTGCTTCCAAGCCCATTATGCTCATCTGAGGTTGATAGCGAATACGGCACAGCTTAAAGGTTCGTTGGGGGATTTTACTGTTTTCAACCGTCCTGATCATTTGTATGCTAGAGCGCTTGCGGCGGTTAGAGCTGTACGGGACTGGAAAGAGCCATCCGTCAGAAGAGCCGCGCCGCCAGCAGGCGACAGTCCTGGTGTTCCACATGGCGGATGTTGAAACTTGCGATGCATCGTATGTCTATTCCACCAGCCTATTGGTCGAAATTCTGACAGTCCTTCTAGGGCAGTGGAGATGTTTCGCGAGTTGTGCGAGGAGTACAAGGTTTGTTAAACTCAGTTAGAGAGAACCTCAGTTGATTTTTTCCATCAGAGCCGGCATGTTCGGCTTTTCGTGACGCACCTGCAGCCCCGACCGCTTGCGATGTTTTCAAAGGCGGGGATCTTCGAGTTGCTCGGAGACGAGGCATTCCAGCTCAACGTCGCGGATGCGATGACGCGGATTGAAGGCGGTCGATAATACGGCACAGTCGGTAATACAGGGACAGGGCGGAACATCTAGACCTATATACTATTAGCACGTAATATTTTGCATATGGGAGTTGAGATTTGGATCACCTGGAGCTATATTTTTGAGGCGAATGCCCGCACAGGCGATCCGTCGCTTCCGTCAATTTTCAGGGGGACGAGGTGTACAACGTAGTTGGGATCATCCAAGGCATGCAGGTTGGTCAGATTCTCCGCGATGACGCCGCCAGCTCCGAGGATAACCTCGTGTGCGCCGAAACTGCCTGTCCCGTCGAGCCGCGTTTCGTCTGGGCTGAGCGTATCGATACCAACCACTTGTATCCCGGTGGCAATGATCTGCTCTGCAGCCGCGCGCTCAAGGAAGGGATGCTCGAGGTACTTTTCTGTGCACCAGTACTGCGACCAGCTGGTGTGGAGGAGGAGGATGACGCCCGCGGCCATCTGCGGCGCGTACGGCGTAAGGTCAGTCCATGTTATTGCTTCTCGGGGTAGTTTGTGGGTGAGGTCAATTAGCAAGGCACGCCCGATGAAAGTGCTCAGTGGGATTTGCTCGATTGACTTGCCCTCTGCGAAGAAATGCGACGGGGCATCGACGTGGGTGCCTGTGTGGGAGCCCATAGACAGCGTCCGGACGGAGTAGCCGTCTTTTTCGACAGAGGTGGCGCAGGAGCAGCTGAAGACGGGGTCTCCTGGGTAGATTTGCATGCCTTCCTTCAAGCTGTGGGATAGGTCGACGATTTCCATGATGGTGGTTCGAAAGAAGGAGATAAGTAACGGTGGGATAAGTACGTTATCCGACGATCCATCAAAGTCTAATTATAAATAAATAAAATATTCGTTATTCTCCTTGCCCTCTTCCAGAGTCCTTGTATCCTCCAGCAAGGTGCAAATTGCCAGAGCCCGCAATTCTAAGCGTCCTATACATCTCTCAATATTCCTAACCATGTCCACCAACGTTGCGACCGATCCACAACCAGTGCCCGTTCCCGAGACTGTACTTCAAAAGGCTGCAAAACGATTCCAGCTCCACAACCCCATCGAAGCCACGGATGCCCTCTGGAGAGCGTATTCAAACAATAGGCTCGCGGCCTGGGCAATCCGGAAACGCGATAAGGAAGCTGAGAAGGAAGGCTACGAATCGCCGGATTCCGACGACAATTTTATGATGTACCGAGACGATGCTATCCATGTTTTCCGCTCGATAAGGAGGACTATGAGGGAGTTGGAGGACGAGATGGGCTTTCCTGACGGACTCTTGCAGAAAAGTGTGGCGGTTTTGTCCTGCAATGCGGCGTTCGAAGAGGCGGACGATGTGAGCGTCCGATCTTTTTTCTTTTGGTATTGTTAACCCTACTTGCAGCCTCGAACAGTGTCTACCCTCTCCAGATTATACTCGCCGTCCCGGCCGGCCTATGTCGACGTCCACTTTATGTACCACTGCCGTATGCGCATCGACCATCTTGAATGGCACTTCAGCTTGGGGTACAAGATCCACACACGCCCAAAGGCACGCGGACCGGCGAAAGAGATGCCTGCGGATCTTGATGTCAAGGCGCTCAAAGACGAACTTGGCGGGGGGCTGGCCAATATGCACACCAACAAAGGCTGGCGGTCGATTGCCTGGGCGACGTGGGACGATCTCGGTGGGCGCAACTATGGGCAACGCAGGGTAGAGCAGCGGTCATGCGACCTGTATGACGAGGGCATTGTCGATCTGCACGAGGCGCTTTTCGGGCCTCTTCCAGAGTCCGACGGAGAGTCTGATTTAGCGCGCCGGCACGCTTCCGTGAATGTTGTGAGGCTGTTGCTGGCTGCAGTCGGGATCAACTATGAGATTGCTTGCGAGGAAGACGAGGACGACGCCCCGCCCGGAAGGGACCAGCAGGATATAAAGCAGGGTCATATTGAATGGATGTTGTGCGGGTTGACGGATAACTGGATGGCTCGGGAGGTACGCAGGGCGTGCGGCTTCCAGCTCACACGGGACCCTGTGCAAGAGGCGGCCGGAGAGAAAGAGAGGGAAGAGGAAAAGACTCGGAAAGATGAATATTACGACGACGAGGACGATCCCGCCGACAACTGCCGACCTCAGTAATCCTTTTTTCTCTGAAATACTGAAGTACTGACATATTATCTTGATCTTGTGCGTGACGGCAAAGTTTCTTTGAATAAGTACTGATAGGTTTCCCTTCTAGATCTGCTTCCCTTGCTCTTGGCACAAATGAAATTCTTTATTGCGATTTTCAAGTTAAGGAATCGACTCTCCGGATAATAAGCAGAATAAATTGTAGCCCAGACATTTCAGAAACTGAACTTTAGATGATAGACAGGTAAGATCTACGTTCAACTCCAACAGTATATACACCTGCACCTCAATCTTTTTTTTCGAGTGATTTTCGGGGTCAATCGCAGGGCACGTGATCGCGATGTAGATGACGTCACCAACGCGTTCCTTGCTCTTAACCGCCATGACCAGTACTTTACCCCCGCTAGTCCAAGCTTTCTCTGGCGCAATTGGCAGCGCATCTGCCAACGCTTTAACCTACCCCTTGGACCTTGTAACCACACGCCTTCAGCTTGATTCCCCACAGAAAGCAAGAAAGTCTGGCGGTCTCCTGGGCGCGATTCGTACTCTGCACGGGATCATCAAGAAGCGAGGGTTCCAGGATATATACACTGGATTAGGGACGGATACTGGTGCGACGCTGCTCTCAAAGTATGGCTTCGGTGTCCATTAGCTGCACTACTAACCCTCTTCAGCTTCTTCTATTTTTATTTCTACGCCTTCCTCCGGTATCTTCTTACCCGGCGCCGGCTTTCTTTGAATACCAAGCCGAGTGGTCTCATCCGTCCGCACAAGCCCAGCCTGGCGGAGGAAATATTACTTGGCTTCATCGCTGGTGTTGCTTCGCGCGCGGTATCTACGCCTTTGAACATTGTCACTCTGAGGCTTCAAGTTGAGGGCGAGAATGAAGACGATGAAGAGGTAGGATCGGGAGCGGATGAGCCGGTTACCGGAGTCGGTAGGGTCGTCAAGAAAATTTATCGGGAGCAGGGCATATTCGGCTTTTGGCGCGGTACACTTCTGTTCGATTTTTACGTTTAACTAGAAGCTAATTCCAAATAGGTTTCAAGACAACGACTCTACTATCTCTGAATCCTGCGCTGACTCTGGCGCTTTTCCAAATGTTCCGACGCGTCTTGGCGCGCGCTTCTGCGACAACTGGGGCCGACCCAAGCCCACGCCAGGCCTTCCTTGGGGCTGCAGTATCGAACTCTATTGGTATTGTCTCTCATTCTCCACGGTTATCAGCACTCTGATACGTGTAATTTCAGCGGCAACCATTCTATATCCCCTCATGCTCGCCAAAACGCGGCTCCAAGCCACCGAAGCGACCTCCATGCGCGAGGTACTGCGTGACGCGTACACCGGACGGGGTCGCAGCGCAAAGCGCCTGCCTGGGTTTGAGTTCCCGTCGTCCGAGAACCTTGGGGTCTCCGGGCTTTATCAAGGGCTAGAGATGCAGATCATCAAGGGCTTCTTGAGCCAGGGTGTGACCTTCCTGGTCAAAGGACGGTAAGCGTCTAGGATTCAGTTTATTAGAAACATTAATTCGTTCGCAGAGTTGAGCATTGATTGTTGAGATGTATTCTCGAAGACGTTAGGGTTCCTGTGCTATACTACACTTATTATTCCGAGCCCAGTGCCAAGCCACCGAAACGGACGCCGGTATACGTATTTAAATTGCTTAATGCGCATGGCTTCCCGCTTTTTAAATTTCACTGCAAGCTACGCAAGTATACGCATCGGGCTTCCGGAGTCCGACCCAAGATTGAAAATATTCCGACCGCGTAGCGCATCCAAAGTCAGCATTTATTGAGTCAGATTCCATTCTTCTCGCATCTTTTGTCTTGCCTCCATAATCTTATGCCTGCGCCTGTGTCAATCATCCCTTGTTCTTTGTCGGCCCTATTCGGCCATCGATTCCCGGGACAGTTTTTTTATGTAATAGTTTTTTTTGGGTTGGACTCACTGGCACTTCGCGATTTGTCTCCTTCCAGTAGGGTTCGCTGACATGACAATTTAACGCCGTTGCTTGTCAATTCTACAGGTTTTTCATCACAGCGGCGATGCCTTGTTATTTCTTGCCATCTGCTGAGGCTACGCGTGTTGCCCGTGTACTCTTTCTTCCCATTCTCCCAACTCGAGTATTAACGCCGATTCAACAACAGTGGGCGGTGTAGCGAGATTAATACTGGGCGGTGTAAACAGATGTGAGATCCCTGTCGATGGGCACTCCATCCTATATTAAAGCGCCAAGGCGCTGGTATTGCACCCATGGCCCCCTAAAACAACGTTAATTCACCCGCCTTCAGATTCCATCTCCCGCCTTCGTACTCCATCTCCCGAACGTTGTACGGGTTGCAGGAGAGATTATTCAAGGCCGGGTAGAGTTAAATGTTGCTCGTGCGCAGGATGACGGAATCGAAAGTTTCTGCATAAATTTGAGGGGTTCTATTGTATGCTTCATCCTCCTCCGCCTTATCTTTATTGACCAATTGGCATAGAACGATAATTGAATCTAATACTTCAGACACCAAACATGAACGAACGACTGAAGTACGTCTGCCCGACTAGATTTTACCGCTTTTTTCTGATATATTGCATTTCAGTTAATAAACTCTGCCAAGTCATTGTGGGAAAGAGGAACGGTGTTCCCTAACCTGGGGTCCCATGTGCGTCACGAAGTACTTATCAGCTACACACTCGAGGTTTTAGGCAGTCGATCTGGGCTTCTCCGACGGGACCGCCTGATTACTAAAGTCATCCCGGTTTTGCCTGTCGCATCTTCAGCCCAATGGACGACCAAAACGTCTTTGAGGAAAGGGTGGAAGGGCGCTTGGAGGACCATTTTCACGGAGCAGAAAATACGATACGGGATGGTATGGGGTGACCACTCGCACGCGCGCGCTGAGGCAAGGCTCTGTTTACCTTCTGTGTATTAAATCTAGAACTGATCTCAACTCGTAGGTCAAAATACCCGACTTAACATACTTTCCGCGTGCGACTCCATTTCCGCTCAAGTTGTGCATCGAGACGCGCACAAAGCCGATGTCTCGTACCGCTGCTCCCGTCGACAAGAATAACAAGCCGATCTTTCCTGCACCACCCACTCAGTCCGCCGAGGTGAAGCTATTTTTCCAGCGAGAGGCGAACATTTCCGTCGAACGGAGAAATGGAACGGTGAAGGATAGCTTCCAAATCTATGGAGGTTTCGGCGATCCCACCAGCACTTCTGTCAAATCCACAATCGAGGAACCAGAGTGCATCCCAGATCCTGAGAGAGGGTCGTGGCGTCTGGAAACGTTCAGTACGGTTTGAAACGACTGTGTCGCTTCCTTTCGCGCCGACGTTCAGCACCGAAAGTCGACTGCAAGGTTAAAATCCTTTCCCCCTTCCAGTTTCTGTAACTAATGGGGTTGCAGTATTCCCTTTGCTTTAATGTATCTTTCCCCGGAATTGGAAACGACATGAAGTTTTATGTGCCTATACATCTTGATCCCACGCATGTCTGCCCTCCTACTCCAAGCCCAGACTACGCGGACAACATCCCTCCAAACTGGTCACCACCCCTGGCATTACTAGACCTACGTCCGTACGCAGCTTGATTCCACGTACCTGGTTCTTCCACTGATGACTCATTTTTAGCGCGTACTGCACCGAACCTTCCATTGATCAAGACTGAAAGAATGATCCTCGGGCTGGATCTAATTTACATTTGAATATTGCTATTTATCCCACCTCATAGTTACCTTGTTTTAATTATATAATGCACAAATATCTTTGGCTGAAGCACGATCACTGAAAGCAAAATTTGAACTCAACTACTAGTATACGCCGCGGAACACTCGCGATACATTAGTGTAAAGACAAGATCCAAAAATAGCAATGAAACAATTGAAAGTCGCTTTTGCTTGATCATGATTAACTTCCACCTACGGCCATAATCACGCACAAATTGCCAGGTCGTCACTTCTTCACAAACCACCCAAACTGGAGGCAGAATAGGGTTTCCTTATCCCAGTCTGTCGGGTCCCAGATTTTCCCTTCACTTCAGGCACTTGCCCCATTATGAATTGCGCAGATTGAAGGCAACAACCAACTCACAGCCTTGTGGTGGGCGTCCCGGATGTCGTTACATGCTTTCATCGCGCCCGCATATTTGGTTACTTATATGGTGTCAGTTCGCGACACAAAGGCATCGCTGAACATGGTTACATTTCCAGCGTTAGAATGCTTTCACGAAGCAACTCCGCCGCAAGGTTAGTACACAGCTTGCTCGTCGGCAGTGAGTTTCGTCAAGAGCTCGGCATTAGAATCAGTCAGTTCGAATCCTTGAGATCTATGAGGAAGTCTTTGTACGCTGAACGATAAAAGAGTTGCTGGCTCCTGCAAATAATATTTCTCGTTCTGGGATCGGAGTATAGAGTGCCGTTGCTGCGACGACTCGCGACTCGAGAAAATTCTGATAGGCAGTCCTTCGAAGTGCCGTCGGTGTCGACCGGCGTTTGACGAGTATGCACCGGGAGGGCGGCAGTGAGGTGGATTGCGATAAAAGCAAGTATAGAGGTGGCTTTGAATCAAATTAGCATTCTGGTATGGAGGAAAATGTGACCGGCGCGATAGAATGAAGGTGGATGACTGCCAGAGTGTGGCGTCCTGAAGTTCCATAAGCCTTAAGATGTATGTTAAAGGTTACCGTTTCCGAATATTATTCCTTGGATCCGCGCTCTACCCCGGAGGCCGTCGCTGGCATGGCAATACTTAACCCCACCTCACGTAGTTTTATCACCGCGATTTAGGAGTACTTCATTTCTCATAGACAGACGCTACAATAGTGCTCGGACCTCCGAGCCGCATGTTGTAACCTACAATTCGTCGATGCGTCACCAGAGATCCTCGGCGTCTCTCATAAATAAAAGTAACCCGTAGTAATGGAGACAATTCAACGTCGTGTCGCCAGGGACTGTCGCTGTTTTTGGAGTGCATTTGGGAGTTCAGATTAACGGGACACCGGTACACCGGCGGTGTGATCGAGATCACGATTTGGGAGATGCCGATCCACGGCACGCCGTAAGCAAACATATGTCCACACCACCGAAAGTGTTCCCTTGCGGACAATTGGCCTGAATCTTAGGCAATTATTGACTTAGAATAGTACGACAGTGCCCAATTGAATGTGGTTTGTTTTGGAGCCATCCTATGTCATCTTACAGGCATAGCAATCGAACACCCCTGTCAATACCTGTGAGTGATGGCGGGGGTTAGAGCTCGAAAATGAGTGGCTATATGTATCCACATCCAGGCAACAACGGCAGATTCTTGTCTAATTATTTATTAGCCAGTTTTAGTTGTGCCATCTCTTGACATCCATACACATGTTAGCCCCTATGTGAGAAAACATCAGTGTGCATTAGGGACAGTGTTTGTGATCCAAGGCTAATGAGTGAGGTACATAGCCATAGTCAACTCAAATTAGTTAGTAAGGTAGAGGACAAGCAAATACGGTTGCCCCACGTGACTGCCCAAAAGGAGCGATTCTGGGCTTGCACAATGAAAATAAAAAATCCGGCTCAACAGTCCTGTGTGATTGTATTGGAACATTGTTCCCAAATATTTTGAGAAATTTTGGTTAAGAAATGAAGGACGAGTTCCCAAATTGATGTGGCCCGACAATACCATCGATTTCTGATCATTCTGGAACTAGTCCTTCAGTTCCCCACTTTTGAACAAGCTTTAACCATGAGTGTGTAGACTGAAACAATCCAAACAATACTGTTGAGCCAGAATTTTTATTTGAGTCCGAGTAAAGGATGATTTTGGGGAATCTTGGGAAATCTTCTCAATAAGGCTAAATCACGTGGGGTAACCGTATTTGCTTGTCCTCTACCTTAAAACATCCTAGCGGAAAACCTGTCGCGCAGAAGAATACGAGAATACGATTGGGAGAAGGGATTCAAACTCCGATCAATGTGCCGCGTTGCCGCCGGTGAGCACAGCCTCCCGGTATTCCGTTAATCTGAGCTCCCAAACTTTGGAAACCGCGCGCGATCAGTGATCCGGGAGCTTTCCCACGGTTGAATCTCCGAAACAAGCGACTCTGTTGGTTACAGTCCAGCCTCGACCGTTTAATACATGATTGTATTTGCAAAAGTATAATGCATGATCTAGACGTCAAGGACCAGCCTCTATTGCTGGATCAATACATCGCCGCTACTAAACTGAGTACCAGCACGGTGAGCTTGGGAACAGAGGTGCTCGCGCCATTTGTCTTCGACACACCACTCTTCACTGCTTCCACCTCCACTGTCCTCGTTGCTTGTAGATGTCTGAGGCGCTGGCGCGCCGGTGGTCGAGGTCCCAGACAGTGTCTCTGGAACAAACGTGGCTAGTAGGTCCTTGTATTTGCTCTCGTACATCTCACACATTTGGTAACCCGCTTTATAGAGCTGTACATGAGTGTAAGCCCATGCAATGAAATCCGACGCATTTGGGTCGTCTGGAGGAGAGTTGAAGTCAGATGTGTATTGCGCGATGGCCTCGTCATGGTCCTGCTGGAATTTGATCCCACAATATTGGATGTATAAAGTATAGGCGTTGGCAATCGATGATCCGGGGTTTGTTGTTTCGGGTGCAGGAAAATCTGTAGTGGTGCTGCTGCGTATCAGCATGGAATCCGAATAACTCATGGGTCTCCCGTACGGAACATCTTTTCCATCGATAGCGATTGGGTCGGTAGGGTCACGCCCATAAATATTGGAGTTGACGCCGATGGCAATCATGGATAAAAACACGAGTTGTGGTAAAGGGTTGAGCATGTTCTGGGTGGAGGATTTGGTTGAGTGAAGTTCCTCACACTGTTTTTAACTGGCAGAGGCAAGAGCAAAAGCGGATCCACCCTCTGCGCCAATCTGTATTCATGGCAATGGTTTCTGACCTATCCTATCGGACGGCATTCGAACGTGGCGGTGTCTCACCCCAGGTACCTACGCATCTGTTACGTAAAGGGCCTCTTAGGTAGGTTTTCCTCTATGGCAGTAACCTACCTAAGAGGGGTGCGGAAGCGGAGGTTGTTTGCTTCTATTACTCAATCCAGAACTTATCCAAATTGGGTAGCTGGCGCGTCGCCTCCGCCTCTGTACAAGAGTGGTGCGCAGCTGCCAGTGGGCAGTACGGATCATATAAGCAGCTGTGCCTACTTATTGTCCATCCATAGTAAAGAATGTGGGGCAGGAAATGGAGTATCGACCCCTCCCGAACTGCCGGCACATACCTCCGCAACCAATCCACAACCCCCTCCTGAACAGAGCCGGGGATTCAGGCAGTTGTAAGTTTGAGCATTGGATAGAGGGATACCTTAAACGACCAGTTTCGAGACAAGTAAGATGCACAGAGACCGTGTGAAACAGGTCGGAGGTTCCGCGCGGCGGTGCATGCAACTCTAGATGTTTGGATAATAATACATAAATGAAATTTGACAATTGTTTGGGACTCAAGTCATTTACCAAGAGTAGTATGCAGGTTGTGGAGGCTCCATTCCGCGTTTCTAGACCACATCAGCAGTAGGAGGAGGTACCGCTGACCTCCGCCGACTGCCATTCAACAGTATCGAACAACATTAAACTTAGTGAGCAAATAATGTTTTGCGAATTCAAATCCAAGGAATTATTTCGCTACTGCACAACGGCTCCTCAGGATGATATCGGGAATGAGAGGAGGTGCCGCTACTTCGGCGGAAACTATGATTTAACACTTGAGTTAGTATTGAGGTAATATGTACTCTTAGGAACCTAATCGAGGCAGCTGAATATTGAATGATGGGCTAGAGAGACCTGGAAGGGTCCAGCTGCTGCGCCGGAAGTGGCGGAGGTAGGCAGTACTCCCAGATTCTAAGGAACGCTGCCCGTCATTTAGTATTTAGGAAGGTTGTAATGCAGGGTGAAGTCCTAACAGAGTTTTTGGTATGCTGTAGTGGTGGCTGGAGGGTGCGGAGGGTGCGGAGGTGGAGGCGTTGGTCAAAGGAATTCCAGATGTGAAGAATTTTGTTGCCAACTTGTGTAAGGGTCCCCAGGAAATATTTGAGGAAGGACCGAGAAAATGAAACTTTGCGTTGGAACACCGCTAATTGAATGAAGGATTTTGTTTCGGGGTAAGCCTCCGCCATTTCTGGTTCTCATAAGAAATTGACTGGAAACCCACTGGGATTTTGTCAACTCAAATCCCATTTGTGCAGAGAGTATGTCATGTATCTTACGATCTCTCGCAGCCTGCAACTAATGAATCAAACAGAAAACTATATTTTGCGGAAAAGGCGGAAATTGCACCTTCAATACTTGCACTCTTTTATCTAGGCTTCAATAAACACCCAAGCATGTCCTAGGAGTCATTTGAAGCTCAAACCAATCAATGTAGGCCAAGCAACAAATCTAATTTGACTTGAAAATAAAATTCCTTACAAATCCTCGAAGTTAAATAGTGCAAGTTGGTTGAACTTGACTGCAGTTCGTGCATGGCCATGTAAGTGGAATAAAATCCTGGAATCGTTGATCAATTGATGATGGGGCTGAATGAAACAAATTGTTTCTGATTTTAGAAGACTTTTGGGCTCCATATTCAACGTGCAGCAAGTGGTTTGACCAATCACAAATTGAATAACGGCCGACCATGCTCGATCAAATGGTGATCCGAGCGTCTGGCCGATGACAGCCGAAGTCAATCTCTCGCGCCGTTTTCCAGCTGTTGACAATACTTCAATCCATTCAGGTGTGTTTCAATTCATTAATCTGTTCTTATTGTACTGTGAAGAAATTCTTCACTTCTGGCAGATGCCGGCGGAGGTAGCAGCTGCAGAAAGCGGAGGTCACCGAAGTAGCTGAGGTAACCTCCGCCACCTCCGCCACCTCCGCCACCTCTGGCCACCACTTCAGCAACATCAATTGTCAAGCACTTGCAGTGTTTTAGTCTGTATTCTAACCTCCATCAATATTGTATCACAGTCAGTGGAAACATGTTCTCCACTGATGAACTAGCTCTGCCTCCGCCACTTCCACCACTTGCACCGACACAGCAGCTACTTATCAGTCTCTGTGGTTTGAGTATGTAATTTCTTCCCTTGCCAGCATCTTGGTGAGTATTTAGTGGAAAAAGGATCTGCAGAAGTTTCCGCCACCTCCTCCAACCATCTGCGGAGGGCTCTCGCACCTCCTCCAACCAATATCTAGACTGCCAGCTCTAATTGCGTAAATTTCATATTACTTCTGGTAAATAACTTATGCACAGCTCGATTTTATTTATTCCGCCAAATTTCTTTCAACCTCCGCAGAACCTCCGCTGACAACTTCCGCGCATTTAATTTTGTTCAAAACCTCTCGTGAAAGGTAATTATTATTCTTCTATTATCATCCCCTTACTCCAGACTAACTGACAACCCAGACTCTTTTTGGAGGAGGTCACAGAGGAGGTCGCGGAGGTACATTCGGACCCTCCAGTACAGTTCCTGACAACACCTGGGAATTTCCTTATTATTCCTCTATTATCGTCCCCTTACTCACGACTAACGCCACCCAGGCTGTTTTTGGAGGAGGTCACGGAGAAGGTTGCGGAGGTACATTCGGAGCTTCCAGTACAGTTTGTGACCACACCTGGGCACTCTCTCCCTCACAATCTATTGTGCAAGGTAAGTATTACTATAATCCCCTTGCCCATAACTCGCTGAACGATCCCACCCCAGTGACCACCTCGGGTATTACGTATGAACCCGGTAGGTAGCTTAAGTTGTCGTGAATTAAGTCACCTAAGAGGTATGCCTCTGAGGGAGGCCCGACGTATAAGGAATCCTTCTATTACTAATTGCACTGACAGTGGCCGCCAACGCCTCCTCCAGAGGTCCGGAGGCGATAGTATTTTTGTATTTAATTTCAGTCGGTGCGGCGCGCGGGTTTATTAAATGTATATACACAGAATAAATTGCACAGAAACTAATATACAGCAGAAACCATCGCGGGGCGGCGCAAAAAAAACCATTAGGAGGCCAGCATAAAACCTGTTTGCGGCGCGTGTGGGCGCTCGTATCGCGCGGGGGTTGCGCAGGAGCATTCGCATTGGCGAGGGCGCTGCGTCGCGTCGTCCAGGAGTGTTCTTGTAGTCAGGGGGCAGCCGCGGGGGCGTCCGCATCGCGCCACCAGGGCGTTCGCGCCGCACAGGGCGCAGTTGCGCATTTGCGTTCATCGGCGGTGGAGGGTGGTGCATACCACTGGGCTGGACTGGGCAGTGGCAGCCGCATTGCATCGCCGAGCCATTCGAATGCACGGGGAGCTGTGCTGTTGCAGCTCGCGGGCCGCGGGTACATTCACATTGACAGCGGCATGCGGGTGAGGACTGGGGTTGCGCGGGGTGTCCGCATTGCACCGCCGCGGTATTTGCATCGCGCAACGATTGCGCGTTTCGGTTTACATGGCGGCAGAGGCGCATTTGCATTTGCAGCTTATGGGGTGGCACGTTTGTGTCCGCATAGGCCGGCAAGCGAGGGCCGCGGTACAGCGACAGTGAATGTCGGTGCTTTTGTACTTAGTGAAGGAGCGATAGGATACGACGCAATTAATATCGGTGCATTGGCAGCGTCAGTTGCGTTGTTTTAGAGCCGTTAGCCATGTACCCGGGGGAAGCAGCTAGGCGTTGTAATTAATCGAGCAACGGGGCTTTTGAAGCCACGGTGAGTGCAGATTTTACAGCAGCCTCTGGAGCGGCTCAAAATCTTCGAAGCACTCGCTTTTGGAACGGCAGCAGCAATGAGCACAGGTGTTGGTGTGCAGACTAGATTGAGGTGCACCACAGCGCCGCTGTACAGAACTTATCCAGTGAATCACCGAGCACCTTTGAAATTCTGGCAAGACTGTATGCTGAGGGGACACCAAGCATGTAATAATTCCCCTCTGTGTTCGAGAGGGAGTGGAGACGGCGACGAATGGACTTGGAGGCGGGACATAGTGAGAATTTAGATGTCATCAGAGCGTGATCTGGATGGGCGCTTACTGAGCGGAAACTGTTTCCTTTAATCCTCACCACACTGCGGCGACGGCTCACCACGACGACGCCTCCTGGCGGCCTCCCGCCTTCCCTGGAGGTCGGAGGTGTCAAGTGGCGGCGCCACTTACCTCAACGCGCAGCCAATCGGATGACGAATAAACGTCAACCCCCGCCATTATTTTTCTCTACACCGTATCTTACACGCTACCAGTGGGTCTGAGCATTGGAATCGTATGTCTTACAATGCCCGCTGTCCATTGATTTATTTTTACATTTTTTCAGACCCTTTAATTTGCCGTGCACGAAATCGCCCGAAAACCAGCTTAATTCCAATTAAGAACTTGGCTCTTACCACCATCTTCAACATACAATGCTACACCAAAGCTTTCTCTGTGGAGGAGGCCTCTGGAGGATATCGAGAATAGGACCACAGACACACTCGGGCCTCCAGTACGCCGTCTGTCCATGATTTGCTTCAGCAAAACATTTTTCTAATCAACCCCTAACTCACAGAAACTAAGTGTTCGCTGCTTCACGGTGCGTGCCCGACTCCCTCGACATTGTTAAATCCTCTGTGTGCCTTCTCCGGGACCCCACCACCGCCTCCGCCCTATCCTGACGCCGTACTTGTCCGATGCAGCGGAAACCTTGCCCGCTGCCTTTGCCGGATGCCTGGTCGAATCTGGAGCCGGCACTCTCACCCTGTGCAGTTGAAACAAACGCGCGCACCTCCTGCGCACCTCCCGCGCACCTCCTCGCACCGCCCACGCACTGCCCCGACCTGCTCGCTCCCAGCGCCGCCCAAACTCGCTGCAAAACCCTCGACTCCCGCCCACGCCAAAGACCTGGAAGTGCATGGCGTGTGTATGATGCAAAACGACGGTGAATACAAACACGTACCCCGCCGCTGCTTTCTCGCCCACCCCGCTGCTGTGCTGCCGCCAATTACACAATGTAAGCCCTAATGCCCCGTCCCGCTCGCCCCTGGCGACACGAACGTGCTGCCACTGTGCGAAGCGAATGCCTTGCGCAGCCCGCCACGCCCCTGCCGCTGCCTTTATACTCGCCCCCACACAGCCGCCGCGCGATGCGATGCGCAGTCCCCGCCACTGTTTTTGCACCCAGCGCGCCACTTATTTCGCACCCACTCCATTGTGTTTGCATCCGCCCCGTCGCTGCTTTCGCACCCACCACATTGTTGTTCTCGCACCCGCGCCATCGCAGCCACGGCCACCCCCGCGTAACCGCCGCCACACGATGCGAACACGAACACGAGCGCGTCTGGCCCTGCAACGATGCAAGCACCAGCACAGAACCCCCTCTGCTACGCTCCGCGCAGCGCCAGCGCGATGCTGATGCCCCAGGTTTTCACGCCCGCCCCCCGCCAACGAGAACGCTCCCGCACAACGCGAGTGCCGTCCTACTGTCCAGTCTCTGGCCGCCCCCAAATTTCCTCGTGTGTACGCGCCCGCACGGTGTAAGCAAACGCAAACCCGCCGCCCCGCCGCTGGTTTCGCATCCTCCCCGTCCCCGGTTCGCGCCTCTTCCACTGCGACCTTTGCGGCGCCCCTGCACGATGCAAATGCCTCTGCGCCCGCCCTCACACACGCCGTGTGAACGCCCGCCCGCCGAACGATGCAAATGAATGGGAACACGCCGCCGCCGCTGCGCCGTTTAGCCCCTGTGCCGCCGCGACTTTCGGGGCCACCCCTGTGCGATGCAAACGCCTCCGTGCCCGCCCTCACGCACGCCACATGACCGCCCGCCCCGAGCGATGCAAATGAATGCGAAGGCGCCGCGCCCCGCCGCTCATTTCAGCTGCCCGCCGCTGGTGATGTCTCGTTGCATACATATTTCACTTTACACTATGTCATGTGTATCTAATCCTGCAATGAATGTGTATGTGCGCGTTAAAGGACCTACGGAAATTTGGCCTCTGGCGCCTCTGGAGGAGGCGTTAGCGGCCACTGTCAGTTCAATTAGTAATAGAAGGATTCCTCATACGTCGGGCCTCCCTCAGAGGCGTACCTCTTAGGTGACTTAATTCACGACAACTTAAGCTACCCACCGGGTTCATACGTAATACCCGAGGTGGTCACTGGGGTGAACGATCCGGGCTGTTCACGGAGGAGGTTGTGGAGGTGGGTTTGGACCTTCCCAGAAGGTTCTGTGCTCCATTTACTGCACTGGAATCTGTACTGTAGATGTATTGATATGATTGGCAAGATGGTTCATACTCCAAGTACAGCGCACCAGCTGCTAGAATACAGAGGCGGAAGCGGCGCGCCAGCTACCCAATTTGGGTAAGACTCCGCTTGACTAATGAAAGCAGATACCTCCGCTTCCGCAACCCTCTTAGGTAGGTTACTGCCATACAAGAAAACCTACCTAACAGGCCCTTTACATAATAGATTTGTAGGTTCCTCAGGTCCGGTGTCTCCTAAATCTCTGCTTCTCTCAACGTGCATGACAGGGGAATGCTGTCTTTATATGTCACCACCGGGAGATGTCCGCAAAGTACTATTCCGATGGCATGAGAACGAAAGAGTATTACTAAAAATAAATCCGCCCTTGCAACTCGGATCTCCGACTTGATCTTTTGCGGCACGCCCGTGTCATTCTTGGTTAGAATTGCTTGACACAGCGCGGAGCTCTGAAAACCGAATCTGGTAGCCGTGTAGACATCTCCGCATCTTATGCACTTGACTACTGCGGGCGCAGATCAGGTAACTTTGGACATACTTCTTCTGGCGGCATCTCATGGCCTCGACTCTTAGAATGCTCTCAAACCGCCCAGGATTCGTCACTCTGGTAGTCACCTACATTCCTCCAGCGCTGGTCGCTTAACCTAATTTCTACTAAAATGTTCTTCCTCATCGGACTCTCATTATTCGTCCTCCCCCACCGCGCCCATTCCATTCCCACTCCTCGTCAAAGTGGCGGGATCAGCATACAGGACTCCATGGCGAGCATATACAACATGTATCTTCAGACCCAGAACGTGCAGAACGTGGCCTTCTACTATTTGTTTGGGGGCGAGATGGAAATATCCTTCGCCGGCGTCGCGGCAGACGGCCAGACCCAGTACACAATCAACGAGCAGATATTCCAAACCGCGGATCGTCTGCCTCATATAGACAACTTCAACTCGACGGGCGAGCTGATGTTCAGCATTCACTATCAGCACTTCATTCAAGGACTCCTGAACGATAGCACGACTACCGAGACCCCGCGCAAAGCGCGGAACTTACAAGCCTTCAGGCAAACGAAACTTCTGCATGCGTAACAAATTTGGGAACCATCACAGATCAGGCATATGCAGGTTACCAGAAGCTCGGGGGAACGGCCAAGGAGACAGATGATGTTTTCGTCCAATTTGCCACTGAAAACTATGGCCAATACAGCGGGGCTCTTCTTAACTGCACCAACGCCAAGAACGCGTACAGCAAGGCGGTGAGTCCAACTGTTAAATGTCCCCTTCCTCCCTCATACGCTCTGTCTAGGTGGATAATATATTGGGGGACGACAATGGTGAGCACGTTTAGAATTCAAACCCTGGCGGCGGAAAGCTAAAGGGTTCTAGGAATCATCCAATCGGCCATCGACGCCATGAAGCCCATTATTAACGCAGAGGATACCCTATATCCTGGGTTGAACATGCCTACTTCTGGCCTTCAAATTCGACTCCCGGTGGTGTGGTCGGTCAGCAGTTCAAAGGCACAATGGTACCCTTCTATGCCATGCCATCCATGAATTCCACCCTCGCGGTATGGCAAAAGGGGGATGCGCCCGCGGCGTTGACTTGGAATAGCTCACACGACTCCAGAATCTCCATCGCTGAGTCCCAGTCCTCCAGTTTATCCGGTCATTTTCTTTGGGACAGCGCTTCTGCGTCGGAGAACTCGAACATGAGCTTTGTTCTCTCGACCGCAGTCTTCCGTCATCTCTGTCGGGGTATAGAGTTGATCACCGTTGTGCGTGGTGCTTGGTTCGATACTTTCCGGAGCGCTAGCGTTGTTGGGAACCCGGCTCCCACCGACCCTTTGGCCAAGACCCACCAAGCGACATTCAAGGAGTGAGTGAATATCTTTCTTGATCACTTCCTCGGAGTAACCGAGCAAATTTGCAGGTTCTTTGGAACAAAAGAGAACCCGGGCCCAGCTGCCATCTATAATGACAGGGCACTCGTTGTCTACAAACCTACGGCGACTTTTACGTTTGGGTCTACAGCCGACTACAACGCCGCAAAGTCCGCACAAGCTCAGGCATCAATCAGTGGTGGATTGTGGGGGGCCAAAGCCAGCGCAGAAGGAAGCCAATCCGGTGCTGCGTAAGTTGGTCACAAAGTACTCCCTGGCATTCCGCTCAGCGTATCTTGCAGATTCGACGATGACCATCTGACAATAAGCTTCAATGACAACACCAACAATGCTTACATTGTGGGCTTCATCATGCACAGCTACTGGGATGATGTTACCAATTCCACCGCCAACTCCACTACCCACTAAAGCCTCATATGTATGCATGGACTTAGGTTTTTTTCAACCGTGGAATGTTGCGATATTTTCCGGACGTGGTCCCTTGTGAAAGATACCGAGTCAGAGCAATAAATACAAAAAGGACGCTCACAAATGAACAAAAGCACGCTTCCGAGTATTAGTCTCTTATAAACAGACGCTACAACAACATTTGAGCTCGTACCTCGCTTTGTTATAGCCCCCGAGTCCGCGCCGCCCGACGAGGGCTTTAGTTGATTGCAGGCCCCCGAAGACGGTGGTCTCCCACTACGGCTGGTACCCAAGCAGTACTTGGCATTTGTCTTGGGATGTTGGCCCGGGGCTTGAAGCTTCCAAATTATTTGTCAAATATTGTTTTTCTGGCTGAGTGATGTTGTCGGGGGGCTTCTGCCATCCTGAACTCATCGAACCGCTCTATGGTTATCAGCCAAATCCCGCCAAAGCTCATCTCGGAAGACTGAGCAGTGACATTACTGGTTTTGGTGTTGGTCATTCCTTGACCCACCGTCCCGGTAGCTGTGCGTCACGAGACCCGCGAGATACCCATTGTTGGACATCGAAGGATAGCTTATGGTCATGGATAAGGATAATATTATTATACTCCGCTAGGTCCCCTTTCGGAACGTGCAGAGTGGGTATTATCATCATATCTGTTGATCACGTTTAACTTCAGGATGAATAAGACTGAATGATATAGGGCACTCACACCACGCTGCTGGGATTAGTGTTTACTATCCCGCCAGATTTAGCTGATCTATTGGCAGCCGGGAGCTTGGCGTTCATATAAGCCATTCTATAGGTGTACTTGAAAACTGCCGTCGGCTTGTAAATAACCAGGACTTTGTCATTGTAAACCGACGCCGGTCTGTGTTTTGTGCGGTCCCAAGGCAATTAACAAAATTTCCCACGGTTGCATCTTTGGCCGGTTTTTGGATGGTCTGCCAAAGCCGTCTAAAGGTTGACCGCTATGTAGTAATGAATGGTCTGAGAAAATAGAAGAGGTGAGAAGAGAAGAAACACTGTATCGCGCTGAGAAGGCTATGAACGACTCAGGTTTTTTATGTGCATAGAACACAAACTTGGCCCACTAAAATTATGATTCCCAGTTAAATTTCCAACTACAGAATATGTCTGTCCAATAATATTCTCCCCTAGTTGGCGTTCCAGAAGCTTGTCATGACAAATCCCAAGATGTACGCATTGTCCGAAAGATCCTGGAACATGATACTTTTGGTATCGTCGTGAGTGTTCGTGACATTGTGCGACGTGGCTCCACTTCCTCCTGCGCCTGTGAAACAATAACAAGTCAGGGAATGTTAAAACGGTCAGATGTGTGACATACAGATGAAGAGGAAGCAAGCCTTTGCACCGCCTTGGGTCTGTTTTAGCTGAGAGTATTCGTTACTATCGGTGAGGGTCATATTCCATGTGGGTCTGAAGCCCACAACCATCTGCGAATTGTATCTCGAGATACCAAGCGGCTTGGATGAGTTACCAAAGAATCCGTCAAACACCGATTGTGTTTTGGCACTGATAGTGTCGTTCGGTGGAGGATTGTGGGCTGCCGAGGCTAACCGGTAACCATCGAACCAACTGCCGAAGTCAATGTCCACCAATGCGATCCCTCCGAACGTCAGTGAGAAATCTGACGCTTGCTGGGTGAAATTTGTGGTCGTAGTTGAACCGGAACCGGAACCAGAACCCGACACATCATCCCACACGAAGCTCAGCCCCCCCGAACCACTACTTGTGCTACTGTCGTTGCTCGATCTAGCATCCCGGCTGCTCCAAGTAAATGAGGGTGGGCCGTCGGCACTCGCTTTCCCATGCCTCAATGGTTCCATTGAGGAGCGGCACGGCATAGAAGGGAACATAGTTGCCGGTGGCACCAGAGGTGGCTCCGGCAGGTGGTTCCTCGACCTGCATGTTGAGACCTGGTTGATTGGATTCGGTTGCCCCGGTGAAGGCATCGACGATGATCCTCGCTTGCCCGAAAATTGCTCCATTGTCTCCCAGAATTTCATCAGAAACTCGTTGGTACGCGTTCTTGGCCTCCATGCACTCGGTATTAGCCTCCTGATATGGCGGCCAATTTTGGGAAGCCCATTGAAGAAGACCTGTATCGAAGGAACCATTGGGTGGAGGGTTGGGCATGTCCACGGCTGACATGTAGTACTTGAGAGAATCGCTCAGGGCCGCATGCTCGTTTCCGCACTTCATAGTCGAGTTGGTCAATGCCTCTTTGATTAAAGTATTGTTTTGAGCCGATGGTTGTGGAACAACTTTATTGAGTTCCTTGATAATCAGGTGAGTTAACAAATAAACCATATGAAAACTATATTACCCACCTGGATAAAGTTGGTGTACTGGCCTGAAAAGGACTCGGTGGAGTTATCTGCTATACTGGGGAGCTTGTCGCACTTGTCGAACAGAAGCTGATTGTTTGCAAACTGCGAGGTAGCTGTGTTGCCCGTAAAATCAATGGGTTGCCAACCATTGGAGAAATGGACGGCGGTGCCTGCGACCACGTGCACGGATGAGAGATAGCTTTCGATCGCCTGTTGTGTTAGGTCCTCTACAGATGATACAGCCTGAGGACTGTCTCGTCTCTCGGGAGAGGGAAGAGCAACGGTCCCCCGTGTAAGGACGACGCATGCAATGACCGAACCAAGAAGGAAATCTTTGGGAGCCATGAAGATAATGAGATCTATGTAGAATGTGAGTCAAGATGTCTCGTTGTTTGAGTGAGACAAATGTAACCTTGTAATAAATGAGAAGCGACCAGCGCTTTGAGGATTGAGAAGGGAGTGGGACACAACCAGGTGTACAGTCTCGAAGCGTAAAGATGACCCTTATATACCAGACGTGCAAGAGAACAGCCATCGTTTCGAAGGAGGAGTTCCGAATGGTAAATGTGGAACCGAAGAACGCCGAGAAGAGAATCTCTAATGATGCGGTAACACAGGCGTCGTGTCAAAAGTGGGCGCGAAGCGACGGAATCCCAGTTGGATCTGCCGCTGATCACTTGAGCTCCGCGACAGAACGTGAATCATGGACGCGGTTTCGAAGGGGGCGACTGAGTGTTTCAATGGCTTCTACTTGCGGATAACGGTAAAATCTCGAAAATCCAATGTGATAGTAATCCAATTTTTCTATCCGGCATCGATGCGGATGCCGGCCTTCTCATATTGAGACGTCTGACGAGAGTAACGGCTGGTTAACATCCGGGGTTTTGCTCTCTCCGGCTCCTACCGAATCTCATTCTGTGTCTTTCTATCAAACCGAATGAAGGCGTGGATACTGTAACTGTAGCATACCTTTTAAGGATTCTCCCGGCGAACGAGGAGATTTGGCGTGACGGGTTTCACAGACAGTCGATGTGAAAAGACGTACTATGAAAAACGAACTTCGCCGGTGGAAGGTTGAAACCCGTATGACGATCAAATGGATTTCCCACCAAATTCTCACGGTTGCATCTTTGATTAGTAAACTTTGCAAAAGCAGCAACAGTAGCAACAGGATAGTAGGATACCCAAAAAGATTCTGCACCTACGGGTTCCCAGCGGTATCTCCGTCTGTAACAACAATGCCGGTTTCCCAAAAGACGGCCTTCATTTCTTCCTCCATTTACGTTGTGTTGCCAAAGGTGCCTCAGTCATCCATGACAACGGGATACGGGTTGACACAAAAGACGGTCTTCAAGATCCATTCCTCATATCTACGGGTCCAACGGTGTCTTGCTATAATTATCAGCGAGCTATGCAATAAAGATTGAATGATCGGTGAGCGGCCATCAGTGCGTCTCACTAACGACGGACGTTGCTAAGCCATGAATACCCTAAACGAGTACAGGTATATAATTTCCAAAAGCAGCAGCACTAGCAACAGGATAGTAGGATACGGGTTTCGCGGTATCTCCGTCTATGGCCGGTTTCCCAAAAGACGGCCTTTATTTCTCCCTCCATCTACGTTGTGTTGCCAAAGGCGCCTCATCCGTGACAACGGGATACAAAAGACGGTCTTCAAGATCCATTCCTCATATCTACGCGTTTCCAACGGTGTCTTGTTATAATTATCAGCGAGCTATGCAATAAAGATTGAATGATCGGTGAGCGGCCATTGGCAGTGCATCTCACTAACGACGGACGTTGCTGAGCCATGAATACCCCAAACGACTACAGATATATAATTTATCACTGGAGAACTCAGAAATTAACAACTCAAGATGAATCTCCTCGCTATTGCAACTATCCTCGTCCATATTTCAACCTCTCAGAGCTCTCCTGCAAACAAGGTAGCACGCAGCGACCCATATGCATCGTGGGTCATACTCAGATAATTCTACGATGCACTGCGCTAATAGCGACATCCAGAATTACGACTTCGATCGCTGGCCTGCCTCACCCCACATCCACAGCTTCAGCTGTTGTGGCTGCATATGAACAAGCTGTGGAAAACTGTGGAGCCGACGTGGACTCTGCGCTGCAGCAGCTCATCCCTGACTACTATTCTGAAAACGACATCCCCCTACTGAAAATGTCAATATCTCAAACCCAGGTAGCCTCGTAATCAGTCTGCATATGGCATTCTAATAAGGCGAGCTTGTTGCTTCCTATGACCCAGGGTTCGTCCAGTGGGCATCGACACAGCCACTGTACGATAATGCAGGTCGTGTGTGTCAACAGGCAGAAATCTCCCTCGATGATGCCATACAGAGTAATGGTGCCTCCGCCACTTCCAACTCGGTGATTTCCGCCACTTCCAACTCGGTGACCTCCGCCACTTCCAACTCGGCGACCTCCCCCACTGTGACAGCACCTAACGGTGGGGCATCGGTCACAGCGTCCTCGTCGGGCTCTGCGGGACCGGCAACTACATCCACAGGGGGAGCGATCGACCATCGGTCCCAACCAATCCTTTTCATTACCGGCGTCATAGGATTACTGTCTTGGTTGGGTTAGAGAGGACCCGCTCGGTTTCACTATACTTTTTTTTTTTTTGAGGACGGTTTCACTATACTTGAATTGTACGATGATTTTCTATGTATTCATTTCTATGTATCTCACATAGAATACGTGTTGTTCACTTTGTAAAATAAAAAAAACGTCAACAGAGTTTGAAATTTGGGCAACAACTGCGAGTTTTTATCGCAACCGCGCAAGTTTGATCTGGCACACTGCGAGTTTTATCTTGCACATCAAAAATTTGAGCGAGCCAACATATCGCCAGTTTGAGCAGATAAAATATATCGCGAATTTGAGGCTGAACATAACGCGAGTTTGAGAAAAGTTGGACACGTCCCGATTTTGAACATATATCGCAATTTTGGTTAGAACCACCCTGACGTCGTCCGGGACCTCTCTGCCCGTCATCTGGAGTGATGGGCGGCGTGTGCGGGCACGGCGGTGTCGTGGTCGCTGCTGTTCGGGAAAAGGCGGACCTCGGATCACCTCGGCGTTCTCGGTGTTCAACTCAGAATCAACTGCTCTGAAATCCATGAATTTGGCCTCAATGACCAGAGCTGGGTGGGCACTTGAAACATTGGAAACTCTGTGCTTACATTCTGGTCCATTTTCCTGCTCCCTGAGAATAGAAGCGGTCACCACAGCTTTTTCGTCGCCGGAAACACCGATCAAGCGAAGCAGTGCTGCGCCAGGCTGCCTTTCCGGCCCCAGTCCCCCGACAGATGTGCCTAGAGGATCTCCCAAAAAAAAACCGTTTTGTTTTCTTTCGCCGTTTCGCAAAGCTGTATTATCGCGATCCGTGCTTTCATAGCTCGCTCTAGTGCTGGCCAAATACGAATACGATACGCCATTTGCCGTATCGTATTCATATCCATATCGTATTCACCTACCAGAGGCCGTATCGTATTTGTAGTGTATCGTATTCATATTTTTATGACTGAATATGAATATATTTTGAATATATTCAGATATATTCTGAGTCACCCTAGTTAGAAAAAAAGGCATGTTAGATTGGGTCGGAACATGATCTGAATTATGGCAGAAAGACGGGATGAATCTCCAGAGGTCAACTGGAACAGACAAGGGTCAGGATGAGTCCGTGTTAGGTTTGTGTTGAGGCTCGGCAAAATCACGCCGTTTTGATTGCACTGAATGGTCGAATGTCCGGTAGCTTGCAGATCTTGAACCGGAGTGGCGGCACAGGGCACATCCGAATCAATTTTGAAGTCCGCCTAATGGGACATGATGATCCGACTGGCGCCGATCGCAGTCTTTAGGCGGCAAAAACGGCACTTGACCGTAGTCAAATATATTTGAATACGGTTGGGCCCGTATCGTATTATATCCATATCGTATCGTATTCATATCCGGTTGTATTCATATTCCGCCGGAGGCTCTGGGGCCGTATCGTATTCGTATATATTTGAATATATTCAAAAGATATTTTTCCGTATCGTATTTTTGGCCAGCACTAGCTCGCTCTGAAATGGTCCGGGCACGGCAGCGCGGTCAACCAAATCTTGAGTACCAATTTAATCGCGTTGGACTCCCCGGGCGGGCAGAATAGCAGAACAGTAGAACCTCGAACTGCAATGTGCAAGCAAGGAGCAGCATACCCGACTTGATCCGACACTGGCTCCCCCAACTCTAACAAACGCAAACTCCACCAAGGATTCTGCCGGCGTGACGCGAAGACGCGGCACACGGTCTTTGCCCGCTCCTGGCACTTATTCCTATCCTTTCCCTCTCCACCTCTCATCCTCAATAATCCTCCACGCGTAACGCGCGATGGCGACCACCAAAATCGCCACCCTCATCATCCGCGTGCGTCTTGACTGGTGTCTTGACCTTGCGCAATGCGCACTCACAACTTGACCTGCGCGTAGACTGTCGCGAAGCCCATCAGCGCGCAGATCAAGCACCAGGCGACCCAGTGCGTGCCTTTTTCTCTTTTTTTTTTGTCTTGCTTGTTTTTTGGCGTGCGTTGCTTTTTGGCTCGTGCGCCATGGCACGGTGTACCCCAACTTCAACTTGGGGATGCATGAAACTGACCCGCCACGCCCAGACACGAGCGTTTCCGCAACATCTGCGTCGACCTCGCGCAGTTCATGTACCGCTCCGAGGTCAAGCTGCGCACCAACATCCTCGGCGAGCCCGCGAAGCACATCCGGCCTCTGTCCGAGACTCGGTGCGTCTCATTCTGCTCGCTTTTCTCCCGCATTGATGCGCTCTTCGTTTTCTCATTTCATTTGATTCTCAGCGCAATCGAAAACGGCGCCAACGCCCTCGCGGAGGGCTTCCTCTTTTCCGTCGCCGCCGTGCTCATCCTCGGCGAGACCTACCGCTCCAGCCGGAGCCAGTCCAAGCGTCGCGACGCCGTCGACGACACGCTCGACGACCTCCACGCGCAGATCGCGGACCTCTCGGCGAAGGTGGACAGCATAGCCGGGAGCGTGGAGGAGAGGGTGCGCGGTCTGGAGGAGAGGTGCGTTGCGTCTTCCGTCCTCCGTTCTTATTTATCCTATTATTTTAACTCACCCTTTTTTCGCACTAGGAACGAAGACCTGACGCGCCTCACCCAGCGCATCGTCGAGTTTGGCCTGCGCGGTGGGTGGGCCGAGTTCGAGGGCACGCCGCTCCAGCTCCCGCGTCTCCAGATCGTCCCGCCGGAGCGCAGCATACGGATAGAGCCGCCCGACTCGGACGACAAGGACAAGGGCGGGAAGTCATAGCCCTCGCTCCTCACTTCGGAGAAGAGGAGCGCATCGGACGACAACGCAATGTACACTACCGCACACCCAGCATCTAATATTAATTCATAGAATCTTGTGCTCACTGTGCTCAAAACCCCTTGCATTAATCACCCGTAGACCCCCCTCAATCGCTATACTCGTAAAACCCCTTGCCGTTCTTGCGCCCATACCACTGCGCGTCGACCATCCGCTCCAGGAGCACGCTGGGTCGGTACTTGGAGTCGCGCGTGCCTTCGTAGAGCGTCTGTTGGATTGCGAGGCAGGTGTCGAGGCCGATGCTGGGGTTGGTGAGGCGGGTTAGGATGAGTTTGAGGGGAGGAAGAGGGAAGGTTAGTGTGGGTGCTAAGGTAAAGAAGGGAAGTGAACAGGGAGGGGAACATACAAATCAGCTGTGCGTATGGACATCAGTATCAAGTATGAGACAAAAACGAAAAGAGGAGGAACACGCAGTCGGACGCACCTAATTGCAATGGCCCCATGGGGTGGTTCATTCCCAACTTGAGCGTTGTGTCAATATCGTCGCGCGTTGCGGTGCCCTGGTTGCGTGAGTGGTTGAAATAGGAGATTAGACGACTTGTCAATACCTTTTCGAGACACATTATCGCCTTGAAAATGAAATTAAAATGGGGTTGTGGGTTGAATGAAAAAATGTGAATGTAAATATTGGCGCACCTCATTTATAAATGGCATAAGCAGCGCATTAGACACGAACCCGGGGACGTCCTTCGACGTCGTCACCTCTGCGTTTCAAGTTCCAAACCCAAATAAAAATAAATCAAATCGGAACCTACCCTTCCCGCACGCCATCGCGAACGCGCGCGCGCGGTCGAGCGTCTCGGGCGTCGTTTGCAGCGCCGATATCAACTCGACGAGTTTCTGTCGAAGGGTGAAGGATAGATATTAATCCCAGTTACGAATTACTGGACGCACGAACTGCGCACCATCACCGGGACGGGGTTGAAGAAATGGAGACCTGCCGCGCTCTCGGTTAACTGCGGCTAATAAATAAGAAAAACAAGAAATAAACGCACCGACCACGCGCCCCGCGCTCGCCTTGCCCGCCTCGCTCGCGGCGCTGGTGCCCGCAGGGACGGCCGCTGCGGCAATTTTGGTGATGCTGATCGAGCTGGTGTTGGATGCTAGGATCGCGTCGGGGCGGAGCTCCGCCGCAAAGGACGCGAATATCGATTCTTTTAGGGGGAGGCTTTCTGAGACCGCCTATACGCCATTTCACACGTATTCCGTATTCGACCTCAAAACATCCGCACCTCGACGACCATATCGACGTCGCGCAAGCCCTTCAGGCCCGCCTCGGGTCCAATGACGGAGACGAGGCCGCGCGCGTCCTTGGCGGCGTCGGCGGAGATGCGGCCCTTTGCGACGTCCTTTGCGAGGAGCTTGTCCATGAGCGCGAGGCCCTTGGTGATTTGGTCGGTGGAGCGGTCGTGGAGGAGGACGGGGACTTTGGCGCGGAGGGCGGAGACGAAGGCGATGCCGAGGCCCATTTGGCCGGCGCCTAGGACACCTAGGGTGCGTATTCCGTGCGCGATGGACATGGTGCAGGACAAGAAGGAATTGGGCGTGAAGCCGGAACGCGGACACGTGAAATGAAAGCCGGACTTTGCCGAGCGTACAGCCACCCGTGGCACGATTGGTTCACCGACTTCGATGAACGCGTCTTCGGCGGATTTATTTCGCTCGATGCTTACTTGGATATCTTCATTTAATTTTGCCGGAATGGCGGTAAAATTTTTTGCAAAGTACTTACTGTAGTATATGTACATGCCATGGGATAATTTCGAGGCTCGCTGAACTTTACAATCAACCCAGCATCCGAATATCATTTGTAGAGCACCATCAGGCTGGAACGATATAAGCAACGGTATTCCAGAACATTCAATTATGTAAACGAATTATTGCGACGCGTTGTTGAGCCATTCAATCTAAGCAATCGGATGGCAAAATAAGTAAAAAGGTCCCTCAAAATAATACGTATTAGGCATCCGCCTCGAGGCGTGCTATAATGTCCATTCTGCATGATATTCTGACTCGCGGTGGACTAATACCTACCCGGCAACACCACCCATCGGTGACAAGCATCCACACAAGAAGAGTCTGCCCTACGGAATAAATTAACTCCCTAGCTCAGTCGCTATCCTCGTAAATTTCGTTTGCATACATTCTCTCAAGTCTAATGGAATTGATAACAATTGGACATTGGTTAGAAGGTTCATGTGTCCGAGTTACCGACGGTTTTTTGCATTGCAGCTCGACGTTCTCAAGTAAAAATATCTCAGCCGCTATTCATTTTCTATCATCGTGCGTCTGGGCCGGACAAGCTCGCACTCTCCGCGTCAGGGGTTTCATGATAAGCATCGCCGTACCTGAGACTGAGCTTCTCAAGGCTCTCTCCAGGTACTTCCTGGAAACCAACGTCCCAAAAACGGCATCCTAGCCAACAATACGACTACCTACCTCCGTCTGTCTCTGCAAGAGATGGGCTATCATCGGATGCCAATCCTGTGCCCTGGCAGCATATTCGCACACCCATTCAGCGGCACGCTCAGGTAGTGTAGTGACCCAATACGGACTCTAGAGCATCCGAAGTCTTCTGCCACGGCTGTAAAAGTCGAACTTCATTGAAATAAAGCAACACCAATATATATCCGCCGTACTCCCGCAGTTGACTGCTGGCCCCTGGGATCCATTCACTGGTGCGCTTCTCGGCACTTCATCATTCCCAGCCCTTACACGGGCAGAAAACAGTCAGGAGCTGTATCCTTGACAGAGCCAAGGACAAAGAATGTCAAGACGTTTTTCCCACGGTTGCACATTGACAGGGATGAAGAGAATGAATCTGCCGGTTTCTCTTTTTGGCAAGGAAAAAATGGGCAACGCCACCCAATTAACAGGCAGACGTGCCCCCTTGTTATGATACCTACGCGGTCTGATTCTCGTCACACCTAACGCAGCAACAGCGTATAAATACAATGGGCTCAGCTTGACTATGCAAACAGCAAGTGCTCTACCGACATGCTCGCTCTTTCTAACCTCACTGCTCTCCTCGTCTCCTTCCCCTTCGCGGTCAACGCTGCTCCCAGCGTTGGGCCATCCCCTGATTTGGGCTCCGTCTACGCGGTCTACCCCGGCTGGGACATGGACAACGGAGGCTTTCAGGGCATCTTAGGTGGCACCGAGTTCGCGTGCCTCCAGGCCTGCCACTCCAGTGGGTTCCCGGAGCGTCTCGTACTATTCACCCGACTGGCTAATTATCTCGTCTGTACATTTAGGTACCAGCTGCGTCGCCTACGCGTACGTTCCTTACGGCGGAAGCAACTGCGTTCTCAAGAGCTCGGTGAACCTCAGCACCGTCAAGGTTCAGAGCTTCGATGTCAGCTTCGGCCTCGTCGGAGCTTGCGGGACGTCAGTTCTTTTATTATTCGTTTTGGTGGCCGAACTTGGGAACTGACGACATCTTTCCTTCCGTCCGTGTAGCTTCGCGCCGGGTAAGTGAAAAAAAAACGAGCCTGGGTGATTAGATGTGCTAACTCCCGAATTTGCTCTGTTTAGTTGGACCCTCCCTTTGCCGCACCGTGACTGCATAGTTAGGAAGTTAACCGCAGAAAGATCCAGCCGCCTACTATGAATCTGTTCATCATGCCAGATGGGATTTTTGTGTGTATCTTCTTAGTGTGAATATAATGTTCGAAAAAATACTGGAGCCCAATTCAACCGAATCACATTACATATTTAGTAGAGATCTCCCGATCTTGAGAACTAGGAAGCACCGTCTGAATCTGGGCTTGGTCTGGGCCTTAAATTTATTTGTGGATAAGAAAGATGCTGAATCAATCACAACATTTCGTTCAGCGTTCACCGTCGGGCTGGGAGCTCGCTTGTTCTTTATTTATCGACTGGGAATGACATTCTGAGCTCAGAAAGAATCATCACACAGGTTATGCGTAGTTGTTCGATAAGTTACATTTTACGCGCAATAACTTATATATATATAGTAAACAGTATCTGCATTTTCTCCTAATAACGGCCGAGTGCAGAAAACAATCAGGAGCATTCCAGACCGTCTCACTGTGTTCCCCTACGTTGGCCAGTTACAGATGCCCCGGCAACAACTAGCCCACCTTGTCTGCACGAACCGTCCCTCGTCACCTGCCGCGCATCCTGCTGCAGTGCATCAACTTGAACCTCACCTCAGCACGGTTAGTCACATGTAAATAGGAGTCCTGGCACCGCCCACTTTACTTCCGTTTCTCCGTACACTTACAGCGAATTTCATCGACGGACAACACCCGCGACACGTCGGTCCGTTCTTTATACTCTTCACCCTCCCCGCGCTGTACATGCCCTAAACCTCGCATTCGACTCGAATTCCATGTCAGGCGGGATTTCAAAAGCCAACAGGAATTCTCTGCATTTAGGATCGCGCCCTGACTCGGAATGTCGCGCACGTCAGTCTGACTAACTGCTCCCTCGCGTCTGCGGACCTGATCGCCCTCCTGCACCGCACGCCGGCGCTGACGGTGCTCACTCTTCTTGTTGTGAAGAACGCATGGCATTCTTGCATCAGTTCCGTTATTATGAGGAACAGACTACGCCGCTGGCGCCACGGCTGCAGCAGCTGCACTGGAAGTTGATCGGACATCGTTTTGAAATTATACGTTCGAAGCGGCGATTCGGTCGCGGTGGTGGAAGGATGAATCTGAAGAACGTCTTTCTCAAACGGGCGTTGTACGACTACAGAAGGAGTTGCTCGTGCAGTCTTTTGGGGCGTCAAAAGAAATCCTTTTGGATCGGATGCAGGACATTGGTCGAAAAGGGCCTCGAATTGGGTTTCAAGTAATTTGTCGACATAATCTTTCAACGCCGTTCGTGCACGTAAGCACATTTTACACTGCTCGCCGCGTCATGAGACTGCGAGGCAGGGACACTCATTTGCTAAAGTCTATTTTCGTTTGGTTCAACTCCGGCCAGTAAGAAGAAACTCAATCGAGGTCAAGTTCACCCAATCTCAGTCAACAAGTTCTTGCAATGGCGGAGGCCTCGTGGTACAATATGGATTGATTTCTGTTGATGCCGTAGATTATTGGATCGGGGAGGCTATGGAGATTCTCTCCGCGTTCGTGACTCATGGGGGTGGGCCCAGCGACGGGGTCGAGACGGATCACGGTCGCAGACAATGCCAGACATCCGGTTACAGTGCTACGTCATCACGGAGGCGGACCTTAGTCGCGCTCCGTAGCTCTGTGATTACTGTGGAGTTCGAGCCACTACAATAGATTGTTCTACTTATCACAACCTCCGACATCTATTGCGAACATCGGTGAATTAGGTGTTCAGTCGGAAGTTGGGTTCCACGGAAACCCCATCGGCGACGGACCGTTATACTTAGTGAGGATATGACGAGATATGCTCATGGCGATCAAAATGAATAGGACTTTCCCACGGTTGGATACTGCTCGCATCAAATGACCAGTGAGTGGCAATTGTGTCTTACCAGCGGCGGAGCAATAAACATCGCCATGTTAAGTCGCCGTGGATTCCATAATAAACTCGTAAACTCTTCCGAACCAGCTTTTCTCGAAATGAAGGTTCTCGCTTTCACTACCGGCACTATTGTCCAGGCGGTCTGTTGCGAACTATCCACTAGATTTTTTTGTTTTCGAGAAAATCCATGCCTTACAATCCAGATTGATACAAAACGTAACTAGACCAACACCGTCGGAATATTCCAAATACGACAGTCTGCCGGTCACCAATTTTTTGTGTTTGGGAAGACAGACACAACCCGGTGCGAGTACCTAGGTTAGAAACTACAAGAAAAGTCAGCGCATTTATTTATTTGTGTCTACGAATCAATGCAACACGCGCGGAGAAAGCCAGGATTGTAGTGCAGTCGTAGTGGGCAAAATGAACTACTCCCAAGAAAAGTCGACAAAGGTATGGACTATAAATTTATGTTATGGAAGAACCTTCGGAGCAAAACATTCAGACTCTCACAGTTTGTCGGAAGAGATGCGAGCGTTGTTGAAGACCAGTTGTGCGCCGCTCCGCTTGCGAATGAAAATAAAGGCGTAGGTGGTGTTCATGTGGGGTGGCTCGTACAGCAGGTCAAAGTCGTCATCGTGCTCAAAAACATGATCCGCCAAAATACATATTTCGATCCGGGCGAGCTGTGGTGGGGATGGCAAAAACAGAGCAAATTCTGCAATGTAGTCACTCGGCGGGAAGACTTTTGTGACACGCCTGTTGGGTCCAGAACATTTCGTTCTGCCGCCGTAACATTCGAAATGTGTGCAGACCGTCGTTCTGTATTCCCGCAATCGGAGACTCTGCAGTTTGGTCAACACGATCAATTTCTCGCGATATTTATGCTATTCGACAATTAGCGAATCCAAATTATATACAGAGAGGGCGTACCATCTGGTCACTGATGCAGACGTCAAGATGGATGAGGTTGGGGAAGGACGACACCAAATGAGCAAATGATGCCGGAGTCAATTCATCCGTTAGTTTTACCTCCGATCCAAAAGGATCAACAGCGACAACACAAGTTTTGTTAGCGATAAGTGGCTTGCCCCAACAGTGGTCAAAGAACAAATCAAATCGTACCACAGGGAACAGCCAATGGGCAACAGGGAACAAACCAACAAGAGACTGGGAAAGCCAACAAAAAAACTGGGAACATGTACAGCCAACGGGAAATGGGGAACAGCTAATGGAAAACTGGGAACAACCAAGTTCGAACTGGGTACAACCAACACCTGGGGACAACAGGAACTCTGGAGACCCAATCCCAGTGCATTCATTCGTGGGTACCAAATAGAGGTAATACCAGACACGCTCACAGCACAACGGCAAAGCGACATCATGCCGGACTGCCGGCGCCCAGAACTCCTCTACTCGGCACAACCAATCAAATTGTACGGTGAATGGGCAACAGGGAGCCAATGGGGAACAAACTAACAAGACACTGGGAACAACCAGCCAAAAACTGGGAACAGCTAACAGAAACAGGGAACAGCCAGTCGGAACTGAAAACAACAAAGTTCTAACTGGGAGCTGAGTACAACCAACGCCTCCTGGGGACAACCGACAACTGAAAACGAAGACACTCCCCGTGAATTTTTTGACGGGTACCAACTGGTATTATATAATAAATCAGCGCACTCGAGAACAAGACCCGCGCGGCCGTGTCTGGCCATTTCAGAGTGCGCTATGGCAGCGCAGATTGCAATACCACAGCTTTGTATCGGAGAACTGGAAACATCGAAATGCTCACTTTGGGGAGAGCTACTCTGTGCAAAAGGTTACTGAAAAGACGCGGACCGCGGCGTTCACAACGTCCATTGCGGCTTTTTCGGTAAGTGAGAACGGACTATCGTTATGGATTCTCTTGGAAACGCGGTGAATGAGACGGAATTTAATGAGGTGAATAGCGTGAAGGTTGAAATTGGAAACGGCGCGCCGGAGAGCTCACTCTTTAGGAAGCGCAGGAAACGCCGATCAGAGATGGAAGTATGTTCCCACGGTTGCATCTGTGTTGAATAAAATTTATGCGCCGAGAATCAAAATTAAATGACCGGTGAACGCTTATCACTGCAGTGGTAACGGCGTGGTAGTAACAGCAAGTCGTCACCAACGGCTATAGATATAAAGGGGTAGATATAAAATGAACCTCACAACTCTCCCTCCAAGTGTATACCGACTCGCTGCTACTGGTATTGAACTCTGGCGAGGTATGGTTAATCCGACGAATCACCGGATAACCTTTGGACTGAATCGTTCTTCAGGACCTTGACTGAATGTTGTTTTAAGCAAAATTCTTCCGCCACCAGTCAGATTACCGACCCGCAGGAGAAAAAAACTCGCTCACAGTCTTGTTGACAATGCAGTGCCCCTCTGCCTTTTCTCCTCCTTGGTAACCTCGCTGTTGTTGGAAGAACTTCGCAAGGGAGTGACCTTGTTGACGCTGGGGGCGTGACCGGAGGCAAGAACGACGTGGCTTTCAAGTGCTGTGTATTGATGCATCATTGCCGTGTGCGTCGTTCATTGCCAGTGTGACTTAGTGTTAGACTAACCTACAGTAAGAATATTTCTCACAAGGACTGTGGACCATAAAGCGGTAGGTTTGGATAGTCAGTTCCCGGCAGGCCCTGACAGCTTCCACTGGCACTTCCAGCCATGAATACGGTCAATGACTCGTCCTCCTCTTCTGGCTTGAGCTTCATGGGGGAGGACTTTTTAAGGAATGACGAGTAGACTCGTCACCAGTCTGCCCAGGGACTGGTGACGAGTCTAAATGACAAGCACCAATACCAGCTATGTCGCTGCTCTGAATCAGTCTTTCAAAATGAGCTTTGGTAGGATAGGGCTGATAACCATTGAGCGTGGCAATTGGTTCGATGGGTCCAGGATGGCAGAAGCCCCCGACAACATCACTCAGCCAGAAAAAGCAATATTTGACAAATACTTCGGAAGCTTCAAGCCCCGGGCCAACATCCCAGGACAAATGCCAAGTACTGCTTGGGTACCAGCCGTAGTGGGAGATCACCGTCCTCGGGGCCTGCAATCAACTAAAGCCCTCGTCGGGCGGCGCGGACTCGGGCTATAACAAAGCGAGGTACGAGCTCAAATATTGTTGTAGCGTCTGTTTATAAGAGACTAATACTCGGAGGCGTGCTTCTTGTTCATTTGTGAGCATCCTTTTTGTATTTATTGCTCTGACTCGGTCTCGACGGATCTTTCACAAAGGACCATGTCCGGAAAATATCGCAATGTTCCACGATTGAAAAAAATCTAAGTAAGTCCATGCATACATATGAGGCTTTAGTGGGTAGTGGAGTTGGCAGTGGAATTGGTAACATCATCCCAGTAGCTGTGCATGATGAAGCCCACAATGTAAGCATTGTTAGTGTTGTCATTGAAGCTTATTGTCAGATGGTCCTCGTCGAATCTGCAAGATATGCTGAGCGGAATGCCAGGGAGGACTTTGTGACCAACTCACGTAGCACCGGATTGGCTTCCTTCTGCGCTGGCTTTGGCCCCCACAATCCACCACTGATTGATGCCTGAGCTTGTGCGGACTTTGCGGCGTTGTAGTCGGCTGTAGAACCAAATGTAAAAGTCGCCGTAGGTTTGTAGACAACGAGTGCCCTGTCATTATAGATGGCAGCTGGGCCCGGGTTCTCTTGTGTTCCAAAGAACCTGCAAATTTGCTCGGTTAATCCGAGGAGGTGATCAAGAAAATATTCACTCACTCCTTGAATGTCGCCTGGTGTGGCTTGGCCAAAGGGTCGGTGGAAGCCGGGTTCCCAACAGCGCTTGCGCTCCGGAAAGTATCGAACCAAGCACCACGCACAACGGTGATCAACTCTATACCCCCGACAGAGATGACGGAAGACTGTGCGGTCGAAAGAACAAAGCTCATGTTCGAGTTCTCCGACGCAGAAGCGCTGTCCCAAAGAAAATGACCGGATAAACTGGAGGACTGGGACTCAGCGATGGAGATTCTGGAGTCGTGTGAGCTATTCCAAGTCAACGCCACGGGCGCATCCCCTTTTGCCATACCGCGAGGGTGGAATTCATGGATGGCATGGCATAGAAGGGTACCATTGTGCCTTTGAACTGCTGACCGACCACACCACCGGGAGTCGAATTTGAAGGCCCAGAAGTAGGCATGTTCAACCCAGGATATAGGGTATCCTCTGCGTTAATAATGGGCTTCATGGCGTCGATGGCCGATTGGATGATTCCTAGAACCCTTTAGCTTTCCGCTGCCAGGGTTTGAATTCCAAACGTGCTCACCATTGTCGTCCCCCAATATATTGTCCACCTGGACAGAGTGTAAGAGTGAGGATGGGGACTCGGACATTTAACAGTTGGACTCACCGCCTTGCTGTACGCATTCTTGGCGTTGGTGCAGTTAAGAAGAGCCCCGCTGTATTGGCCATAGTTTTCAGTGGCGAATTGGACGAAAACATCATCTGTCTCCTTGGCCGTTCCCCCGAGCTTCTGGTAACCTGCATATGCCTGATCTGTGATGGTTCCCAAATTTGTTACGCATGCAGAAGTTTCGTTTGCCTGAAGGCTTGTAAGTTCCGCGCTTTGCGCGGGGGTCTCGGTAGTCGTGCTATCGTTCAGGAGTCCTTGAATGAAGTGCTGATAGTGAATGCTGAACATCAGCTCGCCCGTCGAGTTGAAGTTGTCTATATGAGGCAGACGATCCGCGGTTTCATATATCTGCTCGTTGATTGTGTACTGGGTCTGGCCTTCAGCCGCGACGCCAGCGAAGGGTATTTCCGTCTCGCCCCCAAACAAATAGTAGAAGGCCACGTTCTGCACGTTCTGGGACTGAAGATACATGTTGTACATGCTCGCCATGGAGTCCTGTATGCTGATCCCGCCGCTTTGACGAGGAGTGGGAACGGAATGGGCGCGGTGGGGGAGGAGGAATAATGAAAGTCCGATGAGGAAGAACATTTTGGTTGAAAGTAGGTTCAGCGACCAGCGCTGGAGAGAAGACAGAGAATGTGGGTGACTACCAGAGTGACGAATCCTCGGCAGTTTGAGAGCCTTTTAAGAGTTGAGGCCATGAGATTTCGCCAGAGGAGGTATGTCCAAAGTTACCTGATCCCCGCGTACAGTAGTCAAGTGCATAAGATGCGGAGGAGATGCCTACACCGTGACGGCTACCAGATTCAGGTTTCAACGCTCAGCGCTGTGTCAAGCAATTCTGACCTAGAGTGACTTGGGGTATGCCGCAAAAGATCAAATCCAAGGATGGCGGAGATCCGAGTCTCAAGGGCGGATTTATTTTTGGTAGTCCTCTTTCGTTCTCATGCCATCGGAGTGGTACTTTGTGGACATCTCCCGGTGGTAAGCATAGAAAGACAGCATTCCCCTATCATGCAGATTGAGAGAAATTTAGGACACCGCCACCTTCGAATGCCGTCCCATAGGTCAGAAACCATTGTCATGAATACAGATGGGTGCAGAGGGTGGATCCGCTTTTGCTCTTGCCTCTGCCAGTTAAAAACAGTGTGAGGAATTTCACTTAACCAAATCCTCCACCCAGAACATGCTTAACCCTTTACCACAACTCGTGTTTCTATCCATGATTGCCATCGGCGCCAACTCCAATATTTCTGGGCGTGACTCTACCGACCCAATCGCCATCGATGGAAAAGATGTTCCGTACGGGAGATCCTTGGGTTATTCGATTCTACGCTGACACGCAGCAGCACAACTACAGATTTTCCTGCACCCGAAACAACAAACCCTGGATCATCGATTGCCAACGCCTATACTTTATACATCCAATATTGCGGGATCGAATTCCAGCAGGACCATGACGAGGCCATCGCGCAATACACATCTGACTTCAATTCCCCTCCAGACGACCCAAATGCGCCGGACTTCATTGCATGGGCTTACACTCATGTACAGCTCTACAAAGCGGGTTACCAAATGTGCGAGATGTACGAGAGCAAATACAAGGACCTACTCGCCACGTTTGTTCCAGAGACGCTGTCTCAGACTTCAACCACCGGCGCGCCAGCAACTCAGACATCCACAAGTCACAAGGACAGTGACAGTGGAAGCAGTGAAGATGGCGGTCTGTCTAAGACAGACGGCGCGAGCACCTCTGTTCCCAAGCTTACTGTCCTGGTGCTCACTTTAGTAGCAACGCATGTATTAATACGACAATAGAGGCTGGTCCTTGACGTCTAGATCATACACTATATTTTTACAAATACAATTATCTGTTCAAGTGTACATGTATAAACGGTCGAGGCTGGACTGTAACCAAGTTCCGGAGATTCAACCGTGGGAAAGCTCCCGATCATTGATCGCCGTTTGAAAACAGCGAGAGTCCCTGGCGACACAACGTTGAATTGTCTCCATTATTATGGGCTACTTTTATTCATGGAAGCCGGCGAGGATCCTTGGCGACGCAACGGCGAATTGTATCCATTGCATAGGTTATAAAATGCGACTCGGAGGTCCGAGCACTGTGCTAGCGTCTGTCTATGAGAGATCGAGTACTCCCTCCTCCTCTTGAATCGCGGCGATCAAACTACGTGAAGCGGCGTAATTATTGCCATGCCAGTGACGGCCTCCGGGGTGGAGCACGGAGCCCGAAGGAATGATATTCGGAAACGGTAACCTTCGACAAGCATCTTAAGGCTTATGGGATGTCACAAGACGCCCCGCTCTGGCAGTCGTCCACCTCCATCCTATCGCGCCGGTCGCGTTTTCCTCCATACCATAATGCTCATCTGATTCGACTCGGAAGTCACCTCTATACTTGCTTTTATCGGAATCCACCACACTGCCGCGCTCCTGGTGCATAATCGCCAAACACCGTTTGACGTCGACGGAAGGCGATCCACGCTGCATACCAGAACTTTCTCGAGTCGCAAGGCGTCGCAGCAACGGCACTCTATACTCTGATCCCAGAACAAGAAATATTATTTGCAGGAGCCGGCAATTCTTCTGATATGGTCGAGACCAACAAGGACATATTCCCCTGCGCTAATGCTGCCCCTGGAAATATGTCGTTCAGCGCTCGGTACAAAGACTCCCTCGTGGATCTCAAGAATTCGAGTCGATTTATACTGGCGGATTCTAATACCGAGCTCTTGACGAAACTCACTGCCGACGAGCATGCTGCATGTATCACTAACCTTGCGACGGCGTTCAACTTCCGGTTGGCTTTCTGCTTTCAAAGCATTCCAACAGGCCGGTGGGAATGGAACCATGTTCAACGATGCGTTTGCACAGTTCGCAATGCATAAAAACACCGAATACGCAACCAAACACGCAGCCGCGATGAAAGGATGTAACGACACCCGAGACGCCATCCAGAGAGCTGTGAGTCGATTCTTCCCATCGATCTGCGCAATTTCCTGATCAAATTTAGGAGGACAACATATACGGTGATAACAACGGTCGGTATCTCAAGATACCGCGAAAAGAATGGTGACTGAAATCTTACAGACATAATTGAGGCGGCGATCAAGGCAACGCCGCTCATGACAGGAGAAATGCCTACCGCTGGATCTCCGTTCGGCCCGTTAGTCGGAAACTTCTTGATGTCTACATCCACGGGTTCCAATGGTGCCTTGCTACCGTATCGTACCATGCCCTCCCTAAACCCCACCTGGGATGGCAAACGCGTCCGAGTGATGCCCAGCCGGCATTCAGCTGGACACTGCCACGGACTTTTATAAAGGGGGTCCACTGAACCTTGCCAGGCGGATACAACGATCTCGTTTGGTGGGATAGAGCTAATTGACATCCAGCGCGGAGCCCGGTTCGACGATTTCAAGAACGCCAACGCGATGAATGGCCCACCGTCGAACGACCGCAACGCTGCAACACACAAATCGGGATTCGAAAGTGCCTCCATCGGTGGCTTCATCCTTCTCGATTCAGTTTCGCGAACTAATGTGCTATTCCCGAAAATACTTTGGGACCGCACAAAACCCAGGCCAGCGCACGGCAGTTTGCAAGTACGCCGACAAATTGGCCAAGCTCCCGGTCGCCAAGGGACTAGCCAAATCTGGCGGATTAGTAAACGCCAATCCTAGCAGCGCGGTGTGAGTGCCCTACTTCATTCAGTGATGTCCAACAAGGTCAAAGCGAGTATTCGCATGATGTCACGGTACGTGATGCTTGTCGCGCCGCAACTTCGGAGAGGGGTCATTAAGTCGAGGGTCATCATTAAGTTCTCCTCCCATCTCTTGGCCTGGTACTATAGTCCAGTCGTTCGATCTCCCAAACGCGCAGCACGTCAAATAATCTGGGCTGAGTATAACATTTAGCTATTCCAGAATCCAGAGTGGTTGAGCGACGAAATACGAAATACGATCATGAAAGCGATGAGTTCGCGGGTGAGCTCTGGGTGGAATAGGGTCGTCGAGTGTCGTGAGCTCTGTTTTTCCACTGTTAGTGATCGAAACAAAAACAAAACAAAAAAGATACCTCTAGTCTTCCGACGTCAGGGATGCAGGACCATTAATTTATTACTGGAGCCAGCCATGTCTAGGCTACACGGGGGGTAAAGGGAGGTTTCTCTCGAGAGCAGGACAGATACGGTATCGGATTTTTTGTTGTTGTCGCAAACGCGACACGGCTTCTCAACCATAGTCACTAGTTCGTTGGGTAGTAGATTACTCGAAACTTGAAGAAGGCTCGTCAGCGGCCGGATTGAAGCTGGGAACGTACTCACTGACATACATCAAAGTTGCAATATACTTATACTTGGCACGACTTGGCATATGTGGACATCAAGCGCTTATTTAGTGGGATGCGCTGCGTCTATCAACGTGACAACTCGGTTGCGTGGCATGATTCGAGTGTAGCGTAGCTTGCTTGGATGGGTCGAGAAGAAAAGTGATGGACGACAAGTCATCCCGAGGATGCGCGAGTCAGCAAGAAGGCGCACTGGGGCACGATGCTTCCAAGTCTAGCTAGCCTAGTAGCTCAGCTTATGATAATTAATCGTTGCTTGTGAGGCTTGGCTCGAGGTTCTGGCACTTACCTCCATTGCGATGGACGCTGTTGAACGCGCGCTATCGGACGATGGCCGCCAGACTGTAAATGAGCCCCTAATTTACGATATTCATTGTGGTCGGTGATTCCTGTTAATCCCCGGGTGAGAAGAAGGTGGCTTTAAGGGAAGGCGCGCGTACTTACAAAAGGATGGAAGAGAAGAGGGACGCGCGTACACCTAGATACGACGGTCGGGCTGACGCTGACGCGGCCAGTCCATGCTGAAAGCGCGAGGTAGATGAGGTGCCGTAACTTGAAATGCATTGGGGCCGGGAGAAATCAGGACCGGAAAGTGACAGAAAGAATGGCCCGGATGACAGAAAGAATGTAGCCAAGTCGTGGAGCTAGGCAAGAGGTAGGACATGAATAATGGTGATCCCCAGAGATAATAGATACAATTGAAGCCTAGATATAGCCCTGATGCAAGCTGACGTTGCTTCTCGTTGCTTTAAACTCGGAAGCGCGCGATAGTCGGAACAAGTCAGATACATCCGGCTTGGGGTCAGTGGCGGTTATCGCAAGATGTGTATCTTTGGGGACATCACAGCGAGTATGTTTACATAGAAGCGGGCACGCCCAGAGCAGACCAAGGCATGGAGCCGAATTAGGCAGATGGTGCAGACAAACAGACGTCAACAAGGCTTGCGTTATCAAGGCGACTGAAGGCGGAGGCTCTTCTCCTTAACCACCATGGCTTCATCCTTCTTTACCCTTGCTCTTTCTCTTGTCACCGCGGTATCGAGTACACCGCTCTCTACTAGCTCCTTCTACTCCACTCCCCAGCGTACCCCTCTCTCCCTCGCCCCCTTCGCCGACAACCACAGATATGGGTCTATCAACAACTCGTACATTGTCGTCTTGAAGCAGGATACACCGGCGGCAGTCATGCAGAACCACTTCAATCTGCTCCAGGCTGCGCATGATGCGCAACCCCTTACCAACGGCGAATTCAAGATTAGACACGTATACCCGCACATCAACGGGTACTCTGGCCATTTCACCGAGGACTCTGTTGAGCAGCTGCGCGCGATGCCCGAGGTCGACTTTATCGAACGGGACCAGATTGTGCACACTCAGGCTACACAGCGTTCGGCTCCTTGGGTAGGCCATTATGTCATACGTCCGGTCCAAACGCTGACGACCATCTAGGGTCTCGCTCGTGTGAGTCACCGGGACAAGCTCACCTTGGGGACTTTCAGCGTCTACGAGTACGACCCGGCCGGTGGTGAGGGCGTCGACGTCTACGTCATCGACACCGGCATCAACATTAAGCACGTCGAGTTCGAGGGCCGCGCGTCCTGGGGCTTGACTGTCCCTGAGAATGACGTCGACGAGGATGGTAACGGTCACGGAACCCACTGTGCGGGCACCATTGCCTCGGCCAAGTACGGTGTCGCCAAAGCCGCAAAGGTCATCGCCGTCAAGGTCCTCGGTTCGAACGGCAGCGGTTCCATGTCCGACGTCGTCGCTGGCGTCAGCTATGCCGCCTCCGAAGCGATCGCCAAAGCCAAGGCAGCGGAGGCCGAGAAGCAGGCCACTGGCAAGACCTCCCACAAGGGCTCCGTCGCCAACATGAGTCTCGGTGGTGGCAAGTCCCCCGCACTCGACCGCGCGGTGAATAACGCTGTCGACGCCGGACTGCACTTTGCCGTCGCTGCCGGTACGTGCTGTTCTATATGGACACAACCGCTCTCCTCTAACTTTTCCTTTCCCAGGTAACGATAACCGCGACGCCTGCAACTACTCCCCCGCCGCTGCCGAGAAGGCCGTCACCGTCGGTGCCTCGACCATGGGCGACGAGCGCGCGTACTTCTCCAACTTCGGCGACTGCGTCGACGTGTTCGCCCCGGGCCTCAACATTAAATCGACGTACACGGGCTCGCCCAACGCCGAAGCCATACTCTCCGGCACCTCCATGGCCTCCCCGCACACCGCCGGCATGCTCGCGTACCTCCTCTCGCTCTACCCATCCAAGGCCTTCGACCCCGAGCTCAGCCAACTCGGCGCGCCCGCGGACCTGCAGCACTCGTTCTCCCTCGCGCTCGGCTCGTCGATGTACGTCGCTGCGCACGCCGCCCTCCCGAGCTGGGTTGCGGCGTTCCTGCCCGCGCCCCAAGAGGCGGCGCCTATGCCACCGACGACCCCCACGATCACGCCGTTGCAGCTGAAGAAGGCGCTTCTCCAGCTTTCGACGTCCGGCGCACTCACGGGTGACCTCGGGAAGGGCTCGCCGAACCTGCTCATCTTCAACAACTACACGAGCGTATGAGCGGGATGCTCGCAATGAGGATGGGGCTGTGAGCTCCATGGCGGGGGTGGATGTACGCATGATTCTGACGGGTGGATGTACGCATGAATTGGGTGGTAATGGTAATGGATGGACTCGCAGAACGGCGGCGTGCATGTACACACATTATACAAACCTACATACGTTACGATCTATCAAGGCACGGTGGTTCTATCCTTTCCTTTACCTTTTGTACAGTAGCTAGTAGCGCATATATGATATAAACGGTGACAAGAGATTTCTATTGACACTGGATTCTGAGTCTTGTGCCTGCCTATTGATCGTTTATTCACCCGCGAAGGCAAGGTGGCACCTCAATTCCGATTCAAATGCAATGACCTCGAGAAAAAAAAGGTTAGAGACGCGGATACAATACGGAGCTGCACAGCCGAGCTTTCAGAGCATTCTGAAAAGATTTGAGGCCGGAGAAAAATCGCCAAATTGCAAAATGATTACTTGCCTCTATTTGGCAACCCCATATTTGGTAGCCCCCAGGTGCTGGGATGGGTTGCCAAATAGAACCCAGGGATAAGATTTCTGCTGATGGCGGGTGATGGCGGGCAAGGTGGGAGGCGTCTCAATTTTTCTGGGACTCCCTCCGTTCGAAATGAAAGTGATTTTCAGATGTTTTGTGCTGTGATCGCTCAAATGGGCGAAAAGTTCTCGAAAAGAGTCCAAAAAATTGCGAAAAAAAATAGGGCAACAACGATCCAGCGTATAACACGATGCGCCATTTCTTTGTTGCGTGCACCGAGCGGCGGGAGACCAGTGAAACGTATCTTAGCCTTATCTTATCTCTCACGTGGGGTTGCCTTATCCCACTAATTCAAAAGTCCCTTTTAAGTTTTGAGTTCCCGTATCGGCGACTTCGCTACGGGCTCGATGTTGCCTCAAATATTAAGCAGCTTTATATTTACCATCTTGATATACCAGATATACTGTAAATCAGTAACCGAGGTAGAAAAGGTACAGATTGCGTGTATGCGATGCCCGCCAAAGTGGCATCAAAAACCAATTTCCAACTGCCATTTTCTACCCGGGGTTTGATTTTTTTTTTTTTTTGAATTATTGGGATGAGAGTAGTGTGGTAGTGTGAATTCCATTCTGTTATTCATTGAGTTATTCTCTCGAAGTTGTAAGGCATTGATTCAGTCCTTCGATGACCTGGGTACCTAAGAAAACCCACATACAGTCCTAGACGTGTGACGTGATGATTAGATGAGCCCTGCAAATCCCCGCTTTGACATATCCGAGTCCTGCCAAACTCTATTTTATGGAAATGTACGTAAAAACGAAAACCATTTGAATATGCAGCGCTGAGCGTTTCAGCCTTTCAGGGCTGGGCGCTGGAATTTACGGTACCCATAGACAAAGTCCCCCTATGGTAGCCCTCCGTTCCAATCGCGTAATTTAGATACAGTAAACCCAGATGAACGCGAACCCCGGGAAACAGAAAATAAAAATGTGCGAGCGTCCGGTAGGTCAGTTGGTAGGCTCACGCGCACGGGTTATGCGGCGTTCCGAATTTAAACCACACATCTCTGAATAATTCAGACTCACAATTAGTATTTGAACACATCTTTATGGAATATTGTGCCATACTTACCGCCTATGTATTGTCGCGTAGCCACTACGGCCAAGGACGGACTCGGAAACCAAGAGAATTTCGGCCAGCAGTCAGTCAGCCCACATCTCCGCGCAGAAGGCAATTCAGTCGGAATCTGTTGTGAACCCTATTCAGTCGGAATCTGTTATGAACCCTATTCAGAATTGAATACTTCCGAACGGTGGCTTCGTAAAGCCTGCCAGTGCAGCCTACCTTAAATTTTAAATAATCATGTGGCAGCCGAACACCGCGCAGACCGAGAATGAACGTCTGTTGAGCGCACATTCGTCGCACAGAAGCTCGGTCCGAACCGTTTGCTCGATTCAAATATGCTTTCGGGCTTCACTCCGAACTATTACAAAGCTGCAGCACGCAATTTCGCGCTCAGCCGCAGAGAGCTGATCGCTGAACACGGGGGCTTCCCCGCATTTTCGACGGAGGTCCCCGTTCTTGAATCCCGAGGGACGCGGGTTTTGAATCGGCGAACAACGCCGAGAGAAAGCCTCGGCCGAGGAACGAGCCAGAAAAGTCGGATGTCAGTCAATTGAAATGGACATGGTGAAAAGTCAAAAATATTTTATCCATAATCCATATGGCGCAAGCAGTATGTTTAGATGTAGCGGAGAGTCGAAATTAAACCCTGTCTATCCACTACGTGGACAGCGCCGGCGGTATCATCGACACACACCGAGCTTAGATTGTTGAGCTCGATGGTATCAGGAACGGCGAGGGTGTGCACGGAAGTTGTCCTCGTCTCGGGGTGGTACCGCAAGAGTACGAGCCTCAGTGGTGACTGCACGACCATGGCCACATTAAAGCCGCTATGGTCCATCCACATGAGACTCATGTTGAGCAGGGCACCGGGGACGTATCCCGTAACGCATTGTGAGTCGAAAGTGAGAGGCGAGGACACTTCGTCGTCAGGAGCGTTTGTGAGAGTGCTTAGCAGGAATGTGAATGAGATGAACGATTTCGATCGGGACGTGTCCGCAGGGTCCCATGATAGACGAACGAACACTGCACTGACGCCGTAAAGGGGTGTGCTGGGAAGCATGAAACAGAAGGGGGTAAGGTCATTATGGGGAACACGAAGTTCGGAATTGTATAGGGCGCGTTCGTCGCAGTGACCAGAACGTAGGCTTCTCTGTGAGATGTGTTGGATTTGAACCGAAAGACCGTCTTCAAGTAAATTGTAAAGATGGCCCTTGTATGCGAAGCAGACGATTAATTCGTTCTGGCTGGAAACCTAATTGAACGGTGAGTTGCCCGAAAGCGATCGACTAAGGTAAGAGTACCCACGGGACGATGCAGATTCAAAGGGCCGGCAGAATCCGGAAGACGGGGGTGACTGTGTGCTGCGCTGACTGATACGATGCAGTCTTCTTTAGTTTCCAGCGCCACGATTGATCCAACCACATCTTCAGTCAGAAATAACGACTCAAAGTGAGCGCCGTCGGGGACCGAAACCTTGGAGAATTCGTGTGTAAATCCAGTCACTTTTCCTTCTTCATGTTTTATAGTTAAAACATATCTGTGGGCCGCGCTGAGACAAATAAAAAGAGTTGTCAGCTCATATTTGAGGCAGGCAACGAACAACGAACATGGGTATGACGAATTGTGCCGTCAAAAAAGCAAACGAGCAGACCCCGCGAATTTCCGAGGGCGCAGAGACCCTGGCAATACGCCCACCAGTTTCTATAGCAGGGAATGGGAATGGGGCAGCCAGTTTGGCGTCCCAGCAAAAGACGCTTCCCCTACTGTTTAAAATAAGAATATCTGTTCCCTGCACATTGAAAATAATCTCCGCCGGCGCAGAAAGACGAGTGGATGTCACGGGTTGCACGGTCTCGGGAAAGAGTTGATTCCAATTTTCATGAAGTTTTATCCATGAAACGACTAGGCCCTTTAGTGTTTCCAAGGTGTATCGGGACAGATCAGCGTGTGGTGAACATGCTATCGGAGATTTTGTTCGGGTCGTTTCCAAAATCGAGATCCAGAAGCTGCGGTGATCGGACAACGCGTAAATGGACGAACATGTCTAGTTGAATTATATTGGCAACTGTTCAGCAACAGACTTGAAACGTACCAAGAGCAGAGATAAAGGATCCGGTAGTTCCAAGAAATTGACCACTTCCAGTATCAAATCTGTCGGAAGGTCGTCGAATAACACAGGCATCGAAGCCACGTTACTGGAACGAAGGAAGTTGCCAGGGACGATGACCAAAGAGTCGAGGTACGCTCCTGATGAATAGGGTTGTGGTCGCTCAAATTTAAATTTGTGGGTGCTATCGTCCACTGCGGCGCTGTTCAAGATTCAAATGCTCTATCCGACGTCAACTGATCAAATGGGTCCAGTCTTATTTCCGTCCAGAGAGTGCTGGTCACTGGTGCCGTGCGTTGGTCGATGTGGTGATGGCTCAAAGGAGAAAGCAATAAATGATGTCGTTGTTGTGTCGTTGTGTGGACGTCTTTGTACAATTTATTACAAATCCAACTTTCTTCTTGACTTCAGTGACTGATTTTCGCGAGATTGAACAATTGCCTCTAATCACCGGCAGCGGATCTACAAAAATTCCGTTAGGATTGGTGATACTCAGTCCGGCCTAGCCCGAAAACTCGACTACGGCTTTGGACCCGGGTTGAGCGGGCTGCGAAATCCTAAGCCCAAAGTTTTTTTCATGGCACTGGGGTGCCGCGCGCCGAGAAACCTATTCCTGGATCTTAATGCTCCGATTGTCGTTTCAATGACCTGCGAATAAAGTACCATCTACTAAATTAATATTCCATTAAACGAGGTATTCCAGGTTCTCAGAAATTTGGGCTATTCTTGTCGTGCGAAAGTGCTTATTTTTTCCCTGGAAAATTGATTGTCTACTGGTATTGCTTGGGCTCTGGTTTCACTGGGTCTCCGAGAAGCCCAAGCCTGCATCGGGCCCGGGCGCCCACGCATGGCTTGGCGGTCTTCCATCGCAACCTCGACAGCCCTGGTCAATTTTTGCTTCGCGAAACCTTGAAGGCGCGATGATGCCCGGAAATCACGTATGCCCGTGCGGCTTGTTATAATTATATTACACCATGCTAATTGGCAGGGCACGGAGATAATAGTTTGGCGACGGTGTTGATTTCCTGCCGCCGGTGTAAACACCAACTACGGCCATGTACGGCGAATGAATTTTCAGTTCATGAACGTGACGAACTCCGACAAAGCACTCCACAGGTTTACCCGATGATATTAGTATTGAGCCCCGGGCGCGCGCAAGTGGCGACAAAAGGGGGTTTGACTCTTCACAAGCGGTCAGAGATTATGGAGGGCTGTTTTCTGTACGATCCAAATGAATATTGTATTGTAGTACCTGAAGAATGGGTCATGTGGATCTCCGCATACTAGTGAGTTATTACTAGTGAGTGTCCATTTGGAAATTTGAAACGCCTCAGATTTGTTTGACCTCGATTCCACCCGTTCCCAAGAATACGGCGACGTTCGGTAGGTTGCATTGAATCCCGACGACACCAGGATAAATTTATCTCAATGCAGATATCCATCCCCGAAGATCAAGCGGGCTGCCTCTAACCGAGCAGAAAGGAGACTCTAATTCGCTTGTGAGTCGTTATTTCAGCGAACCAAGCAAGAGCTCCGTGAATATGTAGTATGTTAACATCTTGCTTTGCAGAGCTTTTGTGCATTGCAAGGACCTCTTCGCACGTCATAAGCGTAAACCTAATTATTTTAGCCTCCCGGGAGACTCTGACAAAAAAATCCAAAATTTTGATGGTCTGAACCAGAAGGGACTGGTCGGAATTTTACTTTCGGCGTTTGGCGGGTTTTCCGAGTGGCGTTCGGGCGGCCTTTTGGGCATGCGCAATGGCTCCTTAACTAGAGGAAGTTTTCAAATTCGATGTTCGAGAATGCTTAGCCCTGAGCTGTGGTGAAACTGGCCGGCGTCTACGATTCTCATCTTGCATTGCCTTATTGGGATATGATCTGCCGTAATTCATCTTCCACAACACCTTTAACTTTTCCGTGCAACCGTCAAACAGCTACTCTGTGCCTCCCCGCATCGTGTTTTCCGTCATGTACGGTGCCACGACGCAGTCCTGCATATCTTTTCGTGGCTGCGGCTCCCAACTGCGGCTCCTCCAGAATGACTCGAATTCCATTTGATTCCGCGGATAACCAGAATGCGCTGCCACGCCAGGCCTCGTGTAGATGAGTTGATACATTGGAATGATACTCACGAACTTTTGTTCTTCTTTTCGGTGGACCGTGGCATTGTGAGCGCTGCTTCCTGCCGTAAAGCATGCACATTACATTAGCGCCAAACCGGCGCTTATAGCTGTTATACCGCCTGGCCGTGCAATGAGTCACTTAAATTTGGTACATCTCTAGGCGATAAATCCTTCCGTGGAATGGATCCATCACTTGATTATCGGTTCGCCCCAGATTTACTCGGGGAAAACTCTCGATTCAGGTGGGTCCGCGCAAACTTTGCACCGCAGTGGAGTCACGACGGAATACTGTCCTTTTCTGACCATACAGCAACATTACAGCATCTCTACTGTTAAAAGGCCCAAACTTGGAAGCGTAAATTATCATCTCCCATACATCGCAGTCCTCCACTCATCTCATCCTTCGAGTCAACATGCCTTCGACTACTTTGAACCATACACCACCACGTACCACAACGCGTCCTTACTTCCCACTGAAGTCTGGGACGCGCTTAGGTCCAATCCCCAGAACTCCAATTGCATCCTCCCCATCGCACTAAAATCTCTCGCCCGGGAGCAAAATCACGAAACAGCACTCACCCGCGACCAGTGCTGGATCGCCTTACACTCTCTAGGAGCCATTGACTTCGTTCTTTCCGTCACCAATGGCGATATAGGAACTTACCCCGTTTTTATTTTCACAACACACCCCACCCATCGCCTTACCACCGATTTCCTCCTTCCCCGCCTTATTCGCCTCGCCGAGGCATTGCGCGCAGCAGTCCCCATCCAGCGCGTATATTCCATCTTCGCGCCCGACGCCGTCACGAAAATTTTCGTCGAGATATGGTGCTCGCTGACGGGGGTCCAAGGATACAAGGACCCGTACTACCACGCGAAGCTCTCGTACTGCACCAAAAGGTCGTTCGTCAATCGTCAGACGACCACCTTCCCTGGGTTCGTCTACGAGCTTCGCCCCGCCGTGGACAGCGACTTGGACGTGGTCGCAGACCTCTGCTACCAGTTCGCGGCTGACTCTGAGCCCTTCATCCTGTCTCACGAAGGCGCCATCAAAGAGGCGGCCACCCTCATTCGCAACAACCAAATCTGGGTGCACGGCATCCGTATCGCGGGCGACGTACACGACGACATTGCGTCGATTGTCGCGTTCACGCGGAACTCCGACAACGTTGCTACCATTAGCAAGGTTTTCACCAACCCCACCTGGCGCAGACGCGGCTGCGCAGAGAGGCTTGTACGCCGTGTCTGCAAGCATCTGCTTGCGACAAAGCAGAGCATCGCACTTTACGTTGCGCACGAAAACCCCGCGGCGACGAATGTCTACCACCGTGTAGGCTTTCTGGGGCTAGCCGACGGCTCCGCGCCTGTCGAGGGCGTGGACTCGTGGCTCGAAATTGGTCTCGACCGCTCCAAGGTCGAGCTCGGACATTGGTAATTAAATCACTCGATTGGACTGGTTGCAATTTTCTTTTGGTTTGCAAACGCGATATTTTCGCTCTCAAATAGGCCTACATTAACTTGTATTATCATCATACACCCCAATCCTGTCGCATTGTAGTTTAATTATTGTAGCTCGTAGAAAGCATCCCATGTCTCGAAATCAATTCCTTTTTTTCAACTTACCTCCAATGTGACTGTGACTTGATCCGTGTGACAAACCCTTTTCAGTACGACGATGCGGCTTTCGGTCTTTGACGTCCTCCACCGAGGGGTCGTGTACTCTCTCATGGGAATTTCTGGATGGGCCGTATTCGTCGGCGTCTACGGCCACCGGGAACGCAAGGCTGCGATGATGGAGAAAGTCAAGGGTGAGCGGAACCGATCGTGTCATGCCAAACGGAGAGACTAACAGCACTTCCTATCCTGTAGAGGTATGTCATTGAATCCGTGGTTCCATCACAAACGTGTTCAATCCTGTTGCACAGCGAATGGCGGCGGCGGACCAGAAGGAACAGGTAACCATCAGCTCCCTCGTAGTGCTGACCCAGAACAGGCTCATGTCTTTCTAGGAACAAATGGCACTAGCGCGCGCTGCGCAGGGTGTTGTTCCATCCAAAACGTCTTCGTAAAGCGCGATGTATCCGGCGTTGCATTGCCCTTGTGTGGAATTCCATCGTATGTACTATGGAACTGCGTCTCACTTCAGCTCACACGCAACTATAACCATCTCTACAGCAGCGCAGCAATTTCAATTCCACCAATTCCTGCGCCACACGTTTCCTCTCTCCCTCGGCGCCCGCAATATCCGACAGCCTCATTTCGTTTTATGCGAACCTTGTTACTGGGTGCTGCCGCCTGCGGCCTGCGGTATCCATCATCTACCCTAGACCATCATCCTCGCAACAAGGAATAATCATGACTTGTACTACGTTGCCTGCTCGGTTTTGGAAATACTAGCTTTCGCAAGCATCCATGTTGTCGTTCAGTCGACACTCCGTTCGTCAATCTCTTCCCTCTTTCAATTGAAGACGGATCACGGACATTCGCACCGAAGGTTCTTTAGAATATTTTGTAAGTTATGCACTGCATCGCAGATTGCGGTGCTCGGGCTTTCGACTGTTCGACAAGCGCCAAAGATTGCCGAATTAAAAAGCTCAAGCGCCCGTCCCCAGGTTACGCAGATTTCCGAGGCAGATCTTTGTCGACATGTTTCCGCGCTCCCTGAAATGGCTGTCTGCGAAGGAAGATTTCGATATCTGCGACTTCATGACACCGAATAGATTCCGAACGGACTTGGCGAACAGATTTCTATGGAGCGATTTCGTGGCTGTTGTGTTCGATATGAAATTTCGACGGCGCAAGTTCGCTGGGCTCACATAGCCCATAGCATGTGAATAATCAGTTTATTCAATCCTGGAGATCTCCCCAACCTCCCAAGGTTGCGTTATTTGTGACTCACAACAGATTTCCAGACTTGCGAACAGATATTTTCTCGATGGAGTAATTCCGTAAATGGCACCGGCGTTGAACACGAGGCAAGATTGCGCTTTCTGCAACCCCTATATGTAGTCTGTCTGACTCAGAAATATTTTCGGACAGACGTTGTCATCTGCCCAGGGAAGATTTCGAATTCTACAACTCGAGGTTCATCTAACATCTACTTCGCATCGACCATAACATGACGTCTGATGAATCCACGATTTATTCAGTCCTGGAGTTCTCTCCTGATCGCGGGGGTTGCGTTCTTCATGACTCACAACAGATTTTTGCCAACGGAGTGTTGCGAGGCATAAAGGGCTGCTGTGTTGAACATGGAACAAGATTTTCGAGAGGAGAAGCGAGCTGATGCTGTAGGCGGCGGTGGACCACACAACGTTTTGGGTTGCGCAACGATTTTTGTCAACGGATTTTCGCGAGGCGCAAACGGCCGCTGTGTTGAACATAGAACGAGATTCTTGAATTCTGCAACACCAAGTTCGCCCACGACCTAAATCGAGCTGCTATTTCCCAACCCATAATCAATCCGATCCTTACATGATTGTTCGCCGCTGACGGATGTTGCATTCCGAAATTTCCGCCATTGACCAATGGCGGACTTGTTTTGGCGGAAGCGCTGCGCATGACAAGATACGTTTGATGAACTCGGTGCCTTCGATTCAATCCTGCAGTCTAGACCTCCTCGAGGCTTTTCTGATCGTATGTTTTTCAATGCATCTATAAATTTCGACCCCAATTCATCAAAAGAGCTATGTATGTAGGTCGCTCAACTTGGATATTGCGTGTTGATCGTAGAACGCCAGACTATGCTCCAAAGATATCCCCGCTCATCGGTATGCCGAGGTACTATGGAGGTTCGCCAACAGTGCCCTGCGTCCCGATGGTGTCGAATATGTATTCAAACGCTGTGCGCCGCCGGCAGGTGGTGGAATTTGCGCAACAGCGGCGACTCGACCGGGATTTTGCTCATAACGTCACTCGCTCTTAGCTGCCTGGGCCGAAGGAACTGAGCTGTAGGACGAGACGAAACACGCAAGCCGAGGTACGTCGGCGCGAGCTTGAGCCATACCGGGCTAAGGATGCTGACCAGCTTGAAACTTTTGCCGGCCGTGCAGTGATTGTATTCGATTCGATCTGTGCTCGAAGTGATACTCCCTGGGGAAGAACTGCGTAAACAACTATGACTCGGCAAAATATGGACGAGAACATGTTTTATTTCGCAAGGTATGCCAATGAGAATCACGTGTCGGTCAAAGCGTTTCATCGCATCATTCTTCGCGGATGTGAAGTGACTGTTGAGCGCTTGTTCGGTTCAGTAATTTCAGATGGTTCAATTCAAAAATTTACTCCGCGCCGCGCGTTTCCTCCTGCCCGCATTATTCGACAGCGGCTCTTGGTTTTATGCAAACCTTGTTACTGGCCTGCGGACTGCGGTAGCCACCATCCACCTTAGGCCGCTATACCCACAACAAGAAATCACGATCTCATTTGGACTACATTGCCGGCTCGGCAGTTACGAAAACCCTAGCCGTCACAAGTCTCCACGTTACCGTTAAGTCCACATCTCTGTTCCGCGACCTTCAAACCTTATTTCTGTCGCTCAATTGAAGACGGATCACGGACGTCCGCACCGAACGCGTATTCTGTAAGTTTGCATCACAGTGCTGTGCTCGAGGTTTCGATCGGTTGTTCGACAAACGCCCAACGCTCGAATTAATAGAAATAAGCGCCTTGTTTCACTCAAGCGCCCTTCCCTAGGTTTAGCTATTTACAGCTCATAACAGAATTTCCGAGCAGATTTTGCGGGAAGATTTCCGCGATAGCTGTCCACGAAAGCAGTTTTCGAGTGCTTTCGAACTCCAAGACTCCGAACAGACCGAACAGACTTTCCCAACAGATTTCTGCACCAGAGCGATGCCATGGCTGTTGTTTTCGACACAAAATTCGCAGCTCCAAGACGTCGGACACTTGGTAACAGGGCGTTTGAATCGTCAGTCGGTTTAGTATTTAGTTCCGCCTACTGTTTGATTATTCTATCGCTCATTTTGGGCTGGCAGCTGTATTCAAGTTTCACTTGCTTCCCTGGCCGATGGCGACGCACTGGTGTGCGTGGATCCAGCGTTAAACTATCCTTCTGGCATATTCACTCCATTTTATAGCCGTTATGATAATTTACCTCCTCACACTCTCAGAATTGCGTCAACAGACTCACGAATAATTTTCTTTTCTGCGGTGGAGTGAGGTCGAAGTAAGATTTCTGTCTCTGTAGCTGGAAATATAACTCTGGACAGATTTCCGAACTACGAACAGATTTCTGCGATAGAATGGTAGTCCACGATTTTGAATTCTGCAAGTCCAAGTTCATCTACCGCCCGTATCGCACATTATTGGCTGTATGATCGCAACGTCTGATGCATCCACGCTTTTATGCAATCAGTGCTGCTGCTTCTCTCCTGATTGCGGAATTGCCTATTCATGACCCTGAACAGATTTCTGAACAGAGTTTTATGAACGGTACGGATTTTCACAATAGGAAACCGCTGCTGTGTTGACACGAAACCAGGAATCCTGCAACTCCAAGATCGTCGGAAGCTTCCATAACTTGATGTTTGAATTGTCGGTTGATAACTTATTGCGGAGGTTGCACTATTCATGAATTACATCAGATGTCCGAACAGATTTTTACGAACGGATTTCGCGATGCAAACGGCTGCTGTATTGAACTTTAAATTCGAACATGAAACCAGATTTCTGAATTCAGCAACTCCAAGTTCATCCAACGCTTAATCATGAGGTTTGATGAATTCTTGGTTGTTTTACTCAATCCTGGGGATCTCCTCAAGGCTCTCCTGATCTTATGTCCTAAAAAATTTGACATCATCAAACAGAGCTGCTATCTACGTAGGTCTCGACATTGTGACCTTTTCACCGTTTTCGGTGAATTTAACACGTCAAGTGCTTTGCGCAGCGTCATGTCATGTCCGTTCCTTTGGAGAGTGAGTATTCTCTGCTTCAACTCCGCAACAGATGCTTGTGAACAGAGACGGCACGCACTTTCGCCAAAACGTTAGCGAACTCAGTCTAAAATACCCGACTAATCTGATGTCAAGTGAAGATCCGAGTTGGTCGCTTAAAGTCCTGGACTCTTGGCCATTTTACCAATCACTCATTGAATCGAAGCTTCCAAGTTCCGGGTTATTTTCGGTGCGGAAGCAATTCATACCTATTTTGCTTCCGTCTGTGCCCAGCGCGGCGCCGATCCCACAAAACTGCAAACCATCTGAATGCTGTTGACAGTGCTGGCCAGCGCACTGGCCATGGCAGTAATGAATCACTTCAAGCTTCAAGGGCCGTCAAGGATGTTGGAACGGAATTCTGGTGGAGTGTCACTTCTGACGGCCCGGCGATCGTACCGATTGGGCGCGACGTTCACTTGACCTTGCCGCAAAATTCGCGATAAAAAAAATAGTATCGTTCTGGGTAAGTGGTTGCTCGTTCCTGGTCGTCCACAGTACTTACTTATAGACCGGTAACGTACGCAACCACTGCCTTTGTTTTTGGCCTTTGTTCCACAAAGGGTTCTTGTGATTTGGCCACGTGATTATGATCTCGCCTCGAGGATCCTGAACAATGCTACCCTTCTTGTGTTTGTCCTTTACCTTCATCCTCCGCCCTTTATGATTAGACGAATGGCTGATAGAATCGGCCACCTTGGGCACTCATCTCCCCACAAGCTCGAGGAATCCGATACTCTTCACCCTCTGAGCAGCCCGACATCCTCCCAATCCGCCGTTTCTTCGTATCTCTCGCATTCCAGCTATGACCACCGTGGGTCAATATCTACGCAGGCGACGTCCATGAGCGAATGGAGCACCGATAAACGCGGTTTCGGCCTCGACTCCGACATGGAGGTTGTCGAGGAGGAACGGTCGCATCCACCGAAACTCGTTAGACGGCCGCGAGGCGTATATCGCCTGAGCGATTTCATCATCCAACGTACCCTGGGGACCGGCAGCTTTGGGCGAGTTCATCTAGGTTCGTTCGTTGCGGAATTGATTGGTGGCCACAGTGACTGACGACATTGTAGTACGGAGCAAGCATAACTTGCGCTTCTATGCGATCAAGGTCCTCAACAAAGACCGCGTGGTCAAGATGAAGCAGGTCGAGCACACCAACAACGAGCAGCGCATGCTCGAATGTGTACAACATCCATTCATCATCAATCTCTGGGGCTACTTCCAGGACACCGCCAACCTCTACATGGTCATGGACTTTGTACCGGGTGGGGAGCTGTTCACGCTCCTTCGGAGATCAAATGTGGGCGAGCCCAGCCTGCTTGATATAATTTTCCCAGCTAACTCACTCTTCAGCGATTCCCCGACCCAGTCGCGAAATTCTACGCCGCAGAGGTCGCACTCGCTCTGAACCACCTGCACGGGCTCGGTATCATCTACCGCGACCTCAAGCCCGAGAATGTCCTGCTAAATGCCGATGGCCACATCAAAGTCGCCGACTTTGGCTTTGCAAAGGCTGTCGACACGACAACATGGACGCTCTGCGGAACCCCCGATTATCTCGCGCCTGAGGTACCCTCTCCCTTTCACGATCTATCCAACAAATACTGATTTTACCCCAGGTCATCGGCCAGCAGCGGTATAATAAGTCTGTCGATTGGTACGCGCTCGGCATCCTCATTTACGAGATGCTCTTCGGCCTCCCGCCGTACCACCAGGTCGAGCAGAACCACCTCATCCTCTACGACCGCATCCAGGCCGGCCCCTCCAAGGTTACATTCCCCCCAGCTGCGTTCTCCGACCAGGCGAAGGACCTCATCATGAAGCTCATGGAGGGCGACCCATCGAAGCGCTTCGGCAATATGCGCCACGGCGCCGCGGACGTGTTTACGCACCCATGGTTCCGCGAGGTTGACTGGACGCGGCTCGAGGCGCGCGAGATCACCGCACCGTACCTCCCGAGGATCGCGGGCGACGGGGATGCGAGCGCGTTCGAGAAGTACCCTGAAGACGACGTCTCCGCGACGTACGGCCTCCCCACGCCCGACCTCAACGGCTCCCTCTTCCCCGACTTCGAGTACACCGCCACGTCATGACGCGCCGTCTCTGTATTCCCCGCCTCGACGCTGTGTTTATCATCTCCCCCACGTTGTATTGAAACGACCCCCCACAAAAGCACGCACGCATGTAACCTCTATCACCAAAAGGGCTTTGGGATTGTGGCCGGTCCATATGGTTCTGGAACGTGCACCTCCGGATTAATGATTTTTCTTCTTATGACTCTTTATCGTGATTGTACGGATACGATACGATACGTGTAGTGTACGACGGACGGCACAGCTGCTGCGATGCGGGTGGCTGCTGTGGGTTTTTTTGTAGTCGCAAGTACATCCTGTATGAGGGTGGTTTACCTGCAATAACGGAATGTAAATGTTCTGCGGAAATATGCTTGTGCCTGCGTGACAAATGTCTGGTCAGCGTCCGCCGTGTCCCTCTCGCCGACCCTTCAATATTTCAATATCTATCCCAGAATACTACGAAGAAACCATCCTCGGGAGGCATGACCCCATCCCCCTTATCAACCCGCGCTTTCAAAAGTACCACCAAACGCCAGCGTGACGCTTACCTTGCTGATCGAGTGAATGCCTACGTGCTCCGCATCCCGCGCTTCATCCGAGCACTTCATCGCTCTACTCTGGATCTAAATCTGCAACTCCAGCCTTGAGCGCTTGTCGACTCCAGTCCTGAGCGCTTGTCGACGAAAACCCGATCGCGCAACACCGCACTTGATGCGATACCCTTGACAGCACCGAGTAAAAAAGTTCCGCATAAAACCAAGGTCGTCGGATAATTGCACGCACCGAGGCGGAAACGTGCGACGCAGAGTAAGCTTTTAAATTACTCCTGTAGAGAGAGTTACGATAGCGCGTGAGCGCTGGAGCCGACACAGCTCCTATACGATGGAATTCCACGCAAGGACAATACAACGCCGGATACATCGCACATCAAGATATTTGGGAAAAAACATCTTGCGCAGCGGGTGCTCATGATCTTGAAATTTCGCGAGAAAAGTGGCTGAAAATCGAGTCCTATTTTCTGGATCTTTTGCAAACGCGTTTTTTGAAGCGTTCTGAGCCCTTTTTTGTCGCTTTTTTTTAGAAAAATAATAAGCTTCCCATCCCGGTATTCTCCCCTGGGACCTCTTCTTGTGAATTAACAAGCACAACCCTGAATCGCGAATAATGATGCGATTAAACGCTTTGACCGACACGTGATCATCATTACTGTATCGATATGTAGGGGAGCAACCAACCAAGGACCGTGACATGCCCGTTGCCTCTTTTTCAGGCAACGGAGGCCACCGTGAGCGTGACCGTTGCCACAGAAGGCAACAAGATAAATATTTTTCCCTCAGAAACAGACCAAATACGGGATTTCTAGCATTTATCTAGTGCTTTCTGGGGGAGAAATACTGGTTTCGTGACTTTCCCGACCTATTCCCAAGGCCAGGATTTTTTTTCGGATTTCTTTCGTCAATGTCACGATTTTTCCAAGCAACCGAGCTCACCGTGACCGTGACAAAGGCAACGCAACGGACGGGCCGTTACCGTGACCGTTGCTCCCCTACACATAGAGACAGTATGCGAATAAGTACTCCACAGGCTGACAGGCGCGAAAGGGAAATCTTAAACAGATTCGCGTTTATATTTTGCCGGGTCGTGATTATTTCCACAGATCTTCCCCTGTGAGTAGCATTTCAAGCACATGTCGAATCGGACACAATCACCCAAGCAACGACGGCAAGCTAAGACACGGAATATCAGATTAGCATCCTTACCAGAGACATGAACGGTAGCAGAAACTCACTGTAGAACTCGCTCTTGCGGATCCTATCCCCACAACCGTTGCACTCGATACCAAAAATGCCACCCATGAGCGATCCCGACACTTCGGGCCTCTCAGGGCCAGGCTTGTAGAGATCGTGTCCCGCGTTACATTTCCACTGACCCCTTTTCTTCTGGCATTCGGCGCAAATATCGAAGTTTTCGCCCCCAGGCCCACATATGCAACAGTCTGGAGCAAGCCCGAGGTCAGTTTACTTTTCAAGTTGGCGAGGAAAATGGGGCTGAAGCTCACGGCTGTAAGAGTCGAATCTCGTGTCGAAAAACGTGCGACAGTCGTCACATTGTAGTCTCGTCTTCACGTTCCTCCTGACACAACCGTTGGGTGGAGGGCCTCCCGGAAAGCACTCAAGCTTCTGAGCAGCCTTTTCGACCATGTGGTCGTAGGCATATTCACCCGCGGCATCACCAAATTGATCAGACCCCGGCCCCAAGACCTGCTGGACCTCTTGTCCGACAAATGTAGCAAAAAATGTCTCGAGCTAATCCATAGCCGTAGCCTTGCACGGCTCAAGCCCGCGCCGACGCACTTCGCCTTGCAGCACCGCGAGGTACTTCCACTCCTCATACCCGTCGATGCCTTCCTTGGCGGCAGCCGCGAGCGCCGCTATGAGCAGAAGCCCGGTCGGGTCGGCCAATGCGCCAGCAAAAGCAGCACTGGTCAACGAAGAATGATGCAGCAGGGAACGCAGAGACAGGTATTCGCGACGGCGTAGGTCCGGGAGGGAGAGAGATTGCGCCTTTTCTGCAGTGATGGAGCCGGATACCATGAGAAAAGAGAGAGACAGAACTTGAAGAGGCTCTTTGTTGATACGCCTAATATATTTACCTGCCTAAAACTCACGATGCGGAGCCTCAGAGAAGCTGGTGGATCCATGAATCGTTCAACACGGAGATTTGTCAATCAAAGTTATCCAGTGCAATGAACTGGGCGGTAATCAAGCGTGGGAGTCACGAAGGTCGACGGGCCCCGAGGGACTGCAGCCGTCGTTTTCCCGTAAGGTGAGTACAGGCGAGTACACTAGTGCTCCGCGTGAGTATCCGAGTCAGTACTAGTCCTGGAGAAGATCCGCCCAGGAATTGTCCAAAATTTGGCTTTGACATATTGACAAGTTTTTAACGTTCGTTGGGACGCTCTTGGGCCAAGCCTTTCGACCTCGAGCCATTTTTTTAAACCATCTATGGCTGGAAATCAAGTGGTGGCCATACCATGATGCCAAGTTGATGCCAAGCTTCGTCCCATGAAAATTGATGTTCAAAATCTTCGTCAGTCGCCTTAGGTAACGAACTTGATAGTTTCATGTTTTTGATGAGCCCCCAAAAAAGCTAAGCAAGGTCAAGAACAAGCGTAAAAAGCACCAAACCAGAGAGGGCCTCCCCAACCGAATGCGGGATATTGTTTAAACGTTCAGTCGGATTGGATATGTATCTACTTGCACGGATTGGATGTGAGAAATGCTATACTACTGACTACCTACTGTATGCTACTGACTACTAATGCTACGTTAAAATGAGTGGTGTGGATGAGATGAGATATGCAAAAACGGGCGGGGAACACAGGCGCGGACGCCGTCGTGAATGGGCGAGCATCCGCCCCGCCGCCGCGATGAGGGGTCGTGGATGGGGCGTAACGGTAAACGGTAAACAGTAAACGGTAAAAACAAGGAGAGAAAAGCGTACGTAAAAACGGGGGCGAGAAATACTACACTACTAAAAGATCCAGATGCAAGAGACATGGATAACGGGAGAACGGGGTGGGGCAGGGAAGACACAGAGAGCACGTAAATAAAAGAAAGCTGGTTGTACACGTTGGTGGGGGCGGGGGGTCGGACGAGCGGGGCCGGCGAAAGTCTATCTTGTCTCATCTAGACGCCGTAGCGCGTCGCGAGGCGCTCTTGGATGGGCTGCGGGAAAAGCGCAATCTGCGCAGACCACGCGGCGGGGTCGTGCTGCTTGAAGCCCTGGAGCAGCGTCTGGAACATCTCGTTCAGCTCCGGCGACGGCTGGTTCCATCGCACGATCGAGTTGCAGAACCACAGCAGGCTCTGCGTTGAGCGTCAGCTTTACTCATTATATATACTCACAACGCGACGCACCTTCGCAATGCCCGGCGGGTTCGCCTGCACAAGCGTGCAGAATCCTCTAAACGCCGAGTCCTTTTCCTCGTTGTCGCGGATCTCGTACAGCGCCTGGCACCAAGCCTGCGCAAACTCGGGCAGGTGCGGCGCGACAATGTCCGGGTGGGTGAGCCCGATGCGCCCAATCGACACCGCCGCGTTCTCGTGCAGGCTACGCGGCGCCTTGGGGTGCAGCAGGATCGGGATCAGCCGCTCAATCAAAGGCTGCACCCACTGCTTGAATTCGGGGTCGTCTGTTGGGGTCAAAGATCAGTCCGGCATCCTCGATGAAGAAGAAAGTGGTACGCACCCCGTCCATATCTCAACGCAACCTCCCCCACACTCCACGCCGCATTATTCGACGCGCTAATAAAATCATACTTCGGCTCCGGGTCCAGCTGCAGCGTCAGCTCCGCCATAATCCCCGGCATATGCGGGCGCAGCAGCACAAAGCAACCCATGGCCATATCGCCCACCAGCGCGTACGCCGATTGGCGCACCGGCGCCTGAGGGTGCTTCAAACACACCGTCAAAAGCGCGAGGAGGTTAGGGCTGCTCGCGTTGATGAGCGGCTGCAGCTCCATGCCGAGGCCTTGCGTGAGCCCGGAGAGCAGGTCAAGCGCGACGACGAGGAAGGACTTGTCGGGCTCCTCCATCTCGGGGTTCTGCTGGAAGGCCTGATATTTGAGCAGCGAGGTGTGAATGATGTTGTTGCACCGCTCGAAGACGGGCGGCGCGTAGGGCAGGAAGGAGACGCCGATCGCGATTGTGACCGAGGCGAGGCACTGTGCGGGGGATCATCCATCAGCACACACCCAAAGGAAATAGAATGAAAGAGAACACACCTCAAGCAGCGGGATCAAATCCTCATCATCGTCCTTCAGCCGCGCCCACCGATTCGTCAACGGCGGCATCAAAATCTCCACATATCTCGGATTCTGCAGCGCCCTTCCGACCGCATCCGCGAGCGTGCCGACGGCGTCATACAAAATGAGCATGTTCTTGTGCTGATACTTGTCGAACGCGATGACGAGGTTCTGCAGCACCGGCTCGAGGTACGGCGCGAGCTCGAGCCCGGCGTCTTCTTCGAGCGTAGCAAAAGCGCTGCAGCCGGCTTCTTGCACGCGCTTGTTGTTGTCGAGGACCATGCGGAGTAGCTGGTGGCGCTGTCGTCAATGGTTTTACGATGATATAATAAATGGACTCACGCCCTCCATGGTGGGCACAAAGTACTGGTTCTTGTGCTCCTCCGAGATCGGCTGCGTCGTCCAGCTCGCATAGCGGCCGAGCGTCCAGCAGGTGATGGAGCGGACGAGGGGCTGTAATGCGCATAATTAATATCCGCACGGGATTATTTACAGCAAGATGCTTACCTTGGGATCCGAGAGAGTGTTAATGAGATACGGAACAAGGGTGGTCAGATGAGGCTCGATCGCCTCGATGCATCCTACACCTCATGTCAGTCGCGCATTCATAAAAGCTAGCACAACAGCCAGAAAACGCAAACCTTCCGCCATGGCGCCCAACGCCAAAATCCCGCTCTCCCTCTGGAGCCAATCACTGCTCCAGAGCTTCTCCTTCAGCGGGCCGAGGAGCACATTGAGCAGATCGCCGCCAAAGCGGACCGCGAGCACGTCGAGCGCCGCCGCCGCGCACTTGCGCAGATTCCACTCCGTCGACATCTCGTCCGCAAAGTCCTCGTCGTCGAGATCATAGTCGTCCTCCTCGTCCGAGTCGATCGTCTCCTCGCCGTACGCGCCGATGCGCGACTTGGGCGGCTGCGCGACGGCGTTGCCGTTCTCGTCGCGCTCGAGCCCGTGCGACTTGCCGCCGCCGTAGTGGCGCGGCTTGATGTCCGTGTCCTTGTCCGGGACGGCCGCGTCCTCCGCGTCGCCTTCGAGCCACAGCAGGTCGTCCTCGCCGTAGATCATGCAGTCGAGGAGCACGGGCGCGACCTTGCCGAGGAGCGGGTGGAGGTGGACGGCGAGGTCTGCGTCCTCGGCGAAGGTGAGCCAGAACTCGCAGGCCTCGAGGGCGACGTTCTCGTTCTTGTCCTTAGTGGAATAGAGCATGTACTCCGCCACATTAGCCATCTCGGGCATGAGCTTCTCGGGACGGGCGGCGAGCAGGAGGACGAGGGCCTGGCAGACATGGCGACGGACGGAGGGGTCGTCGTCCGAAGCGAGCTTGAAGAGGGTGGCGATGAAGTTGTCGAGGTGGACAAAGAGGGACTGGGAGCCGACGGGGACAAAGTACGATAGACAGGCGATAGCATGGGAGCGCATCTTTGCGGAGGGGTGGTCGGCGAGCATGAGGAACTTTGGGATCATGAAATCGAGGGGCCGAGTGCCGTTGATCTCGACGTCCATTTTTCTGGGGTAGTCCTCGCAGGCCTTTTCGAGGACATTGAAGGCAGCCTGCAAACCAACGGTTAATTACACAAACCAATTATTCATGTTCACGCCACACACCTCTTGGCGGTCCAAATCGGTGGAATCCAGAGTGCTCATGAGCTGCTGGAGACACTCTGGCCAATTGCGGGGCTCGAGCTGGCCCAGAAAGGCCACAACGTCCTGCCCAGCGGCATTGCGAATCATAAGAGACTCGTCGTTGAAAGCTTGAAGGACCGCCGCTTTGACATAGGCGCCGACCTCTGGAGAGGCTGTCAAGATGAGGCGTGCGTTGTTCTTGAGCAAATAGCCTGCAATGGTGCGGATGCGGTCCTCCTCCTGGGTCATTGCAGTGAGAATATAGGCCAGATATGCGATGTACTCTGGTGCGCGCGTGAAATTATTTAGTTTCTGTGGGGTGTCCGAGTCAGCTTGGACCCTTTGCGTCGGTCAAAGGAGGTGTACCTGGGTTATTGCTCTTTGTACAGCGACGTTCATGTCTGTTGACTCGTGGAGGGTCTGGAGGACCTCCTGGAGGCCCTGTGGCTGAGGAACCCATGAAGCCATAGTGCAAGACGCGTGAAAGGTGAATACAGATTTCAGCGGTCCTGTTGATGCTTGTTGAACAGTCACGTCACGTCACAGTCACTCTTTTGTGCGCTCTATGCTCTTGTACTCTTTGTATTCACCCTTGTAACAACTCGTCCCCCTCGTCGTCCCAGCACCCAGCACTCATCGGCGCTGTCCTAGCCCCATCTGCATTATTATTCTTCACCATCATGATTCGAATCTAAGCTTCCCACTTACGGCTAGGCGCCCTTCCTCGATGGAATCAATCCTGCGCACTTAGACCGATTCCCGGAAATCCTTTGTTCTCTCCATACCATACAGAGGGGTTTTTTTTCCCCTGTGGCGGTCATCACCCGCCCTTGACCACCCGCTCAAAAATTGAATAATAAATTAACAAAGGGTTAAAGAAGACGCGAAAGCAATATGCGGCGATCAATCACATCAGCTTCCGTTGAGCTTCGAATCGCTTTTCCCCATCCCCACTCCTCCGATCCCCGAACCCCGAAGACCACGCAGTGCGCACGGGCCAGCGAGAGCCAGATTCCAGGAGACTCTGCTGGATATTACTCTCCACGATGAATTCTTGGATGAACTTTGGAGAATCCGAATCTATTGACATTCGCTTCATTAATTGAATGTCTTATCCGAACCGTGCCCTGGGAGGCTCTGGGCCCACGTATATCTACCAGGTACCTGGCGCAATCTGTCTCTGTCTACTACCTCTACCTCCATGCTACCCGGATCCCACCAACTCCCCTGCTCGGGTGCGCATCGCGCTGACTCGTTCCTCGGGAGAATTGATAGTTATTGTCTGCTACGTGATCTCCAATAATGGCTGTTGTCTGCGCTGGGAGTCAGATTATCATCGAACAGCTCGTCGACAGCATCAACAGCACTCGAGAATCATTCAAACCGTCACCGCCCGCAACTGAGAAAACGACAAAGATAGTCATCAGCACTGGAAATCGGCTTTCGGCTTTTCGGGCCGATGAAATGATGTGGTTTTAGCGAAAATTATCTGGTCCAACAAACGTGTCCCCTTTGAAGAAACTCACCGGAAATGTTCATCTTCATCGGTGCCTGTACGAACGTATCATACCCCTTCACCACAGGATTCCGAGCAGTATCAGAACGTATCGCCTTCACCTCTGGAAATCTGAATCTGATCGATTGTCAAAGATGGTTTGTCGATACGCAGTCGACAACCTGATAGTAGTGCATCTGTTGAAGTTGTCGTTATAAACAGAAGACCCTGGTTTGAACCCGGGTCAGGCCATTGGAATGTGTTGTTGATTTTTTTTCAAGCGCGCAACCAACCGATCCAAGCACAACCCTCGCTCCTCGGTGTATCCGAGTACTGGTTTTTCTTCCTTCTTCGTTACTGTACTTGCACTGTCGTTGTAATTTAATTTCGACGGCTCTCCCTGGCAGTCTCTCTATCGCCTTCGCATTTCGCACATATCACCTCCAACTTGAACACAAGAGGCAGTCCATCTGCGTTCCTCTACCATAATACACCTCAAAGTTGAACAATTAAAACCATGCAACGACCTGATAGCACAGTTGGCTAGTGCATCTGTTCAAATTGCTAATCAATCGTGTTTCGCCGTATAAACAGAAGACCCCCGGTTTGAACCCAGGTCAGGTCATTGAAAAGCTGTGGTGGAGTTTTGTTTGATTTTTTTTTTCGGGTGTTCAACAGTTGTGCAGCCAACCGATCTCAGATTCAAAGTACTTCGAATTCTGATCTCGAGTCGCTGTCACTAGGCACCCTGGTACCATAGCACAAACAATTCAGACCATCTAATGACCTGATAGCACAGTTGGTTAGTGTGTCTGTTGAAGTTATCCCCCAAGCTTTGTTAACAGATGGCCCCGGTTCGAACCCGGGTCAGGTCATGCCAAGTTTCGGAAGTCTTTTTTCTTCCTGAGTTTTCAAAATTTTCTTCAAGTTGCCGTACGACCGACCAACACAATTTTGAACCTAGAACGTCATTGCCCTTCTGATTCAGATTTTGCTCAGAGTATTGACTTTCCTTTTGATCTTGATCTCAGGCTCGAGTCGATGCAGTGTACCATAAATACACCTCAAAATCGAATAATTGGAGTCTCGCAACGACCTGATAGCACAGTTGGTTAGTGCGTCTGTTGGTTTTCGTATCGGTCGACTTCTGTTAACAGATGACCCTGGTTCGAACCCGGGTCAGGTCGTAGCTCGCATTCTCCTCCACCTTTTTAATGTTTTAAATTAATTTTTAATTTTTTCAATTTCTTTTGCCGTACGACCGACCAACCAATCTCAACACAATTTTGAACCTAGAACCTCTTTGCCCCTCCGTGATTCAGACTTTGCTCAGTATTGACTTTCCTTCTGATCTTGATCTCGAGTCGATGCAGTGTACCATAATACACCTCCATCAAGGTCGAATAATTGAAACCATGGAATGACCTGATAGCACAGTTGGTTAGTGTGTCTGTTGAATTTACCTCCCTTTCGGAACATTTGTTAATGGACAATCCCGGTTCGAATCCGGGTCAGGTCATGGTGCTTCTGGAAGTTTTTTTTCCTGAATTTTCAAAATTTTCTTCGCAACGACCTGATAGCACAATTGGTTAGTGCATCTGTTGAATTTACCTCCCTTTCGGAACATTTGTTAACAGATGACCCCGGTAGCTCTGTTCGTTTCAATTTAAATTTTTAAATTTTTTTAATTTTCAGTTTCTTTTGCCGTACGACCGACCAACCAATTTCAACACAATTTTGAACCTAGAAAGTCGTCGCCCCTCCGTGATTCAGACTTTGCTCAGAGTATTGACTTTCCTTTTGATCTTGAGCTCGAGTCCGAGTCTATGTACACAATCTTCATCCTGTAATACACCTCAAAGTCGAATAATTGGAGCCATGCAACGGCCTGATAGCACAGTTGGTTAGTGTGTCTGTCGAAGTTATGCATCCATAACGCTCTCTTAACAGATGGTCCTGGTTCGAATCCGGGTCAGGTCGTAGTTGACTTCGTTTGAAATTTTTTGTGAATTTTTAAAAATTTAAAAATTTTCAATTTCTTTTGCCGTACGACCGACTAATCTCAACAAAATGACAACCTTGAACCTAGAAAGTCGTCGCCCCTGCGTGATTCAGAGTTTATTGACTTTCCTTCTGATCTTGATTTCGAGTCGATGTACACAATCTTCATCCTATACCATCATACACCTCAAAGTCAAATAATTAAAACCATGCAACGGCCTGATAGCATAGTTGGTTAGTGCGTCTGTTCGAATTAGCATGTATCGCAAATTTAAACAGATAACCCCGGTTCGAATCCGGTTCAGGTCATGCCATTCCGATCTGTGAGTTTTTTCTATGGTTTTCTGTCTTGTTCTTTTTTTTTTTTTAAAAAAAAACACATTGACAGCGCTGTGAATCAAGGTGTGAATGCAAAATTCAGGATGGCACTTAGTACTCAGACCTTAAGCTTTACCCTAGCGCCTTCGAGTCTCGCAAACAGACATCCCCTCCACCACAAGCGACCCAAAGGTGTCTAATATTCAAGCCCGGATTCCGAATAAGAACAGAATAAATTATCCACCAACAAGAAATTATCATCTCCATGCTCGTATCCGTACCCATTCTATCTACGTGCTTCTTGCTTCACATCTGCTTCTTTTTTTCCTCACAACCCGTTCCATTACAAAGTCCCCATCCCTTCCCCTCCTATTCCCCACAAAGTCCAAATCCATTACACAGTCCATCACTACTCACTATACCCATCATCCTCCCTCACCCTCTCCCCCACCCGCTCCATCCCCGCGCGCACCCGCTCATAGACCGCAAAGACGATGGCCTGCCCCGGCGCGACGCGCAGGACGCGCGGGGTGATGCCTTTGTAGAAGGAGGCGACGCCCTGCGTTCGTAGGGTGAGGAGTGAGGCGAGGAGGAGAGAGGTAAGGCGAGGGCGAGGAGCGAACGAACGAGTCGAAAGGGGTGAGCAACAGACGAGTCGAAAGGAGCGAGCAACCAACACAATGAGTCGAGTCGAGGGAGAGAGAAAAAAACGAGTCGCAAGTCAGAAACACGTAACGAAATAAAACGAAACGACGCACCTCCTCACGCCACATCGCGCGCGCAATACTCGCGATGCGCTGGAACGCCGACGAGCCGGGCTCTGCGGTGGAGCGTTGGAGGCCTGCGAAAATGCGAAAAGGCGTAGTTAGTTGGCGTTCGTATTTATCATAGGAAGGAAACCGGCTCGTTCGTTCGAGGACGACTCGTTAGCCTCAAGCTCGGTGGCCTCGATCAGTATATAACCCAACCCAAAAAAAAAAAACCCCCCACTCACGCGTCTTAATCGTATCAATCGGCGCATTCGAAAACGGGCCCATCGCCCCGCTAATCAGCCCAATCAACATATGCTGGTAGCTCGGCAGCTCCGCCCCCTCGAGCGCGGGCTGCAGCCGGTGCGCGAGCTTCTTGAGTTCTTGGTAGGCGGTGAAGTTTGCACCTGTGGGGAGGGGTTAGATCAAAGTACCAGAAAAACGGGGGAGGGGCCCAGAGGAGAGTGGTAGATGGATAGACGGATAGACGGAAGGGGCAGAGGGAGGGGCAGAGGGAGGGGCGCGGGCTGGAGAACGATCCGCACACGCGCAAACATAGACGCGTCCCGCCAAAGACAGGTGATGGACGCGTCCCGTCGTGCACACGCGCCATCGACGCGCCCCGCCTTTCGAAACAACAGAAGGACTAAAAGATTGACGCGACGTACCCTGATTCGTCGCCTGCCTCAACGCCGTCAAGCTCACGCCACGATACAGCGTCCCCACGCCCTCCTCCCTTACAATCTTATACACCGCGTGCCCCGCATTGCGATATCTACCCGTTGCAAAAACAACATCAGATTAAAGACCGTCCCTCTTTCAAACACGAGAAAGAAAGAAAAACACACACCTCGGCGTCTCCAACGGATCCGCCAACGAATGCATCTGCGCCTGCAACCTAATCTTCACCACCTCCATCGGCGTAACAACCGCCACCGCCTCCGTCGTCCCCGCCCCCAGCCCCGCCAAAAAGATGCCCCCCGTCGACGTCTTGCCCGTCTCGCGGTCCGCGAGCCAGGTCTTGTAGGACTCGAACGAGGCGAAGCGGATGGCCATCTTGGGGACGATGCCGGAGAGGACGGCGCCGAGGCCTTTGTAGAGGGCGAGGGGCGTCTCGCGCCGGACGATGAGGGCGCCGGTGGCGAGGAAGCCGCGGGGCTTTGTCTGGAGGCGGACGTCAGCGCTTCCGTAGGATGAAATAAAGCGAGAGCACTTACCCCCGGCGTGCGCCCCGACTTGGAGAGCTGCATCCGCACTTTGATCGTGTCGAGCGGTTGGCATGCTAGCTAGAAATGCGCGGTAATAGTCAGTACGCGCCGTTTTTTCTAGATAACCAAATGCGAGCAAAGGGAAAGGCTCCTGCAAACATACGCGACCCGCCCAGCATAACGAAACGCAAGGAAAGGAAACGCCCTCACGCGGGTCGCCCGCGCATAACGAAGAAACGCCTCGAGCCAAACAGCATGCGCACTCACCGCCTCACACGCGCCCGCAATCCCGCCCGCTGTTATATGCGTCGCGAACCCCACGGGCTGTTTGTTCCCCGAGCGCGACATCCAGTTCGTGTTCGTGTGCGTGTCGGTTTTGCGGTCTCCCTAGTCGTTCGTCTCCGAGCTGCGTCCGCTTTCGTCTCTAGTGTAGTGTATACCGAACGCTTGCTTCACCTAGCGTCGTCGTCGTCGTGGAGTTAAAGGAGCGTCCAAGTTCAAGTCGTATTCAGACCCAGACCCGACCCGGCACAGGAGGTATTTTAAGGATCCACTGGCATGTGAATCAGGAGACGCGCTAGGGTACGGGGCTTAGGGGCTCCTCCTCCAATCCAGCCTTTGCATTCCAGTGCGTCATCATAGTGGAAACAAGCGCGAAGCGGGACGGGGCTCCGATTCTCTTGACCGCGTTCTAAAACCTAAAACCCGCAGAATAAAAGCGAAGATTGTGAAGAGGGAGGTAACGCCGCAGGGGTGGTAGACTTGTGCATTTCGCGGCGAAAGAGCGGGCCTGGTATGATTTGCAAGGGCCAAGAGGGTCGCGCAGAGGAGGACGTGATTTCGAGCGCTAAAACGGATGGCCGGGACGGGTACGCAGCAATAGCCGGAGCCGGTGGGGATGAGAACATTTGAGCCGGATGCGGTCTAGCTCGGACATTGTCAAGATGTCGACTTGTCCATGAAACTCTTCCTCTTCTCTTGACTGCCACCGTCCGTCTCTCTTCTTCTCTTCCCGCTTCCCGCTTCCCACTTCTCTCTTATCGACATCGATTATACGGCCTTGGCTCGACTGACTCGACCCGAACGCGGGAGCGAGTATGGGAGTATGAGAGCGAGGGAGGCCTCGAGGCGGCCACGATGCGTCTCGACGAAGCTTGGTTGGGAGCGGCCCGAATCGAATCGAATCGCGCAAATCCTCGCCTCGTCTCGCACCCGACCCGACCGAAGCTCCCTACGTGCTTGCTAACTGCTTTTTTGGCTTCGTTCTACGTACTCGCACCCGCACCCTCAATCTTCAATCTTAATCTTCAAGTCCCCGTTGCTTGGAACGCGGATTTCCGGTTGCAAGTGTATGTCCCTCTCTTTTGTCTGTCTCATCCTTTCCTTTCCTTGCTCTCCTTCCCTTCTTCACCCCCCCTTCCCACATCCCACTCATGTCTTGTCTCATGTCTCCTTCATCTCCCCTCTCCTTTTATACCAACTCACCCTTTTTTTCTCACATTTTTTTTTCAGGCACACCAACCACATGCCCCTCCTTATCCGCAGTCAATCTAACCAAAATCAGCATGATGAAACACCCTCCTCCTTCCTCCTTCTATCTCTGATGGTTCCCACCCACCTCTCATTGCCTGCTATATCCCCTAGACAAAGAAAGAAGATTTAAAAAATCGAAAAAAATGCTGTTGTTAATGCCTTTCCCTTGTCTCAACCCTTAAAAGGATAGGGAGGGGTCATGCCCAATCTATGGGTGATCTATCAACCCAGTCCGGACCATATATCATCCAAATTGAAACATTAAATGACCAAGTACATCCATACCCAATATACCCAATATATCCAAAGTACATACATGCCATGCAAAGGCGCGTGATCATGATGCAACGCACCATGCGCAGCGATCGCGCCCCGAATCCGATGAAATGAAACAACTGATTGATTGATGAGATAGGGATACATGTGGCTGAGATTAAGACACAAACAGATAGACAGACAGACAGGCAGACAGACAGACACGAGACCCCGGGGACCCGCGATTGAATGAACGGATTAGGGGGGTGATTTGGGTGTGGATTTTGGGTGAATTTTTTTGGGGGTGCATATTTTTGGAGGGGAGGTGTTTTTTCGGGGATTTTGGGGGGATTTTTCGGCGTGTCGGATGGCGTGAAGTGGATTTTTACTCTGGGTGGGACGATCAGAGTCTACGAAGATTTCTCTTTGCGCGTGTTTTTTGGGTCTCGGATAATTTATGAATGATACTGTATCTTTGGTGTGCAGGGGCCAAACCTCGTTATCTTGGTCCACGCGCCATCTCCTCCATGACCATGGTCATGGGAACGATTGACTACAAAAGGCACCAGCATGGATAAGTACGGATGGGTCTCGACAAATTTTTTCGAGAGGGAGATGCCGAAGTTCGTCAGCCGAGTCGGGCCGTACCGGCTCCGGCTCCGGCTCTTGCGTCTTTTTGACAAACGGTGCGACGAAGAAATGAAGAAATAAAAAGACCAGTAGCAGTACTATTAGGAAGCAAGATTCAACCGGGAACCCGCGGATGGGGGTGCGTGATTTGGTGTGGAATTCAGAAAAGAAAAATTGGGGTCATATTTCGGCATGGAGTGCGAAACGCGTCAGGAACGCGGTGGGACGGTTGAGTCAAGAAGACTTTCGTACTTGTCCCCAACTTTTTTGTCTATATTATTTTGGTTTTTTTTCTGGGTCTTGGATGTCGCATCATGTGTGAGACTGCATCTTTAGTGCGCAGGGGCCAAACCTCGCTTATCCTTATCCCGGTCCATATGCACCATCTCCTCCATGACCATGGTCATGGGACCTGGGTCTCGACAAATTTTTTCGAGAGGGAGATGCCGAAGTTCGTTAGCCGAGTCGGGCCGTGCCGTGCCGGCTCCGGCTCTTGCGTCTTTTTGACAAACGGTGCGACGAAGAAATGAAGAAACGAAAAGACCAGTAGCAGTACTATTAGGAAGTAAGATTCAACTAGGCTTGAACGTCCAGCACCGCCTGTGTAGGACTCGGCTAAGTACTCGGCTCGATGCCGTAACACAAAGTGAAAGATGATGAAATTTTTTGACGATTCATATCCTGCTCCTGCGTCGATCCACGCGCCATGGGAACCGATCGACTCCAAAGGTGCGGGCGCGCGCACTAGCCTGGTCAATTTTTCACCTGTTTTTCGGTCTTGTTTTACGGCATCGAGGGGGACCCCTATAAGTATAAGGCACCCCCTCAATGCCCATACTTGCACCTTTCCTGGAAACAGGGCAGGCGGTGTAATTAATATCCAAGCCTCGCTACTTACAAAATCGTTATTTTTTTCGCACTGACGTCGTTTGTTCACTGCCAAAAAAGAGAGAGCCGACCCGGCCCGGGCTCGGCTAACTGTCTCACATCTTACATCCTTCCCAAAACGCCCATCTCCCTCCCAAAAAAGTCTTGAAAATTGGACCCCAATCCCGCCCCGGGGGCCCGCCTCCTTTCTTGGCTTTGCTTCTCTTTACAAATTCAGGGTCCTGGGTGCTTGGTCAGATTCTTTCTCAAAGACAAGCAGCCAATCAGCATTCAGATCTCAGATCCAGGTCTCAGGATAAGATTGACTGAAAGGCTCTTTGTGTTTACATATTATATATAAACCCCATGCATGGCTCTCTCTTTCCCCTCTTAACCTCCATGAACTGATCTTGAAACTTTGAAACAGTATGAATCCGAGCTCAAACCCGAACGGAAGCGCAAGCGCGAATGGAGGCCCAAATTTACCTCTGCCTTTTGCCTCGACGAGTTCTGCCCCTGGGTCTATGTCATTTCAGGAACGGATGCAGTGTGTGGAAGAACCACGACCGGCGTCCCAACCTGCCCCGGGCCCGTCCCAACACCTTTATGATGCGCAACAACATCAACGCCTCGACGATCTCGCCGCGGCGGCGGCGGCAGCGGCGCCCTCCAAAAAACGGTCTCTCCCAATAGATCAGGCGCGGTTGCAGATTATGCGAGGTACATATCAGTTATTCATCAGCTGTGCGCGTCGCGTCGACGCGTCGTTAATTTACTGTAACGGATGCTCATATGTTGTGCTAGATTTCTACGCCAAAGTGACGAACCCGACGAAAGACCAATACGAGACGCTCCTGGCGCAGATTCATGTACGTTGTGCGGGTCTGCGTTTCTTTGTGCTTCCTTTTTTTTTGACTTGGGTTTCCTTATTTTTTGTCTTTTTACTTTTTGTCTTTGTCTTTACTTTGGCTTTACTTCGACCTCTTTCTCTGCCTTCCTTGGTTCGTTCACCTTCACGCCGTATTCTAACGCGCCCCCGCATCACAGGCCCTCCCCGACAAAAATAACCTGCGCTACTCGCTCTCCACGCTCAAGGGCTGGTTCGCGCAGCAGCGCGTCAGCGCCAAAAAGGCCGCTGCGGCTGCGGCGAACGGGAGTACAGCCGGCGACGACGTCAAGCCCAAGAACGAGAAGGACGCGAATGGCAAGAAGCCGAAGGCCAAAAAGAAGCGCACTGCGTCGGCTGCGGCTGCGGCTGCGCAGGAAGAGGACGATGCTGTCAATCGTACGTGCTTTCTTTTTTTTTCGTCGGACGCGAACGAATGTCCACTAACTTCGCGCACAGCCCTCTACCCAACCCTCACCCCTCCATCCTTTCCGGCCTCGCGCTCCTCTTCGACACCACCCCGCCCGAGATGCACTGCCCGCGCCTGCACGACGCGTGGGCTAATAGCGCGTCCTTCGAGCGCGCGGACCAGGGGGATGTCAGGAGGTGGATTGCGGAGCGGATGGGGTTGGAGGAGGCGCGCGCGGCTTCGAGCTCTGTTGCTTCAACTTCTAACGCGGTGTCGACCGCTAACTCTCTCCCAACAAATGCGGCTCCATCGACCTCCAACGCAGCAAATGCCCCACGCGGAGGAGGAGCACCCCTCCGCGTCGACACGCACGTCGCCACGGGAGGGAGCGCGGGGATGCCCACGCCAGACACGATGTCCCCCGAGCCGCAGCTGCCCCCGATGTCCGCGTTCTCTGCCTCCTCCGCCTCCACGTCCGCTTCCACTTCCTCGATTTCACACGCCTCGCGGAGACCAAGCGCAGGGGTAAGGTTCCACCCCTACCCGACACCCGGGCCGTCCGTGCCCGTGCCTTCCAACGCGCCCCCGTATTCGCATCCTCCCGCCCACGCGCACCCGCACCCGCACCACGACGCGCATAACCGCGACGCACATATGCGCGACACGTACCTCAACGCGCAATACACCGACGCGCACAACACCTACGCGTACAACACCTACACCTACCGCCCGCCCACGCCGCCCGCGTCCGCGTCCTCGCGCGGCGCGTCGCTCGCCCCGTCCCTGGCTCAATCAATGGCGGAGATGGCGAGACTCAAGTCCGAGCCCGCGGCGAGCCCGGTGATGCTGAGGGGGTCGCTCCCGGGGAGCCCGCTCGCGATGCGCGGGTCGGTGCCGCTGTCGGGGAGTCCGCTTGTGTCTACGCTTGGGTTGGCAGGGCTGCCGATGCCTGTTTCTGCGTCCTCTTCATACTCTTACTCGCCGGCGTCCGCCAACACCTCCGCCTCCTCGTCCTCGCACCTATATTCCGACTACTCCATGTCCGCGTCCGCGTCTCCCGCCTCCGCATCTACTTCCGCCTCGACGTCGTTCGCATCAGCGCATTCAAATCCAACCTCGTCAATGCACACCCCTCCGCCGTCTGCGTCGCCCGCACTCGCGCCCGCACCCGCACCCGTAAGTCCCCTTTCCGCTAGAATGAACACGTCGCTAATCTATTGAACTCCCTCCCCTCGTCCTAATCTTTTTTCCCGCTTCCCCTTTGTTCCGCTCTCGATCTGAAACGCGCTCGCTCGCTAACGACCCCTATTTCAACCCCCCCCTGCCCCTGTTCCTGCTCCTATCTCGTCCTCCTATCCGCTACGCGACGCGAATTTCAAAATACCCCCTCTCGAAACAAACAAACAAACAATGAACGACGAACGAACGAACGCTATAGCCACGCCCCGGCCCCGACTATGGCACGCGCATCCTGCTATCGGTCAAAGCCTCCATCGCGGACGACGCGCTCGCGCTCCAGGACGATGATATGGAGCTTGATTCCGATTCCGAGTCGGATTCAGGTGCAGGTGCAAATCCGAATCCGAATCCGAAATCGACGTCAGACGCGGCGATCCCGACAAACTACGCCGAGTTCGAGAAGCTCTTCCAGCCGTGGGAGACGAAGATCGTGGGTCTGTTGGACCAGTTGAAGAATATTAATTGGAAGCCGCCGCCGCCTGGTAGGTTTTTCTTCTACTTCTGCTTCTGTTTTCTCTGCCTTTAGAAGGAAAAGAAAAAATTGGAAGGCTGATGTTTCTTTTTTGTTGTTTGTTTTTAGCCCCTGTGGTTCATTCAACACCAACAGGATGATAAAAAAACTCACAACTCAAAACTCAAAACTTGGCAAGGAGAAGATGAAGATGATGAAAACTTTTCTTGGCCAGCAGCACCACATTTTTCTTGCCACTGCATTGATACCATTACATTATTAGCATACCAGACATGAGTAGGTTACAAGTTAGTTACATCACATAGCATCACATATCATAGCTCAAGTTCGGGCTCTACATACATACAGTGAATAAATGGATACAAGCGTGGTGAGTGGGGGGAGAGCAGGGAGAAGGGAAACAATGGGGAGAAGAGGAGAGGATACACAAAACAAAAAAAAGCAATGCCATCAAGAAAATCTCCAACGAAACATATGTACATAGGCAGTACAGCCTACAACTTCCAATCCCGGAAAAACTCAGGGTCTCGCTGGACGAACGCGATCATGTAGTCCGCGATGCTGCCGCCCTCCTCCTCAGGCTCCTCCGGCTCCGGCTCCGGCTCCTCTTCGCCGCCACCGACGTTACCGTCAGGCAGGGGCCCTACACCCGCACCATCTTCGATGGGCGCATTCGCACCCACCCCGCCCTCGTCCAAAAAGTCCGCCTTATCCTGCCCCTCGAGCACCACCTCCTCGCGCATCGCAACCGCCGCTGCATGCGCGTCCTCCGTATCGTCAAACTCGCCCAACGCCTTCGCCAGCGCGCTATCGTCCGCAAAAAGCGAGCGCCAGTCGAACTCGCCCTTTTGGATGACGAGGTCGTCGAGCGAGCGTTTTTGGTTCGCTTTGCGCAGCATGGCTTCTTCGACGGTGTGCGACGAGACGAAGCGGTAAATGTGCACGTCGCGGATTTGGCCGATGCGGTGCGCCCTACAAGAAAGGATTTGTCAGCAAGGGAAGTTTGCCAAAGATGACAAAGACAAACCGATCCTCGCACTGGCGATCCATCTGCGGATTGAAATCGCTGTCATAAAAGACGACTGTGTCTGCGCCTGTCAAGCTGGGGGCGTGTTAGTTACAATACAAATGGTGTTCTAAAAAAAATACGCACTTGATTCCCACACCACCCGATCTCGACGACGCAATGAAACAAAACACCCTCGCGTCCGCGTTGAACCGCTCCGTGATATACTGCCGATCCTCGATCTTCGTCGCGCCGTCGAGCCGCAGGTACAAGTACCCATGGAAATTCAAATATATTTCGAGGATATCGAGCACCTTGGTCATCTGCGTGAAGATCAGCACGCGATGCCCGCCCGCTTTCTTCTCGCGCAGCAGTCGTGTCAGCTGCTGCAGCTTCCCGCAGTCGTACTGTAAAAGCGACGGGTCGGGGAACGCGATCTGTAGCTTGACGCTCGCGCGGTGCAGAACGGCGTCAAAGTCCGATGTGGTGGTGGCCGCGAGCGTCGGGCCGTGTCCAGCGAGCGCAATGCGCGGGAGGTCGAGGGCGACGACCGACGGTGTGACGAAGGCGAAGCGGTCCACGACGCCCGCCATGTCGTCCGCACGCGCGGCGTACGACTTGACTGCGGCGTTTACAAGGTAGACCGTATCAAGGTACCCCGAGCGGGTGTCGACCGCCGATAGAGGCAGGAGCTGCTGGTGGAAGCGTTGTGCGATAGTTAGCGTCTCGGAGCTGTAGACAGGGAACGAATTGCAGCGCAGGCGATTCAGATATCCGATGTGCGCCCAGCGGGAAATGGTGGCTGCGCGGTGCTGGTACGCAGAGTATGCGCGGAAGCCGGCGATGGTGCGAGTGTCTTTCGGCGGCGGTGCGTCAGGAATTTCCGAGATAAAGGGAAGGCGGGTCGTCCCATCAAGACGGCGCGTCTCCTGCGCAGCAATAAGAGAGCTGCCTTGTCGATCGATGAATCGGAGCCCCAGCAAGTCCATGTTGACAGTTTCCTCGCGGTCGTTCAACAAGCGTCGCCGGAGAAGAAGCTCTTTGATCTCAAAGTCGGCGACGGCAGAACGCTCCGTTGCGAAAGATGTTACAATGGGCCGAACTTCGAACAGGTCGGGATGGTTGCAGACTTTGCGGAGCTGCATAAGGATGTTGGCGATTTTCTGATAGACACCGGATTGCAGAGCGTCGCGCGTGTTAGCTCTTGACATGAACTCGTCATACAAGAAGCGTTGCCGCTTGGACAAAGGGCAAAGAACCAAGTGTTCGTATTTGCTCGGGAGTTCTTTCTCGACATCACGTTTCAACCGCCGGAGAAGATACGGCCGCAGGACGGTGTGCAGCTTCGTAACTCGCTGCATTGTATCCTCGTCTAGTGCACTCCCAGCCTCGATCGCCTTCTCCAACGGATCTAAACAAGCTCAACATCGATACATGTCATAAGGAAAGGACCTACTTGAAAACCACTCCCCGAATTCCTTCAGATTCACAAAGTCGGAACCGGACATCAGGAATTGCAACAGCGCCCAAAGCTCGGTAAGGTTGTTCTGCAGCGGTGTCCCAGTCAAAAGGAGCCGGCGGAACGAACGAAACATCAGCAAGGTGTTCCATCGTTGAGACTTGAAGTTCTTGATCATATGTGCCTCGTCGAGAATCATGTAATACCACGGCTTCCGCTTGAACACGACGGCATCCCGACTGGCGAGCGTATACGAAGTGATGCAGACATTGAAGTGATGTTTCTCATTCCACCCTTGGCGGAGTTCCTTGCGACGTTTCGTGCTGCCATGATAACTTAGGATTCTAAACCCGGGGAGGAACTTTTTGAACTCCATTTCCCAGTTGAGGAGCACGCTGGTCGGGACGATCTATTATCATGGTCACCCAAAGGATGTGATGGGAATTTTTATAAAACTCACGATAAGATGTGGACCCCAGATACCCCGGTCGCAAGCGAGATGTGCAAGCAGCGCGATCGTCTGAATGGTTTTGCTGCCAAAATAAATAAATGTCAGCGCTATCTGAGGTAATTTGAGGAGCGTTCGACAAACCCTAGACCCATCTCGTCTGCCAGGATACCGTTTAAATTATTGACATGAAGACTGGCAAGCCACTCAAGACCGGATTGCTGGTAAGGGCGAAGGAAACCCCGAAGCAGAAGCGGGGGTGTAACGCGCTTGGTTGGGTCCCACTCGACTGGCGCCACAGCGTACGGTTTAAGATATGCGGGGATTTCTGGTTCTGGCGGCCTCTGCTCTTCCTCCTCCGTCTCAGTATCTTCTTCCTCTTCCTCCTTCCGCGCATCTTGTTTCCCAGCTTCATCGGGCTTTGGGTCAGTGTTGACTGACGAATTTAAAACGACGGAGGCATCGTTGTTCAGAATCTGCGAATCGTTCTGGACGACAGAAGGAGAAGTGGGCTCCATGTCGGCGTCATCGGGAAAGACATCCGTCGTCGAGGGCTCGACGGGTGCTAGCATTCTGAGAGAGCCTGACGTGGGCGATATAGAGAGAAGTTCAGGCGAAGAAGGTCGATCGAGAGCTTCCTCTGGATCCGCGAAACCTTCGGGAGGGACTGAAGATCCAGAATCCTCGACATGATCCGTCAAGTTCCGACCAGGCGGTGGCTTAATTGGAGAGCTAAAATCGTCAACCCTCATCATATCCTCCACCGCAGCGGCGGACATGTCGTCGTCGTCATTATCTTCATCATACCCTTGCATATCGAGGTCCAAGGAACGATTTGCGGAGGCGGGTGTAGAAGGATCGGGAAGGGCCGATGTGGTACTGCCAGGCGTTTGGGCATAATCTCCGAGCAAATCAACCGACTTTGAAGCTTCTCCCTCCTCTTCATCGTCTGCCTCTGACTTGGTGTCGCGGTCGTTTTGACTGACGCCGTCCTCCTCATCTTCCTCTTCTTCTTCTTCCTCCCTTGCAACAACGTCGTCTCCGTCCCCTTGCCCCTCTTCTCGCACACCCTGGCCTTCGGGCTCGCTCTCCTGCTCTTCGTCCTCGTCCTCATCCTCCTCCTCCTCCTCCTCCTCGCCCCATCTCAATACCGATGCAGAGACACTGCTCGATCGACTCCGACTTCTGAGGGCATCTCCACCAACTCCCCGGGATAGATCGCCCTGCTGTGTCTCTAAAATGTGGCCCGATTGATCAAGGATAGCGTCAAGATGTGCGTGTCCGCGTTTCAGCTCCTCGGCCTCGAGCCTGAGCCGCTCTTGCTCTCGAATATGCTAGGCAAATATCAGATGGGAAACAGACACCAACAAAGGCGCATTGGACTCACAAACACTGCTTTCTTCCACTCCCCAGCGACGAGCTTCACGATAGTCTTTGCCAGCCCTCTCAGTCGCCGCTCCTCCACTTGACGTCCCTTCTCGAGTTTCGCAGCCTCGCCATCCCAGTACGCCTGTATTTTTGCGGCAACCTGAGCGGCGATCAGGGCACCCCGACTCTTTCTGCTCTTAGGATTGCCGAATGCACTGGAAGAAGCGCGATTTCTACGTCCATAGACCACGACAGACCGCACGACAGCCGCCCATGCATCGTCTGGCCCCGAAATAATCGGGCCGGATGCAGCAGATGCGTCAGGCGCACCGATGGGTGCAGTAGAGGGATCGAACGGCGTCCCAATTCCGCTGATGCTGCCCCCAGAGTCTGCAGCGCCGGTACGAAACGCGTCGAACAAATCTGACCCGAACCATTGGCCTGCTCTCTTCATGGCCTCTACACGTTCCCAAAGTGCGGCTTCTGTTTCGGCCATCCGCAAGACCTCTAGGTTGCTCGAGCCATTTTCGTGATCGACGGGGAACGTCTGTCCAGCGATTCCGATCCAGCTGCCCAAAAAAGAGCCGAGCGAGGAATTGAACTGCGGCGGTGGGGGACGTTGAGCTGGGTGGGAGAGGTTTTTAGGAGGGGGCCGGCGGACGAGGAGTTTGATGCGTTTGATGGGCGAAGGTGGGGGGACTACCTTGCGTCGATGGGGTAGTGGGGGAGCGCTTACCTATCACATAGCGTCAGCGGAGAAAACAAAAGGAGAAGGGAATGCAAACCATGGGACGGTGGGCGGCGGTACGATGAGGCATCAGCCTTCCAACTGGCGCTGTAGTTTTACCTCCGAGGGTTGGGTCTCGGGGTTCGGGTTCGGTAGGTTCGGTAGGTGCGAGTTTCGCAGGTTCGGTGAGGGGCTCTGGAGGACGCGCTTTTCCTCTCAAGACGCGTCCATTTACGGGAGCGGAAATAGAAGGCGCGTCGGGAACGGTACCATTAGAAACCGCGACAGAGTCCGCAGTAGCGGCACTAGCGCTGGCATCAATCTTCCGTCGTTTACGAGGGGGTGAGGGTTAGCTTCGCCTTCAGTCGTAGCCGGTGGAGGCTCCCCTGGATCCGGCGATGCACCGGGTCGTTTCCGAAGGTGCCTGGTAGTGGCAGTCACCGGGGCCCGTTCAGCCAACCGACCACGAGTAAGGGCTACCGAGATTGACTCTGGTTCTCCGAGATCGACAGCTTTCTCTTTGCCCTTGCGGGTTACTGAGATTGACTGCGATTCTCCGAGATTGGCAGCCTTCTCCTTGCCCTTGCGAGATGGGTGACTGCCGGTGGGCACGAGCGTTTTCGGTTTTACAATGATCTTTGTTAGCGGTTTTTGTGGCGAAGGACGTGGAAGCGGAGAAGAAATTGCGCTGGAAGGGCCGGCGACAGGGTGCGAAGAGGAGGGTCCCGCGATATTGAGGATTCCGGCATGAGAAGAACGCGTTTTGCGCGGACTGGCAGAAGCTGGTGCAGCAGTTTCGAGCAGGTCGTATTTAGACTTGTACTACGGACCGCAATCAAAATACTTGAATAGCGCCGGTAGCCATAAGAGACTCACATCTTGGAACACCTTTGACTCGTTTTGCTTCGCAACCTGATAAAGAAATAAAAAGAGAGAGAAATGGAATGTAGAGAGCACGTACCTGTGGGTCATAGTTGACCATCATGACAAAAGTGTCCATATAAAACATCTCCCTTACCTACGGAAGCTCATTGACACGTTGGAATCGAGAGGAGGGCGACATACCAAATCGTCGTGTCTGTCCACCACGGCCGTGAGCTCGGTCTGCTTCGCGGAAAGCAACGCGCTGCGCTCGGCCTCTACCTCAGCAAGTACCGCCGCTAGCTCTTTCGATTGCTTTGACTTGGCTTTTCCCTTGCCCTTGTTCTTGTTTGACTGCCAGATGATATCCTCGCTCGAGACCACCGCACCCAGACCGGCCCCACTACTTCTCGTAGACCTTCCCGAACCATTTACAGGCATTTGGGACTAACCCCGCGCCCGCTATGGGCCGTGCCCGCCGATTGTGGACTGACACAGGAACACGGCAAATTTGGCGATAATTGGCGATCTTTGCGAATCTGGGACGGTAGGAGTTAATTTTTGGATAGACCGGACAGCATAGAAGCCAGGATTTATGTTCTGAGGAGTAGAGCGCGAGAGCGTTCTCAGCGCGCTGGTAGTCGGGTCCAAAACGGATGAAAGGCATTTTCTGCTGATCGGGTTTTTGTTTACGTCGCAAACAAAGACGCGTATCTCTTCGCACTCCAAGCACTTGCTCAACGTCAGCTTGAAAAACTCCAAAGGATGTCAAGAAATACGGAACGGAGTACATGTAACAAAGACGCAAAGAAACAAGGTGCTCCTGTGATATCCCACCCTCCACTGCTTCAAACGCCTCCTGCCAATGAACTGTCTGCTCAGTGCTGGAACCTGGCTTTCTGTGCTTCCAATTATTATTATCTGTTCATCCAGCGATACCTCCTACCCCCGTGGTATAACCTGGCCTGGTTTGAACTACATACCGCGGAACCAGTCAGCTTTGTGGCTTGAATTATGTTTTGATGTCGCTTTTTGGTCGCTTTTCTGGTTCTGATTTCTCCAACTTAAGTCTTTCCTGAAAGCCATGCAAAACAGAAGCCTTCGGACGTTGGAAAGCCAGTTGAAAAGCCCGTGAAACGTCACTTTCCCGAGTAGTTTGAGGCCACGACGTAACCACGAGACCACAGAGCCCAAATGGCCGGGTTAGAGCCTCCGAATTTACAGGAAAAGGTGACTCGTCAACGTGGGTCGACGTGCAGTGACATGGCGGAGGAAGACGCGACACAGAATGACAGGGAAAGGTGGATCATGATAAGCGTACATACATTGACTTGAAAGCGGTCGTGACATGAACGGCATACGGTGAATTCACAGATTGCCGCTTCTTATATATTCAAAGGGTAGGATGTAAACCATGAGAGAATTCAAGTCGCACGGAAAAATCCCAATCAGCATTTCGCAGGATATGAAGCAAACCCTACCAACCCGCGTCGAAATATTGCGGACAGCAAGCAGATAATATTCGAGTCTTGTACTCCTTAAATTGGTGAGATGAGGCTATAGGACTTTTGACTGTTGGTGGGTGTAGTGGGACCCTTTGCACAACTTTCTGCCTCTCCAGAAAAAAACCGGTGATCAAATTGGGTCGGCAAATTTTAGTCGGGATGGGATGTTCTCGTTCTCGAAAGACGAAGCGACGGATTTAAGGCGGTAAAACGCGAGATCTAGACGGTCGATTGAGAACCAAATTTCAAATATATGTCACGCGGAGAATGAAGAGAACCGGCTACCCTAGAATAACCATTCGATTTTTTGTTTCCGTTTGATGTGATCATCCACCAAAGAAACACAAGCACTCAACCTCCTGGAGCCTGATTTGGCAATTTTCACTTACGCAACGCGATCTCGGCCACAAGGCAACCTGTATGCTAGACGAATGTAGCACAATATCATCCGTGTCCGTTCTCAGATGGGCAGCCCACAGCGCTATAGAGTACTCAATACTCCTTGAATTGATGAAGAAAGTGATACAAAGCGATTTAGTTGTTACAACAACAAAGGTTACAAATTACAATACGGTTATGAATAAGAAAAGCTCCGTTATCAGGCACGCCACTACAGGCACACCGCTACTAGGGTTAGGCGTAAACCCGGCGTTCATCCATTAAGATGCGTAAAGTAGTATTCATCACAGCGCAGAAAGCTTCATCGGGAGCTGGGACCCTTTGACGCCTTCGACGCTCGGCGTGGCGACCATGTGCATATTCCAGATAATCTTGTCATCGGTGGGCTCTATCCTGAAGGCCGAGAGGAGAGAGTACAGAGTGACCTCTGATAGTCATTACGTTAGATGATATGCACAACCAAAAGAAAAAAGGACGAACTCATTTGCAACTCGGCGTATTTATAGCCACTGCCCAACGGTATTGAGATCCAGCCCAGAATATTTGTGTACCACTTACATGCAGGCCTTGAACCCACCGCCGAAGGGAAGGAGCTGGAAGTAGACACCGGGTAATGCAGCATCGCCAACGGCGTCCGGGAGGGGAGATATCCACCGTTCAGGCTTGAACTCCAAAGCATCCTCGCCTACAGTGTCCTTCTCAGTAAACGCGGTCTCGGAAGAGCAATGGCGACTAACCCCAAATTTCAGGATCCCGGTGAGCGTTACATACCACGAGGATAAAGTCTGTCCCTTTCGCAACTTCTAAAGTGGTGACTTCATTCCCGTCGACGCCGATGATAGGTTTCCAGAGCGGGATAGTCGTGTCAATGTTCGCGCTGCAAGGTAATCGTCAGTGATAGAGACAGAAATTATGGCAAGATCCTACCGCCTCTGAAGCATCGACACGGGGGAGTGGAGTCGCATCGTTTCCCGGAGAACTGCGTCGAGATAAGGTAGCGCCATCAAATCCTCGTAAAGCTGGGCAGGATCGGGGTTATTCAAGTCGAGTTTAGCGCACAGAATTTCCTCTCGCAGCCTCTCTTGAACTCTCTGGTCTTTTCCCAGGTGCCAGAAAATGCGAGACAAGGCATTTGGCGTCGTATCGTGAGCTGCAGCCGTAAGTGTCCTGCAAAAATTAGTTAGATTATTACTTTTCTATCCAAGATGCTCATACCCCATTTGAGAAACGACTTCGTCCTCTCGGAGACGGTCTTCCACAGCCGCCTTCTTGTTAGCTTGCACTAGAAAATGGATGTTAGCAGAGAAGAACCCAACTTAATGACGAGCTTACGTAGAACCGACATGACGTCCTTGTGGCTGGGATCGTCGACATCAATGGACTTCTTCTCTTCATAGGTGGAAAGTGCGGTGTTGTGAATGACATCTACAACCTTCCCCATCTCGTTGAGTGCGGGCCATGGAAGACTGCGGACGAGCCATCTGCGGAAACTCTTGGTCCCAAAATATCTCAGGTACGGGGTCGTAATCCGTAAAACGGACAGGGGGAGAGCCGCGGGCCTGTCCATTTAGGTGAGCAAAGATGCAAGTACGTTTATAGAAATTTCTCACAGCATCGCTCGGACCGCGACCGTGTATGGATGTGCCGAATCTTCAGAATTCAGAGGATCCAGTGATCGTCCGAAAGACGCTTGTGAGACGAGCTCGAGGGTAAGTCGGGAAGCCCAGTAGTGCATGTTCAGGATGTGGGGCTCTTCGCTAATGCCAATATCATAAAGCCAGGTGTCCCGGAGCTTGTTTTTCTCATTTAGACCAGCGAAACTGTCGATTGAGTTGCCCTCTAACCTTCTGAGCCACTTGGAAAAACAAGGAAGTGAAGCCCTTCACATGCTTAACTGCGAACAACGGATTTAACATTTTCCGTTGCTTCTTGTGTTGATCACCTGTGAGTATCAGGATGATGAGTAAATTTTGCCTTTTCACTAGTCAACTTACCCATGGTGCCCAGAAGACCGGATCCGTTGATCAGCTTATGGCTCCTAAATTAAGCTCAAAACGCGGGCAAAGATCAAAAAAAATTGAATGCTTACTCAGTGACCATGGGCGGCGGCGGAAAGTTTAGCAGGACACGGCGCACTACTCTGGGATCGGAGACATACAAAACCTCCCTCTGAATAACGAGTCAAGTTGCGATATAAATTTAATCAAAGGCACCGACCCCGAATAGACCCTGCATCTTGGCAACTCGACCATACTTGGCCTTAATGTATGTCGGAAAATCCCACCCTTTGATATCGAAAATCTGGGGAAGGTTTCCTAATAGTGGGTATTATGTTAATGATGAGCAACTAGACTCAAGTTTGCGAACCTTTCCACAACGAGACGGGTGACGGTCCAGGAATATTAGCCAGGGAAGATCGTGCTCGACGGTTCCGGAAATAAATGAACAGCACCGCTATCCCCGCAGCTGCCAGGACAAGAGAGTTGGAGGCCATGATGAGAGTTGGGGGGGGGGAACTAAAACAACTTGAGCGGAGTTGAAAATGTTTACGCCTTTCATATCGTATCGTGACACATTTGACATTACAGTGTTGTATACGTCTGATCAGGTGCATGCTGGTCCACAGCGACAACGCGGCGGCAGAGTGGGCCCGAGAATTGCTCCTCACAACCCAAAAGAGTCCATCAAAGACCGGAAATCTCTAACTTCTGCCGAAATCACTGATAGACGAGTTTCATCTGGGAAAAAGTGGCGTCGGAAGTTGTCCTCATGTGGAGAAACCACCATTTAGAATCGGTAAGAAATTGCCTATCGGTGCTATGTCAGCACCAAGGCACGTATGAGTCGGATCAAGGAGCAACGTGAATGCCTTACGACAGGATCTCCGTTAAGACTTCCCACCAAGAGCTTCTTCGGCCAATGATGAGATGATGAGACTTTCGAGTGGCAGCGATCTCCAACTTCCAAGGTTCTTAGCGCTTATGGCAAGGCTTATGGTATAAATCGTGGCAAAATGCGGAATAAATTTTGCAGTGGCTGAACACTGAAGAGGCGATATGTGCGGATTTTAATTGTGGGTCAAAGTGGGTCCTGTTTACGTTCAGTGAATTCGTGCAGTGATCACCCAATCATCGCTTACCTTGGAGCTAACGCGCTTAAGGTTAGAGGGCCGAGAGGGCGGCATATCAAAAGATGGGGGCCCCGGTAAGTTACTGTTAAGAGATAGTTTCGTCTTGGGATCAGTGGTTATCGTCCGGCTCTTGGTCTTCGTGAGTCGAGTCCAAAACAATTATCGCTCTTCAATTTATACGGGCTACAAGAACAGGAGAGAGGTTGAAAACGATAAAACGCTGAGTGTAACATTCAGGAACACCGGGCCAGAAGCTTAAGAAGGAAGATTGCTGGTCCAGTCGCGAAGTTCATGTGCATGGGAACCGTGTCCAAGGCCATGGCGTTGATTGACAGATATACGATGCCCTTGGGGTCAAAGAAGAGGATGTTGGAGCAAACCAAATATCCCCAATAGGCAATCGGGTAATTGAATTATATTGGTTTTCCAATAAATTAAGAGCGGTCCGACCGGTCTGGAGAACGGTACGGAGGGTCTAGAAACCTCAATATCGTTTATCGTACATGCCGCCGCCGCCAAACCCACCATATCCGCCACCTCGCATGGGGCCCCCGAAGTTCCCTCCGCCTGCATACATATTCTTTCGTTTGTACGCTTCGTACCCATAGTAAGCCCCGGCGCAGACACCCGCAAAGAGGAACAGCTTGAAGAAGAACCCAAGCCATGTGCCCTTGCCTTCGGGCCCACGGGAGAAGAATGTCGTAGCAGGCTTGTCTCGTTGAGCGCTGGCGGGGGACAGAACGGCAGAATATGTCGTCACGGATATAATACTGGTAGGGAAGGGACGTCTTGTATCAGAAACTGTTAAGCTAGACCAAGAAGACGGATACGCACTCGTGTTGATCAGAGACATCACCGGTCATTGCAGAGAACCCGAGGAAGGGCGCGGAAATAAGGTCGACCTTTTCCTTGCGGAAACAATCTGTCCAGTCATCCCCTAAAACACAAATATATATTGCTTCTCAATTTATTTTGTTCACGCGACTTACAAGCCTTGAATTGAATCTTGACCTGAGAAGCATTCAGCACAAGGTTCAGTACCAGGGAAAATATTTACATCGAGGAAATCGTTCTTGACATAGGTGATCTTCATCTTCGTCGCCACATTGGTCTGGCGGAAATTTGCCTACAAATAACTCAGTTTGTATCCAGTCATAGAAGAGAATCCCATACCGAACACGCCCCAATGTCCTGGCCATCGCCATCGTTTCCAAAATTGTAGCTGGTTTTTCCATCTCCAAGCATAGAGCTTATCCGGGGGAAAGAGTAACCGTGCCGTGTATTCGCATAGCTGTAATCATGCTCAAGACGCCTCGGCGGATGGGGGGTGGAAATAACTCACGTGTCTAGGAATATGGCAAGACCCTCAAAATTATCTAGGGTGTGAAGTAAGGTTAGATTGAGACGGTTCCTGATGACGACAGCGAGGTACCTTTGTTCCCGAAGACAGGTCCTGGTTGTGCGCGCTCTTTTGTTAGCCAAATAGCCATGCCGTCTCCAAATAGATAGCCGGTATCGGGTGACGAGACCTATATGAAAGAAGGGTTCAAGTTTTTGGCATGACCCGAGCAAAGTCCGGTCGCTATACCTTGAATTCAACTTCGATCACAAAATTGGTAGCTGTGAGAGGCAGGCGCGACCATAGCCATCCCTAATAGGAATTTAAAAGACTGCAGTGACGGGCATGAAGAAGTATGCCCACCATCTGTGACGGTCGCTGCCGGGTCAGTCGGATATGTTTATTTGTGTTCTAAGCCTGGTCAGTCTTCCCGGTCAAAGAATAAAATTTAGTGAGCGACGTACAACATATGCATCGGCCCCAAAGTCCCACCACCTTCATGTCGGTCAAAAAGCCGTCGGGAGCAAGTTGTAGGTGACGTACCGGTTTTGAAGGTCTTGGTCAATATAGGGGGCGTATATCGAGTGCGTTCGGAGTTGTACCGTCTGAAAAAGAGAATATTAGCATGTTTAAAAATGGGATTTGGGATTGGGTGCTTGGTCGGACGACCAAGAAAAGTCACGACTACGGAACCGCCCGGAACCATCGCGCAAGCACTCATAGGAGAGTGGGCGACCCCCACAGCCGTTCAACCCGAGGAAAACAAAAGCCTCACCCGGTCGATGGTGCTGTTTCCTATCTTCGTTTTGTCATCACCAGCGGCGTGTACGAACCCGAAGAGAAGCGAACAAGTCAAGAGAGAAAGTGACAGCAAGTAGCGTGATATCATTTGAAACGGAGGCGTATGGGATCCAGCCAGAGGCACCTCAGACGCAGATACCCGAAATTACAAGTGGAAAGTTTCCAGCAGTCAACGTGACGTGTGACGGTCACGGACACGACAGCACGGTCACGTTTATTCGTCGCGGGTACGTAAGCTACTTGAAAATATTGCGTTACCGGCGCCTCATCCACTTTAATTTAGTACTTGAACTCTGTGGCTTCGTTTCGTTGGTGATATATTTCCGCTGGAATATTACGACGGTAAGTAATGTAGCCGATACTCAATAATTCCGGATTCAGACTTCATTGATCAGCTACGCGGCCGACGCCGACGCAGAGCTGCGATTCGGATGTGTGCGGGCATCTATTTATGTCTATGAGATCCGCGAATTCCGGTGGTTGGAATACCGGATATTTCCCCGAACACCGGAGCATGCAATTGAAACTTCAACCAGTTCCGCGACTAAAAAAAAATTCTTGGCGTGATGCTGTGTCTCAATTATCCAGGCGATTTGCAGGGGAAGCCGCTCAAACCAATTCTAGTGTAGGCCAGGCCTAAAGTTCAGGCAATTAAGCCATAAAAATAGGTTACGGCACGAGGTTCCGTATGCTTAAAACCAAAAGTATCGCGGTGCCTTATCGCGGCCGGTGTTTTCGGACAATACTGTCTCCCGAAAGGTAAGAATTCGATACTTCCCGGGATGTCAATTTGTACCCGCTACACCCTGGAAGATGAACCCTCGGAGCGAGGGCCGAGATTAAAAAACATTCAATGCGGGATCTCGTTTGGAATCTTGACGTGCGTATTACCATAGCCCGGAATCAGGAGAGTCCCGAGACGGCGTCAGACCAGATTACTTGCCGAGCACTCTCGCGAGGAGACAGTATTGAGCATGTGGAGATCTTCGACAGTGGCGTTTTGGACGCCGACTGTTAGCGAAGTTCTAGAATGAGATGCCCAGGAGAAGGTTCGCCAGCGCACAAAATAAAATCGGAAGATTTGGGCTAAATGGGAGACCGGCAGGCGAGGTGTCGTCGCGACGAAGGACGTGGAAGTCGATCGGTGGTCAATGTTGGTGATCTGGCGGCCGATCCCGCACTTAAAGAGTCGTGAAGCTACACCACCAAGAGGAAGATTTCAGACGCCGACTCCGAAAGGGTGCCTGAATAAAATGTCTGATTTCACGCTCGCAGAAACCAACCAGCACGAATTTTACCGAATTCTGTTGGGATTTTACAGTTTCGACCTGAAAAATTAAAAACCCATCGACACATTGGGATAAAGATCGATGGCGTTGATTGACCGACGACGGGATTCACTGTGTTGATCGTCTCAGTTCCGTTCTTTCTCTGGAATTCAGCATCGTCACTGGAGCATCGTCATTTATTTATGTTACCTGGATTCTTGACATTGGCGGGGTGTATGCATGCGAGAGCCCTTAACCAGTATTCCCTGAGTGTGGAAATGAATGGCAGCATGCAGGTTCCAGGTTACCCTCCGCGGGAATACGATCGGCCAAAATTCTAAGCGGGTCTTTGGCTGCTGGCATGTCGGGAGAGCAACATTGTCAACCTTGTGGGTTTCGATATATACCAAGACACCAACTGAATGGCATGAAACGCGTGGGCGACTGGCAGATTAATCCCCTTTCTGAACGTTGGCGCTTGGCTTCCGACGTTGGCGACGCGGAGTCCCGGTCGGCGGATGCATCATGCATCAACTGGCAGATTTATCTCGTTTCTGAACGTGGCGGCGTCCCGCTTCCAACGTCGTGTCGCCCGAGTCCACCGATCTATTGTCGATGAGCGTTGACGCACACGGCGGCCGTGCCAACGATCAACCGATGGGAGTGCGTCAACTTCCATCTTATAGGAATTCCAGGAGAGAAGGAGAAGGAAGAGTATTTTGAGTGAAACACGGGTTATTTACAGTAGAATGAGAGGCTCACCTCACGATTGACCGTCGTCGACTTGAATTTTGTCCGGAGATTCGGATTTCAGCGAGAATATCACCTTCGATTGCCAAAGTCACTGGCAGCTGTAGAAGCAGTCTCCCAAGAATCAATTCCCTTTGAAAGTTGCTCTGGCTGTTCCCAAGCCCGCGTCGGTCCAGCCAGTATTATTGGGACCACCACAGTAAACATCTTCCCCTCCTCACGACACCGAGAACATGACCTAATTCACCGGCAGCTGTAGAAGTGTCTCTCCCAAGCAGAGTAGATCGTTTCCAGCAAACTCCGCCTCGGATATGCTATGATTGGCGCCGTTCTCCAATCCCGTCTGCCCTTCGAAGCCAAGGCATTGGCAACAGGGTTAACGGCCCCAAACCAAAGTCAGTGTCGAGATGGGTGTGTGACCGGTGAGCCCAGAACTGCAAGGACTAGGGCCAGTGGTCAAGGACCCAAGTACGTTGAGTCGTGAATTGGTGTCTAGACACCTTCTCGAAGTTGACTCTTGTCTAACAATGTCCACTCTTGTCAATTCGACGCCGCGTTTGATGATTATCGTCGAGATTACAAGCTAGTCCACTGAAGCCGGGCAGAAATGGATATCTGTATCTGTTTTTCGTTCAGTATATTTTTCTTTGGATGATTCCGGCTGCAGTTTCAAGCGTGAGTTGGGTAGCCTGCGGTCTTTCATTATTTGAATCATTAAATCGATTCAAGTGTGTTGAAGTTGAATGAACCTCATATGGGTTCCAGCCTGTTCGAGTTCCGCGAGAAACGAAAGTTTTACAGAAATTTAGACTTTGTGGCTCTTACTGGGGGACCGTGGGAATAACTGTACCCGCTTCTGACATCGACTACGTGTTCGTCTTAAAACGTTCTTCGTGTTCTTGCCCTCTGCGACTATGAATTCTCCGGTTACTGGGTGCGTTGAATCACATCTCGCTCGTCGCCATATTTCTGACTTGTACTAGGCGACTTGTCCCATTTGGCCTCAATTCTCATTTTGCTGCATAAATACAACGACGCGGTCATGTCGAGGTCAGCGAACGCCAATCGCCCGCAGTCCGCTGCAATAGCTGAACGGATGCCCCAGGTATATCCTTCAAGACACAGGCACTATATGCTGGCGTTTTTGTGGCGCGCTACCTTGACCTGTTCTTCCGTTGGGTTTCGTTGTACAACTTCATCATGAAGCTGTTCTTCATTGCAAGCAGTTCCTACATCCTCTACATTATGAAATACCGTTTCCGGTGAGTCTTTAGTTCGCGTTACCGGCGGACTCTCCTGACCACCGGGACGTACCACAGACCAACACACGACCCCTCGATTGACACGTTCCGCATTGAATACCTGCTGGGTCCCTGCGTCGTACTGTCCCTCGTTTTCAATTACCACTTCAACCTCACCGAGATCCTGTGGTCGTTCTCCATTTTCCTCGAGTCGGTCGCGATCCTGCCACAACTCTTCATGCTCCAGAGG
>JARJLF010000948.1:0-115261 GCA_029378395.1 Mycena leptocephala
CGCCGTCTCGCAATGTAATATTTGAAGCGTTATTTCTTCACTAAAACTGCGCTGCCGATCGGCATGACATCACATGCATTGCCGGCATGTTATGAATCACACTTTGCGTCTTACCACAATGGTCAAGCTGACGGCTCCGCCTTCGCATATTCTCTGATTTAATTCTTGCTTCGAATGGCTATTCAGCGGCTTTCTTCTCCCGATTGACAGATGTTGGTTGGCGTTTCACTTTGAACTCTGTTTGCCTGTGAACCTTTGCATCAAGTTAGGAAAGGCGAAGGAGAATTTCCTTTTGCCGAATGAGTACCCACACGCCAAAATGAATGCACTGCTCTGAGAAGCTACCCTCATTTTTCTCGGCCTGTCTGAACAGAATGGAATGTGCAAGACTATCTTTTAGGGTGTGTTGCGGTGGATTAGTTCCCATGACCTGCACCCTGGATTCGAGTTATTTGAGTGGCCAATGTCGTTGGTTAATTCCGAGGTGGCTTCTGACCGGCGTCCATAAAAACGCTCTCCTTGAAACAGCAAGGTAACATGTCTGTATACAACTATTGGCTATTTTTCCACCCCTTTGCCCGACGAGGTATTTTCCCTCCTCTGTCTGATTTCGCATGCACTGAATTCTCACCCACAGCACGAGGAGTGCTTTCGGACAGTCTCGATGTTGTGCTGTCCACCCCCGACGTACGTAAAAACATCATTGCAATAGTTAACTCGATGTGGGACACGGGAATCCCCGATGGAATGGAAACTCTGCCCTCGGTCATCGCCGTAACTTTTTCTCTCTCCGCAAAATGTCCACCACTGATTTATCAAAGCCTAATTCGACAGTGTGCCGCACCGATTGTGCTCTCGAAGCAATCCATCATGCTAAAAAATTTCAATTCTTTTCGTCTGGATGAAAGCCGCCGATATCATGGCATCGAACAACCCCAAGTCCGCACGATATGCGGTCGGTTTTTTCATCCTCAGCGACATTCCTTTTCACGTCACAGACCTGTCCTTCATGCTGCTCAGGTTCCAAGATTTCCATATCCGCGACTCTGATTATTATCGCTTCAACCTTATTTCCCTCTCTTATCACATTGGCGTCGACGGAACTTACGGTCTTCTTCTTTACGACAGGAATTTGGTCCATGCTTATTGCAAAGCACTGCACCTCTCGCGTCAGGACCCTGCTAGATTCAAATCTTCGCACTTCGGCCACCCGATTTCGACCTGGCCCCCGGATTCTGACTCCATCGCTGTCAGAACGAACAAGAATATCTCTGACCTCATGCGCAATATTCAGTAGGATGTTCCATTTCTCCTTCTGCTAAATTCTTCCCACCCGCTATGACAGAAATTTGGCCCGTCTCTAAAAACGAGTTTCCGCCGCAACCTCAAATTACTCTTATCATCTCCCACATCCAGAGTCTCAATTCATATCCCACTCCCGTACCCGCACAATGCCTATTCTACGCGGTCAGTAACCACAATTTCTGCGACAACTTGATCTGCTCATCACACTCAATCACAGCTATTAACTGTTTCTTCGTCGCTACCTACAACGCGATCCGCGCTATCTTTTACACCCAGCCCACAACGGCTTCTGGGTCTTATGACATCGCCAACCACATTGTCAATTACGATTTCAGTTACTGGCCCGAACCGAAAATGACGAGCACCTATCAAGTTCGTCGTTCCTTGAAACGAAAAGCTTTAACCAATTAATATTCCGCGCAGGGCCGCGGTTCTGGCCATATTTCCATTCCCCTGTACGTCCTTTTGTCACATTCAGAGTAATTTGTCCTGACACTCATCTGGCAGTCCTATCTATGCCGAAGCAGAGTTTGAATTCGACCATCCTGATGGTATGGACGATGGCGATTCCGACGTGAGTTTTCGCCTTTTATTCTTGCCCAGTAGTGCTCTGAACAATCGCGTAAGCTCCCACCTCCGCTTGAAGATTGAAGCTGTCACTTGCTCCTCCTTACGCTCTGCTATCTCTATCCTGTGAATCCATCGGCCGCTACTATGTCCTCTTCTTTTGTACTGTACTCTGTCACGTTGTAAGATTACGCTGCCTGGAAATGATCATTGTTTGTTGCACTACTCCCGTGAAAGAATTAAAGGTGCAAACCGTCCGCGGCGTAAAGTTATTGTGGTTTAATTCGGCACTATTTACGCATGCTAGCAATCAACGACAATTGCTTTGACTTCTCCCACCACATATCGACCAGCGACCCCCCCATCCTTTCTCCGACAGAGTAAGTAGACATATTCGAGAGCAAGAATGATGCTTATAATGGCCAAGACCCACAATGCAAGCCACTCGTACTTGGGAGATCGGGCCAATTGCAAACCCTCGATTGAGTTGGGGTGCAAAACGAGGAGCGCGTAGCCATTGTTGCACAACTTGCGGCATTTCACTCCTCACCGGCGAGCAATCAGGGTTCTGTTGCGGTCCAGGTGGTTCGAAATTCGGAGAAGTCACTGCGTTCCCACCCATCCTAGACTCAGCTGAGACTAGGCGCTGTAGGTTGTGCCAGGTGGAGTTAGGTCGGTGTAGGTCCCTACACAGCCCCCATCTAGGCGACTACACGTAATGTCCGTCTGGCTTTACGGGTACCCAGTAAGGCAGCTAAACTCAAGTCAGTGTAGATGAGGGTAGCTCGTGGAAGGTGAGGGTAGCTCCCTAAACTCAGCTGCACAGACCTAGACTTATGTTTTAATGTTGAACATTTCCATCATCTAATATTCTGAACAACCGCGTCCCTTCCCCTCTTGCGTAGGTGGCTACAAACACCTGTTGCAACCTACACAGATCCTGCCAGACCTAGACCTACCTGTGCCAACCTAGCCAGAGCCAGACAGACCTCCACAGACTATTCTCTAGGCACCTAGCCTCAATCATTGATGTAGCTACTTCTAGGTTCCTACACTCAAGCTGAGTCTAGGAAGGGTCGGAACGCAGTGTATAATGTATCTTGTGTTAACGGCAATATCTAACGTCAATTATATCCAGTTCTGGAACCTGAGCGAAACCGATCAACCAGTGCAGATTCTCCTGGACGATCACTTCGGGGGTGTTCACAACATGACCCTTCTCCCTACTGAGATATCCAACAATGGACTCACAACCTGGTATCCTTTTAATGGCACTGCAGACGATGGTATCGGGTTCTTGTCGATCAACGCCGCAACTGGTATCAAGAGCATGCGGTTCATCGTCAACGGCAAGCTCGAGGACCAGGGAGGCATCGGATTCCCCGTGCAGGATGCTCTTGCGTTCTCCACAACCTCGTGCCGTACGCCATCCAGTGGCCGTCCTACGGCGAAATTCGACGTTGCAGTCAGTCTTCCGCGGCATTTAGTATCCTCGCAGTATTGCTGACCCAATGCAGGTGCGCAAAGGCGTGAATCCGACGCGCGTCTATCTCGAACAAGACGAGAAAGACGGCACGGGATTCCCCTTTTCAACCGAGGGCGACAGTTTCTCCCTTGTTGAAGGTGGAAGTCCTGGTGCTCCCTACACGATATGGACCGCGAACTTGACGGAACCCGGCCTCACTCGCTACGTTGTAGCAGAAATAGACGGGACCAAGGTGGAGATGGGTCCGCTATCGGCATTGCTCGCCCTTCCTCCTTGCCCAAGTTTGTAACCTGCTCTACGTAGTCGTTTGGGATGTGTATTTTTTGGGGTGTTCATTTCGGGGTGAGATATGTCTAATGTCCAATTAATTGTGCAAGAGCGCATTCCACTGAAATTGGAATGTGCTCTGTGTGACGCATCAGCGATTTCAACCAATCGCCGTGACGACTTTTCGATCACATGTAGAAACTTTGTCGTGTTGAAATTATTCCCACAACAGAAAGTTCAACAACCAAGCCAAGAACATGAGCTCGGTGGCGCGTGGCGCGCATGGCTATACTTGGCTCAAACACATTTTGCATCTCAAAATTTTGAACATAAGTTGAACAGTGGTCTCGTTTATGCATGCATTTCGACTGCGTGGTGTGATATGTCCATTAGGTATCCGTAAAATTCTATTAGGTGCGTGAGAGACAACAACTTGAAGCACAACAACAATATATTAAATAAATAAAGTAGTCAAGTTTAGTATATCAGAATGCTATCTCATGGAATGGTGGTCTGCATAGTTTATTATGTAATATAGAGTAACGTTGTGGGTGCGTACAGCGAGAGGCTGGCGAACATAGAGGGCGTTGACTGGAATGGTCATATTCCTTTGCTGATTCCAAGCTAATTCTGGGCCTAAGAACACTCACGATAGTTTGGCGGTGACCTCCAGGATGCTCTGGGCCCGGTGGCAAAAGAATTGTGCTACTCTGGCTCAGCGAATTAATTACACACTGTCAGATCGAATACTTACCCTGCAGGTCTTCATCGGGCTCAGGTACACGTCCTAGAAAAGATAAGTGCGAGTCGGGGTGCTTGAAATCCACGACCTCACCTTCTAGAACGGCCGCGCCATGAGAAATCTTCTCCCAAATCTACGGGAATTATCATGATGACGCCTCTCCGCCGTCCAAATAACTAAAATAATGCTCAGGAAAGGTCAAAACCACTCCAGCCTCGTCTCGAACCTCGTAGAATCTGTAACTGCGACAGAGTTGTTCCATTTGACTGAATCATGTACATATGTAGGTCGTATACTCACTGGTCAGTGTCGGATTACGGATGAAGACAAAGACACAGACCATCACTCATGCATCCGAGCACAGGTATCAGCCACCTGCTTCATCTTTGCGTTTGATATATAATGACGCTCCAGCGCTGCAACCATCGCAAACGCGGGGTAGAAGGGATGCTATCTGCAAAGGTTTAAAAACATGGAATCAAAATTTTGGCGCCGCACCACACCTTCTATTGGATGGTCCAGCGGAGCCTCTACCCGTAGCTCGCGCAGAATGTCATCCGCATTGATATCAAGGCAATATTTACGGATGGACTGGAATTGGCGAGAGGTGAATCGTAGGCACAGGATCCTCCGTGCGGCCGTGCCTCCGACTCGTGTTTCACAGGGTAGTTACTATTGCGCCTGCCGACGTTTGCGTTAATTTGGTGGTTCGACGCGTAGACCGGACGGCACGTACATGGAACGATGTTTATTCCACAATAGTACATCCTGAAGTGTGCAGAAATGACGGTCAGGGCTTGACTTTGGGGTGCAGCGCGGGCTGGGGGGTCAAAATTGGTGTGAGATTATGGCCAGAGATCGAAGACAGGGAGTGTCTTCGGGTTACGGTGAGTAGAAATAAGGGTCTGCGCGTGGTTTGCAAAGCACATAGCCAGAGAGAGAATTTAGTGCGGCGCGGCGAAGTACAAAATCCCAGAAACGAGCGGTGAGCTGAACAGGGCAGGATACGGGTAACGGTACCCTCATACGTGGTTGAGTAAAGCAGGAATATTGCCAGAGAATTCGAGTAGCGAGTAGATAGTGGATGATGGAAAAGGGAGAGAAGGTTGAGAGAAGGCCGTCAAGATTCAGAAATAACTGATGCAAACAAGTTTGACACGGAGACACACTTACACTTTGGTTCTCACTTTTCGGAAGGATTCGGCTACCGACGATAACGTAGGACGAAATTATTGCACTAGAAGTATCGTACTTGGAACTAACTAGCGTGCAAGAAAAAACTAGGAAGGAGGAAGTACGAAAGTATGGAAGAAAGGTCAAGGTGCGCATAATCCGAGTCGCAGAACTCCTGTATGTGATGCAATCCGGTGCGTGCACGCGTTCTCGAGGAAGATGGGCGGCCGAATGAGCGTGCCTTGAAGCAGGCAGCTGCGAATTTCCGGCGCGGGCAGGGAGAACACTCCATAACGCGGACCTGGGCCTAACCCTCTGGAATCGAGCCCCGGGGCGTGACAGAGGAGGGCCAGCGGGGAGCTAGAGAACGTAGCATGAGCGAAAACGCGCAGCTGTAGGAGGCGCTGGATACAGTGGTGGTGCTGCCGAGGATGCTTCCAAGGCCGCGCGTCGGTCGGCGGGGGTGGTACTGCAGCGAGCACAGCGGAGCGCACGAGGAAACGACTGCGTGGCGAGGGGGAGGCAATGGGGGCGGTGCGCGAGGGGAGAAGGGCCGCAAAGTGGGCTGCAGGATGCGAAAAGTGCTGCGGTACTGACGCGGGCTGTAGGTAGGGGGAGAGTAGCGCAGAGTCTGGCCGCAGTGCGCACGGAAGAGAAGATGATGAAGAACGGTCGGCGCGCACCGCTACGCACACAGATAGTGGTGCGCGCTGGACTTCCCATGCATAAGAGACCAGCTGCTGTCGGGCGATTGGGGCGGTTTATGGGAAAAAACCATCGACGGCCAATGGCGGCGTCGTGGCTTGCGAATGGCGGTCGTGCTGCGCGTCGTCCTACCGGTGCGCGCAAGCAAGTCATCGGGCTGATGGGGGCACTCCTGCGATGATGGTAGTCCGGGGAGGCCAAGAGGCAAGGCATCGGTCCCGGTGTGCAGCTAGGCAACGAAGGGGATTTGGGCGATAGAGAATGCCGGCCCCATGTGCAGCGGACACCGGCGAAGGTGTTGGGGATGCGCCATAGCGCGCGCGTCAGGACGGCGCAGGTGGGAGTGGCCCTAATGCTCGTGGTGCGTGAGGAGTGCATGAAGGCGGGGCCGGATGTGAGGGAGGTTCAGCGTCGGCGCACCGTATGCGGATGGTGGCGCTCGTCGTGATTCGCGGTGTCTCGCGGGATAGCGCCTCGAGCAGCACGCTGGGATTGCGCTGGTAGTGTGGGGGATAAGGCGTGCGCCGGCGTAGTATCGAATGTAACAATGCAGTCGGACGTCGGGGCAGCTAAAGCGCAGATGAGGGACGACGCAGATGCGAAACGGATCCGAGACAGCGTGTAGCGGGCTGTCAGTCGCGCGGAGCGTCATGTGCAGTGTTATCGTGGTGTAGACGGTGGCGAGAAACCGCCGCCGGCGCTTCTAGTCCCATGCGTGGTACACGGTGATCCAGCGAGACAGGGCGCCATGGATGGCGCGGAGGGAGAGCGGTGGGAGATGCAGCGGCTGCGTGTGTGCGGTGGTATCATAGACAACAGAAGGTGAAGCTGCAAAGCACCTACAGAAAGGGGACGTTGTTAGCGCATGGTGAAAATACTGGGATGAAAACCGACCTTGCGTGTAAAGACCGCGGAATTGGAAGGGAACTCAGAGGCCCGGGAATTAATGCGTCCTCTCCAGTTGGAGGGGCGATGGACTGGCTGGCGAAGGGACGGTAGGTGACCAGAGCGCGGCGGAGATACACGTTATACATGCTGGGCGTGCGCGGGCGTGGCGTAGACCAATTGGTGGATTGTTCACTATCCCGAGGCGGAGCGATGGAAATTGAGTCGAGACGTGTTTGCTTTGGAATGCTCTACTATTGATGGCCCACCTTTGCAAAACTGTACCCCTTTGCAAAAATTCGATCTGGCGAGTTCAATTCAAGCTCAATTGCCTCGGGATAAAACAAAGAGATAATTCCAGTATCTGAAAATGTACTGCGCAGTTTATAGAATGCTTGGGCCCTATTTGAACCCTAAAGAAAATCAAGAGTCAGATTTTGAGAAATTTTGATGGCATTGATCGCCTGCCAATCGCCTGCCAAAAGTTTTTGCAAAGGTGGGTAATTTGGGTTTTCTTCTCGGCATCTTCTAGGCTCCCTTCTCAGTTTCTCAAAAAGTCTGCAAATATTCAACAGAGCTAATGACATGCAGGGCTCGCCTCAGTCCAAATTTCAGAGGAATCCGAGCCCATATGCTTCAGCTGCACCTCCATCAAAAAACTTTTGCAAAGGTGGGCCATCAATAGTAACGGCGTTGGTGGGGCAGAGAAAAGAGACCGCGTGGCTGTGTTGATCGGCCCGCGTATCAATTACGTCTTCCTCTTGAAGTCCATTCTCTCTATCCACGGCCCACCCTTCTAGTGATTCTCGGCCTCATATGCCCGCTATCTTTAGTAGTGGGTTTTGTGGTGATTTTAAAAATGTGATCGGACGCAGTTTTGTGTAGTATGACGTCAGTCCCCTGAATTGACGTCATGTTTGCTGTGCGTTGTTGTTTCCCCCTCTTTGCAAGACTAGGGGCTACTAGTAGACTCGCTAGCCAGTCGACGTACACTCGGTTACAAGACAGAGTGGGTAAGACGAATTTGGATAGAGAACAAATACGCACAACATCAGAGCAAATAATGATGGGACGTCAAACAACAGGTAACCTCGTGTACGGACTGGGCCGGCACGTCGCCTGTTTCGGTGATCGACGTTTCTCCCGCCAAATGAGAGGGTCGAACTTGGAAAAAAGTGAGAATTCTTTAAATTTGGGTTTCAAGGTCCCTCAGTGAAAGTTGGATAACTTTGAATTCTCTATCTATAGAGCCCAACTTATTTTTGGGGGCTCAGAAAAACAAGTTAGTCTCATTTGAAAGAGAATTCAAAGTTATCCATTCTCAACTTAGACATCTGGAGACAAAGTTTTCAAGGTTTAGGCCATTTTGAAGCATGCCCACTAACTTTAGGTAGTGGGTCCTGTGGCGCCCTAATTCAGCTCTCCGCCAAATTTGAGACATTTGGTCGTGTTTGGCTACCCAGGAGGTCGCGGTTTCGATCCTCATTGCCGTCGTCTTTTAAAATATTCTATAACTTCCTCATGGCCGATGTTTGGCGATGCCATTCATTGATTATATCATTGATTTACTTATGTGAGTCTTTTCGATGTACTGGAGCCTGGAGGTAACACCGAAATATTTTTCTAGTAGCTACGGGTACCTCGCCATCAATGAGCCCTCTCGTCTTGAATTCCCCTATTTCTCAAGTATTTCTTTCTTTTGTCGTCAAGTGAAAATCAGAGATTGCCGATCGGCTAGTCTCACAACCGAGCCAAACTTGATTGTTGCCACGTTGACCTTTATTTCCTGCCCCCCATCCTTTCCCCACCACTCTTCACTGTTGGAAGAATCCACCAACCTCATTCTTTTTTCTGGCCAAGACTGCTTGTGCTTATTTCAACACAACATCAACACCATCACGGCCTGCAAGTTTTCAATGCACAAGAGAGCTTTGGCTGCTATCTTTTTTTGCTTACTGCCTGAGTCATCTACCTGGTGACCCTCAAGTTCCTCAAGATCCCCGTGCCTGTTTCGCATCTTTTGCTGTTCATCTTCCTCAAGTTTGCAGAAAAAGAAGAAAAGAAAATCTTGACAGCATTGGCTTCGGCCGAGGCATCCGTGATACACCTTTTATCCTCGTCCCCCTCTTCACTTCCTGGAAGCACCGAGTCCCTTCCAGATGGTACCATGGTTGTGCTGATAACCATGTTTGTCCTGTAGATTCCGATGCCACTGCCATTATCTCTACGAGTATGGCAAATAATTGGATTACCTCTGCAATCCCTGACACATTTCTGGTTTAGTGCCTCTCGCATACACCGCACCTAGGGCTCATATTTTTTTTCTAGTCAGATTGGCCATCACTCGACGTTCAATTCATTTACCTCCGCCTGCTGATCCCTAATCTGCTGCGGGGTTTATACACCGGACTTTTCATCGGTGTGAAGCCCATGTCCGTTAGTACCTCTCCATAGATCCAGTTGTTGATAGACCAGCACCCACCCCCAAGAATCTCCTTGGCTATTTATGCCAGCACAAAGCTTAGTCTTATTGTATGTGCTTCCCCTGTTCTTTTATGGGTGATAAATCCCGTTACTGTCCCTCCGCAGCACTGGACCATTTGCGTACAGTGTACAATAGCTAGGATTGAAACATATTGAAAGGACCCTGAATCTCTATTCCGTATTATTCAGCGAATGTTATTGATCGTTACACGTTGTTCAGGCAAGCCATGGCATTTCACGTATGTTTCTGCCTGCTATATTCCTAAATATTCCGCACCCGCGGCTTTTGTATGGGACTGCAAGTCAGGGGCGAAGAAAAATCACAGTCTGTAAGAGCATATACCACAAAGTTGTCTCAGCTTTATACGGAGGGGGCTCGGGCCACATGAATCGAGTCCAGAGACTAAGTATCATGATTTTAGCCAGGACTCAATCTTTCGGGTTTCTGGCACCATTTTAACCGATGTAAATGTTCACCCGAGAACCACAGAGATATTTTTCTTCCAAAATCTCTCAAAAGCAACCCAATCGGCTGCGTGAGTGGTTTTGCTGATGTGAATTATTCACTCGAGAACTACAGAGATATTTTTTGTTGGAAAAGTTCTCAAGAGCAACCCAATCAGCTGCGGATACGAGTGGTTTTACTGATGAATACAGTAACTCGAAATTAAAATTTTACACCTTGATTGAGGTTCTGGCTCACCACAAAAAAAAAAGAAATCATGGTGAATGTGTTGCATCAGCTTACAAGCCGGTTAATGGGCTCTGCCGCGACAGCGCGCTATAGTTGTTATTTTCTAAAGTCCACAGCTCTCATTTGGCGGGCAGATCGACCATCACCAAAACACGCGACGTGGGGGCCCAGCCGGTACCGGTTGTTGCTGAGTTTTGCGATGGCATCAAATTTCACCGGGCCGGCTGGTCCACGAGCCTAGGCTACTAGGGGCTTTTTTCTCTTGACTCTATGATCGCCAATCAATCCCTTTGGTTTTTGTTTCATGTACTGGGTATCAACAAGGACAAACACAGAAAGGAAATCAAAGAAGGAAGGAGGAAGAGAGGGTTCAAGGAAGCTCAGGAAAACTCTGCTTTTTGCTGAAATCGATCGCAGAAGATGTCATTTCACAGTATTTCATTGCAAGAAAGTGTTACAAGCTACAAGAAATGTAAGATCTGTAAACGACGCGGATCAAAAGATAAATGAGGCCAGACAGATGTGTGTCCAATAGTCTATGCCCGCGATGTCATGCAAACTTGCAGTCGTCCCCAACGACTCAGCAGCCCTAACTCGGACAACATCGCCGCAAACTCTGTTTCGTAAAACACGACGATAAACAGGTCAAGCGGCGCTACATGCACGGAGATGTATTGAAAACGTGCTGCAAATACAGGCTCAGCTGCTCTTCAAAACAGCTCAAGTATGTGGAGAACACCTTGCATCGTGTTTCGTGTGGTCAGGGAGGTGTGGAGGTCGTGGTCGTGTACCCGAAGATCCCACGCAGAGGGACCTGGCAGCCGGGGTGCAGCGGTACTGCACCTGATACTTCGGCTGTCACGGAGCTGATTGACTGGGTTCCGCAACAGGCAGAAGTCAGCGAGGATTTGCGAGATTCCGCAGCCGAGGAAAAGAGAAAAATATAGACGCGTGAGACGAGGAATCAGAAGTAGGAGCACTGGTACACGTACCCGGGGGCTTTGTAGACCAATCCATTAAGCTGCTACCATCCGGAACAGATTCCTTCTTTGCGTCCTCGACTCGTCACTCGCGCACGTCACTGGCCAGGGATCATAACTGGCGAGAAAAGAGGTCGTAGAGGACCCAGATCACTTCGGCCAGAGAGAACCAGTACAGAATTGTCCCCCCGTGTGCCCAAGCGACTTGCATGCGCGCGGAATATCGATGCCAGACATGGAAAAAATGGCTCGGCTCCTTCGCATATAAAATGGTTTGCGGGTTTTTACTCGAGATCCTAGGTTGTGAATGGCTTCCATCATAGTCAGACTCCACAAAGATTTATAGTCGATAAATCTTTTATATGGTCCATCAGACTCTTCGGACATTCAGCGCGAGTTTAGGGTAGAACCAGATGCTGCAAGATGGGTGCGGATGAGGAAAGAAAGGAAAGCCAGGTAACAGTGTAACGTCACGGCTAGCTGGCAGTCGCAAGTTATCTGACATTGCCATATAATACGCTGCCAATGAAAGTTCTGAGGAGGCAGAATCAACCCAAATTCTTCATTGAAGCTCTATAAATTTTGAAGAGGCCTGGATACGTGAACCATCGGATGCGCCAGTTAACATGCCAGATAACAACCCAGCTGATCGGAACATTAACCATCCCCTTTACCCAAAGTGTTGGTTATGTTTGAATTTTTTAGTGAATGCCGTTATCCTTTTCTGGCTCAACCAGATACACGTATTTGAAAAATTAAATGTTTCCAAGTTGTGTGTTTGAAACACCGTACCCATTGGTTACCTGGTCCTAGCCTGTATCTGCCCTTGCCCAACCCGATGATCCCTGTTCCTGAGAACCCCTCCCCATTTTTATTTGTGACTTTTCAAGTTTCCTTTTCCATTCCCCCTTAGAGCAACATTTGTTGAAGTGTCTGTCTACGAGAGCAAGAGCTTAATTCCCACTCGGATTTCTCTCCTATCGATCCATTGAAAATGCCTACTCGAGCTTCTGATTATTATTTTGTTTGATAAAAATCCACTGTTTACGGAGACAGACAACCTCACACGTCAGGCGAACCCGAGCCGAGCAAAGCTCGGGCGAGCGGTGAGCTGGGAAGTCTTGCACTCACTTGACATGATATCCAACAGGAAATGAACTGGAATAAACCTAGCACCTGGTTGGTCCCAGTACTGCCCAGTACAAACTCTAGTAGAGAAGAGCTCCGACAAGGGTGACTCGTGAGCCCAGAAACGCACTGAGCTGAAGTTATCTTCTTCTGTGAAACACAGGAGGGGGAGTTGAATTTGTGTGAAATACACTCAACCTGAAATGACTGAGAGCCAGAACGTTGACATTCATAAAATTTTGATTCTGTCGATACTTAGTAGGTAGGAGCGACATATTGATGTAGAAGTTTCTAACCACACCAGCTTCAAGGCCGGTGATCATATATAATTGCTTCAACCAATTCCTGGAATCAGATAGCGGGCTCTGCCGTGCAGCGGGCTACTTTAGTTTATAATTCCCATACTAAATTCTGAGCTCTCGCCGCATCCTGACGCGCTCTGGGGGATCTTTGCTTCGTCGACGCTGAAACGCGTCGTGGCGTCTGGCGCGTCAAAACTTCATCTTACGCTTCTTGAATCGGTGGAAACGAAGGACTGGCCTTCACCTGTATAAATTGGATGCGGTCCGGCTGGCACGCCGCTCTCTTTAGCTTCATGGATGCGTCCGGTGCGTCTACTTGCATGTAACCCGTTCTTCAATTAATATCTCACCTTTGTACTGCGACACCCACACGTCTTGACATCAGCATTGCACCCCGCCTTTGTGTCCCGTTGGAGTCCGGACGTAACCCAAACGTCGTGGACTTCCATGCAAACACGCTGCTCTCCCGTAAACCGGCGCGGATCTGCTTCCTTGCCCGTGTTTCAGGGGGTCTCCCAGGCGCCCCTCTTATGCGCCGTTCCAGAACTCTGATGGATTGGGTTGTGGACTCCTTCCCCGCCCCGTTATTATATCTGTTGCGTGGTACAAGCGCTCTCGATGTACCTATGTATAGACATACGCAATTAAATACCTTTTGATTTCCTCTCCCCACCCCTCAATCTAGTAGTTGAAGTTGAAAGGTAAGGAGTCCCGTTTCCGGGTTTGGGTTGGAAGGGAAGACAAGTCATCGATCGCGCAGGATAAATCAAATTCGTCAACCTAACTAATTGAGCGGAGTCCTTACATAACACGTATACCGTTCCCTAAAGCAAAAGAAAGGGTCGAGTAATACAGATTCATTACAAGGTCAAAAAACTGATGCAGTAAGGTCCGCAAAATAACTATCAGAGTACTTTGAGTCCGCGAATTCCTTCATACAGACAATCTTTTCCCCAGCAAAATGGAAGGTGAGCATATACTCGTTATTGTATTTCTTCCCCGATTTCGACATGCCGTCCGACATGACCTGCGGCACAGTTAAAATCGTTGTATTCGTTGTTCAATGGTTTGCAACAGAAAACCAACATGAAAAACCACGGCGTCTGAACCTTGAATCACATCAATTGGTTCCAGAAACTACTTGTGGATCAACATTCCGGGTCCATTGCCTGGTGAGTAAACATACCGTGATGTATTCGAAAACCGTCAACCAAGCATGCCTGAAGAGCTCCAACATCTCTTCCTTTCCTCGCTTCGCCTTCCCTCCGGGCAGAGACAGACTCGCAGGGAAGTACTCGTGCGTGAAATCCGGAGCCAGAAGATCGGCGAGGGCGTCAAAGTTGAGAGTATTTAAATGCGAGAGGAATGCGTGGGCATTTTCGAGTTGCTTGGTTTGAGCGGTGGACATGATTGGTACTCAAGATGAGGTCGATTCATTTTTAAACCTTATCCGGAGCCACGATTTCGCCGACTGGGAATGTGCTTTGTCAGGAAGGCTCGCTGCCGGGGCGTACGCAGACACGGCGAGAAGTCTGATGCAAGGAAAGTACTTACGTGCTGTTCCAAATAAACTGCACATGGGTGGAACCTCGGCGTAAAGGTGGAGAACACACTGGCGGAACGATAATATCATGGGTGGATGTGAATATTAATCCTCCAATGGTCGAACTCGAACTTGCTCAGGTAGGAGAATATTCGGAAGTGAATATTTGACCTTTATACGATCTTTGCGGGCTTCTCGAGTCTTACTACATAAATCGAAAATTCGGCAAACGTAAGAGCGAGGGGAGTCACACCGCCACAAGAGGCTACTAAGTTGCCGCTCCATTCTGTGGTACAAAACCTGTGGTTGTGTTTTGAGCGTAGGAATAGAGTGGCGACTTAATAGTAAGAAACTTCCCATATTTAATTATCACCGACAGAACTCAGAGGTGCCACCGATCTCTGAACGGCATTTATGATATCCATCTGTCCAACTTGAACTCGTGTTGCCGTTAGCGAGGGTGTGCATTACTTGTCAAGTCTCAGAATACTTGCCTCAAGGCTGGGGCGGAAGCAATCTTCCGCACACGAGGGTCGAGTGTTGAGCGGTCGATGTTGCTCAAGCTCAAGATGAAAGACATTTGGAATCAATCAATGTGTTACCAAAATGCCTAGTTACACTCATGAGCGCTTTTGGTTATCGCCCTTAGCCAAGATCTAAACCCGGAAATTTAGAAAATGTACAACGCCACAAAACGCAATAGAAAATTCACAACAGAATGGAAGTCAGAAGGGAGGTGTTAATGTAGGCACCTTCATATCCGATTGACCGCAAGAACGAGGAGCGCCAGAGTTCAGGTAACTCGGAGCGGCTCGCAATTAAGCGCCTGACCACGTGACATGTTAAGCGCCTGGGCGGCATCGATTCAAACCCACCCCGATGAGACAAATGCCCCTGCACCAGCCTGCCGGACAACATGCATATGAGAAAGGCAGTTTCCCCGTGTCGACTGCAGAGATGGCTACGAAGAAGCAGAACAGGCACAGCTACATTTACAGCCGATGTCAGTACCGAGGGCGCGGATCGAAAATTTTCGGTTTTGGGATGTTTCAAAGAAATCCCTATATCTCTGTCAGTTCTTCACCGATTCACATAAAAACTGAATAAACCTACCTTGCGAAAATATTACGTATTAGGTAATTTCTTTTTTGGGGCTGTTTTTGCACTGAATACCGTTTAGCATGGCCAGAACATGTCCCAGTGACCTAGAATTTTGGGAGAGACAACATGCATACCTGACAAAACATGTGATATAGCCAGAAGTGAGAATAATTTAGTTACAGTCCTTCTAGCTCCAGTGAAAACATTTGGCAGTTTTTGGCTTTCAGAGATATTGCCAAGATCACATTCACCTGGACATTTCATATAGTTCTGGCTGTTTCATAACATATACACATTGTCCCTCCCAAAATTCTAGGTCACTGGGAAATGTTCTCACCGTGCTAGATGGTATTCAGTGCAAAAACAGCCCCAAAACAGAAATTACCTAATACATAATATTTTCGCAAGTTCCTCTCTATCACTAATTGTGCATGAATCAGCTGAGTAGATCTATTTAGTTTTTATGTGAATCAGTGAAGAACTGACAGAGATATAGGGAATTCTTTGGAAACATCCCAAAACAGAAAATTTTCAATCTGCGCCCTCGGTACTGACATCGGCTGTAAGGCTCCAATTGTTTTCGTTTGGAAACGTTTTAAACAGAAATCAACGTTTAAGTAACTGTTTAGTCTAGGGTCTCCGGCAAACAGTATACAAACAATTTCAAATGGTTAAACGGTTAAAAGAAATCAGCCACCTACCAGTGCTCAATTGGGGGTTTCCATTGCACCTTGATGACCCGTGAGTGTTCAGACACCTAGATAATCAAGAAGTAATTAACTACTCACCAACGCACTCGATGCGGCGGGAAATGAGACGCAGCGCAGGAAGTGAGTCGCAGACAGGCACGCAAGCACGAGGGAGCAGTCGTCTTGAAGTTGTTTGCAGTGAACTTGAGCTCTTGCGCTGTTACTTGCAGTGGACCGTTGGCTTGAACCTCCACACTGATAGTGACAACGCAGGACGGGGGCAAGGGGGCAGGGAGTGGGGGGAAGGTCGAGAAGATGGGGGGAGAGAGCAACCAGTTGATGCCGTCAAACGAAATGATCACGCCATGCGTGCGTTGCTTGCATCAAAATGATCTCCAAGCGGAGTTTCAATAACTTAAAGAATCCCGGATTCCCAACAACCCGACCTTCCTTTACAGTGCCTCTATCCAGTTAATCCATTGGACGGCACCGGGCTGCAGTCCCTTACACCTGACTTGTGGATTGCCTTACCTGGTCCCTTCCCGCGTGTGTATTTCGTCGCAGGTCTATGCGAATGTCAGTTTGTTTCATGTACCAAGGTCTTACCTTTAAGTAGGTGACAAAGCCCCTAACTGAGACAAGTCTTCACCACGCGGTCCACTGAGGCCTGCACCTTTACTCAGATACATATTCCCTATCTTTCTATTGACCAGAGCAATATCAATGCCGACACAACCATTTTATCAGCGTGTGCCGTGGTCCTTTGGGCAATTTGATTTAATTTCATGATAACAATGCAGGAAAAAAAAATGTATCCTGGCAAAAAGACACTTTAGACACGTTGAACTTATTAATTAATACACACACGTGTTTTTGAGGGTGGTATCGCCTCCAATGGCACTTAAAAACGCGTCAATAGGGTCATGGTTACTCCATTTATTGCTGTTGTTCCAGGTGAGACAAACTCCGTTTGATCGAGGAGATCGACGATGCATCAAATGTCGGGCGGCAATTTCCACCAGACATATGATGCCGGACTTTTGATGCCGGACTTTCCATTTCCCAAATGCTCTCATCAAATCTGTCCCACCATCAATCCCATCTTCCTCTCCTGTGGTCCTCAAAATCCTTCGGTACTGCCCTATTTGCATACGCAGCTATCCCCATTGCGAAGACTACGCACTGCGTAAAATTCGCTGCAGAACGGTACGGTGTGTTGTGGACCTCGCGAGTATAATCAACCCCCCCCCAGAGCACCACCTTCCAACTACAGCTGCAGCCCAGAGTTATTGTTATCCCATTCAGTCGTCATTCCAGAAAAGAATCAGTCTCCGCCGAATTTAGCTGAATTGATATCCGCTAAATGTTCTAACCATTCCTCAGCTGACCACTTCGCAGTCAGTGACTTCCCACCTGTGCCGCAGTTGTATTCAACCTGCAGCCACGTAGCAGCCCCGAGTTCCGACCATAAATAGGGAAACTTTCCTTTGTCTTTCTAACGCTTATCACCCAACCTATCGTTCTCGGTCTCGCCCTTCAATTCCAGCTCCTCGGCTCGGATTGGTTGATTTTAGGCTATGGGGTCTAATTACTAGGCAGCCATGTCATTCGATCCCTCAATTCATAGATATAAAATTGCCAGACTCATTCTTAGGCTCTCTCCAGCACTGAGTAGCTAACAGATGTTCTGGATGCCCATCTTTTAATGAAGAAACTCAACTTACTGGCTGGCAATATTGGCGCTCTCTGTCTCTGGGTGCTGTTTCTCTCTCAAATTCCTCATTAAATAATTTCTGTTCTTCAACTGGTGTCCAGTGCTCCATTCACAGATGAATGACGATCGCCAGGACTTTATCTCCTGAAGCTCGGGAAAATTCTTACCTTCGTTCTTCTGTGCGCCTCGTAATACTGTGAATATATGTGTTTGACCGACTTTCCATCTTCCGAATTACCAGAGCGATGCAGCGGTAGTATGTCTTGCATAGATGTATATGCTATTGGTGCTCGATGTGTGCACATAATTATTACTTAATGAGCAAGAGCCGGAGAAGGAGGCACAAAGGAGGCATACCGAAGGATCACAAAGAAGAGACAATGACATGATCCCCACCTAATTTATGGTGAGGGTTACTCCTTCATAATCGAGCCTAACCAAATATTTGACATCGTATGATGTTTAGCTTGGGAACGGATGGCAGGAAGCGAGTAATGGCCATTATATAAGCCAACGTGAGGTCCTTAAGCTCTGGATCACCGCCTACATGGATGACTAGCATGAGGGGTCACGCGACACGTTTTTCTGCGTATATTACTCTACACCCTGCCGGATCGGCCTCACCGATCATCCTATAATCGCCGCACAAATTCAATGCTGGCAATCGGAGAACATGACACTAGGTCAGTATTCTGCTGTGAATTCAACTGCTGACCGGCGCGCAGTTTCTTCGAGACAGAATGGCAGTTGCTACTGCCCACGGCGCAGTCCAATTCGATTTTTGTCAAACTGGGAGGCCACGTACTTCGCTCACGGAAGACCTGCGATACATAAGAGGTGGCTCATATACACTCTTTTGGACTGGCAATGGTTCCCAATCTTTCTCAACCCAAAATTCACTGGAATTCCAGCAGTCTTCTGGGAATATTCCCAACGCTTCTGTTTGCCACTGGCTATTCTAGTCGAAACGGCTCGGTGGCTCTCGTTGGTGTATCCTCATCCACTGGTCTAATAATTTTGACCTCGCTGACTGCGTTGATCATCAATAATGCTTTCCCCCCGCCCATATTTCTGACTGTTTCACCGCCCCTTCGCGTGGATACTTCGGCGGCGGCTGCCCGTCAGGTTTAGTTTCAGTGCTTCATTCCTGTAAGGGATGGCCCTTCCGCATCCGGCATCATGCACGGCCTCATCGCCGAGACGACAGATGCCGTTGTTCGCAGCTCGCAGTTGACTTTACCTCAGGTAGCCACCCCTCGCAGCTGCCGTTGCCGGAGGTACTCGCGGCTTGTCGCAGTTCTCGTTGACCCATTAGTTTAGTAAGCTTTTATTATAAATAGGCTTAGTTAGTTGGTAGTTAGACAGATTTATACAATCTAAACCTCACCCACTCACCTCCCGTGCGAACTACTTGGATTTTGACGAATTCTAGCAAGGTCCTCTACCTCCGAAATATCGGGACCTCACAATGCCTCTGTTGTCTGTTCCTTCAAGCGAAATGCCTCAGTCCATCAGTGGTTATCAATCGTAATTTTGTTCTTCAATTCACGGGTCATTGTTCGAAACAGGTCCGGTTTATTCTCCCATGCAATGGATAGCTGTGAGCTCCCAGCAATTCATGGGCAGCCCCTTTCTCCCGTAGAATCCTGCTGGCTTGAAATCTTGGCATCGTCTTGGTTCCGGATTTCTAGGCCACATGGGGTCCTCTGACGGCAAGGATGGTAAATCCTGCCTTCATTCTCCTTCGTTGCCCCATTGCATCATCCTAGTGTGTCCTCAAATTGATCTGTGATTTCATCTTGGAATTGTTGAAGCGAAGCGGCAGCCTGTCTTGTTTTTATAACCACCTTGTGTATCAGCTGCCGTTTTGGACAGTTCATTAAATAATTCGTCGTAATTATTAAATAGTCATATTCCAGGTCCCGGGCGAACTCGAGCCGACCGAAGGTCGGGCGAGGGTGAGCCCGTGCATCACTAATATATATAAGATGTGTGGAGTGTTGGTGTTTGAAGTTGGAGTACCTATCATTGAGTTGATTGCTCATTTGAATGGCAACTGTTGTCCAGCCTGGTCCCCAATTTAGGTATATCTATCCAGGAAACCACTCAACAGGTACAGGTCAGCGGTACCAGGAATACCATATGAATAGGATTTAGGGATATAATTAATTCCGGTGATTGAGAGCGAATATATTTTTGTATGATATTGGACCTGAACTGAATCTGGTGATCCCCGCACAGGCAGAAGAGAAGGGATGGGATGGGCTCACGAAGACTGTTATAGGCATCCGACCTTTTTGTGTTCCAGGTCTACCTTTTGTCAATGCGGTCCTTAAAATTACTACCGGACTACGGATCAATCATCCTGTTGGTAGTTCAAATCACTACCAAATCACAGATTCCCAATCTGGTGGTGATCGCCAGAAACGGCTTGTAAGTTGTCGGCATCAACCCGTGAAAACCTTGCCACAGGTAAACTCGGGCGCATTCCATGTTAACTAGTGTTGCAAAGATTATACCAGCATAAAAAAAGCCCCGCGCAGCGGCGAAACGAACTCGTACTGCCATGCGCAGCACTGGCCCTAAAGCACAAGTACACTACTTCGCTGTCTACACGATAGAAGTTGGACAAATCAGTGATTATTTTGCGTTAGAAGTCGCACATTATGGAGCCAGTATCGATTTTCTGGATGAGCAACCAGGTACTGTACTATTAAATTCAATTCGTCAAGGGGTGTGACGCGTGACCCGAAATATCATTTCGTCAATTCGTCAAAGGGTCCCCAGCAGCCTGACAACCCCCACGTCAAGCCCCGGAAATGTTCCATGACCATGTAGAATACCCATTATGATGACTTAGGAATCATCTGAGAATTTTATTTGAGCAAATCTGTTGTTGAACAGGAAAAAAATCCATTTTTCACTGTGAACTTCGGTTGAATTTGGTCTGAAGCACGATGTTTGTGAGATTTGAAACAAGAAACCTTGAGAATGGTGAGAAAATTGTAGGGAGAGTGTCTGCAGCTAAGGAAACTTGCTCAGAGCAGCCCTGAACCGAAATTTTGAACTGACCGTGACGAAAAGTATATTCGTCAAGAGCCTCCGTGACGCGTGACAAGGTTCCAAAATTCGTCACGTCAAGCACCCCCGTGACGCGTGACTGACGAATTGAATTTAATAGTACAGTACGTTCGTCCTGGCCCTCGGATAAATGTAACTTTAGCGCGGAATAAGTATTTCCGATATTCTCGATGAGCACCCTGACAGTAGTGTCGTCTTCCCGGGATAACGGCGACTCCAATACACATTGCATGTGAGTTGCGCTTCCCAATCGGAAATTTGGCGATATTATCGTGGCCCTGGCACAGCGCTGCGTCCAGGGCACTGCCATAAAGCCCACCTTGTACATTCATGTCTGTACCATTTTCAACAAGGAGCCGAACGATATTTTCGTGGCTTTCAGAAGACGTCGCTTGCAATACATTTCCGAGTCGCCCTCCCTGCAGGTTCGGGTCGGCGCCGCGGGCGAACAGCACCTGAATAATGCTGTCATGATCGTGATACGAGGTTCGTATCATGCCCTGCAGTGTGTCCTTGTGCATTCACATCGGCCCCATTTTCCAGCAATAACGGAACGATGTCTTCCCAGCCCGCGGATGAAGTTGCCTGCAATGCGCTGCCGTACTGACCAACCACTTTGTTTACTCGATCCACCAGTCTATTCCCGATTTTTGCGTTTTTCATTCTATGGTAACCATGGGTTTGTTCGTTTGTTCCTGGATTCTGTTTCAGAAAGGCACTTCATGCTTCATAATTACTTTCCATGAGTGTCAAGCGAGCAAGCGAAGGCAACGAGGATTTTTGGTCGTAGGCATGTTGAAGGACAGACAGGAGCAGGAATGACCTGTGGCGCTGGGTGCATCCGCTCGCTCAGCTGGTATGAAGGATATCTAAAGAGTGTCCTTGTTCGATTCGGGGCAGGCGGCTGCATGGACGGTGGCTTGATTTTTGTGCCCCCGATTTTTTTTCTGATCGAGGAGTTGTCTAACCCGAGTTCTACTGTACCGTATAATTTCGAGTCCGCGCCATTTTCGTCACTTCGTTACTTCGCTTAGGTCCGCGAAGTTTCGTCGCATTGATGGCATTTATCCCGCAGTCGTCCAGTTCGTTTTTCGTCTCTGCCCTTTACATGCGCCTTCCTACAACGTGCGTCGTCCCTCCAGATTATCGTCCGTGTAGCCGGCTGGGGCTGCTGCTGCATCCATGAATACGCACTTATTGCACGGCCTGTGACGAGCAATATCGAACCAACTCCCCCAAACGTACATGTCGTTTTCGCATCCTGGCCCTCGCGTTAGTCCTGCTATCAATGAGATCTCCGGCGCTATCCGCCCTCCCCTCAGACAGCGGCGTCCGGGTTTATTATCGTATCCGGGTCCAGCCTTTGGGATCGGCTTGCGTCTGCAGAACCGCGTTCGGATCGCACGCGGGTACGTGCTACGTCTACGTCTCGTATTTTCCTTCGTTTCCCATTCTTATCTGCCAGATGGAACCGAGGCGATACGTGGATGCGGAGGATCGACGACTAGCTGCCCCGGGGAACCAGAGCGAGGGAAGGTGTGGTTGCGGGTGCAGGTAAGTAAGCGCTCTCCACCTTGTCGGGTGAAGACGAGTACGATGGAAGGTTAGTACGCTGGGTGGCATCGACGCTGGGATGCATTACGTCGAAGTCGCGCGCTCGCGGAATTGACTGTGACACCCCTCATTATGTCATTATCTCAAGTCTTCGTGTATGCGCCCCATCTTCGCGTATGCGCCCCATACCGCGCGAGATGCCAGATCACCGCGCGCTGGTATGGATGATGCCGCTCCCTGTCTGCATGATCCGCATCTGTGACCGCGGCCGCTGCGTCCGGCGAACAGCGCACATGATTCAGACGACGAACCTTCGCTCGCCGGCGCTGTATCACAGCAAGGTGGTCGTTTGCATGCGCATCTGGTTCACTCCAGAGTCCTCATATTTCCTGGCCTACTACCGCTGGGGATTGTGCTGCTCCTCACTCGAGTCTCGTAGATCGATTTAGGCGTCCAATGTTTCTGACGGAGCGCGACACATTTCGTGAAGAATCTGCTGGACCTCTCAGACATGATGCAAAGGTAACCATTGTCCTGTCATTAATGCACAACTCCTGCAAGGTGTCGATCTCGCACGTCTAGTGGCCCAGAATATCAAGATTCGCCCTCCCGTCGTACGTGAAGGGTTTCTTGATTTTTATCCCAAGTCCTAATATCAGGTGATCCAAGCGCAGTCCGTCATCCGATGAGGAAGTCGAATCGGATGTGTCACCGACGCCGTTCTCCGACTCCGACGACAGGCTCAATAGTTCAATAGGAGCGCGGAACCATCCGCCGCCAGGTATCTTAGGCTGTGCACGCTTGAAGCCGTGCATCGGACTTCCCAGCCTCACAGCCTGGTGGTTCTCTTCGACAAGCTGACACGACTTTTCTGATTATTGTCATACGCAGCGAGCCTTGCCATTCCACAAAATACGACGGGTTCCTCATCGGAGTCGCTCTCTGCCAGCGCCGCTCGGCCTAGATCTGCACTTGACTCCATTGATGTAGCATTCAACGGTGCGTTCCAAATTTTACTGTCTCCACTCACTGACCGCATAAGCCGAAAAGCGCAATCCAAAGTCGGACTCGGAGAGTACGAAAGCCCTCCCTCACCAACGAGTTTACCTAGGGTCCCAATGCCGGTAATGACCCAACGTGAACCCCGCTTTCGAAAGCGAACCTCTAGTACCACTCCTTTCTGGAAATTCACGCCCTGCGTTTGACCTGTTCTGATGTTAATCATGCTGCCGTCTCTCTTCGCCGCCGCTTCGGCCGTTTCCGAAGTCGGTGTGCTGTCATGACGGGACAACAAAGGGAACTACAATCTGGGAATAATGCCTTTAACACCGCGATCACCGAAGCTCGGATATACCGAGCTACCGAGGGTCCTCGTTACGTCTTTGACGAGCATTTCGGCACCACCCGTTTATGAATTGTTGAACCAAGACTGTGGATTTCAGGGTCTCTATATAAAGACGCCTCATAATAGGAGGGCAAAATCAATATCAGCATCCTGGGGTACTTAATGAGGACGGTAACTGATTGAGATCGACAGTTTGGTCCACGCCTTCTTCCAATGCCTCTCCCAGCTCTTGACACAGTTACCGGGTAATGATTGTCTGCACTCTTTAGCTTGCTAGTTAATTTTGGCCAATAGGTGTCTTCTCATTGGGACTTGGGCCAGCTCTGTAAGCCCCGAATTTTTCTGTGCTCTCTCACACAACCTGAAGTTGGCCGCCAGCTTCTGTACATGTTCGAAATCATTCAGAGTTTGTACTACTTTCGCCGCTTCGAACAAGATGATTGGAATTTGAAGGTATTTCCTTCTCAGTTGCAACCTAGTTTCCTCCGGACCCAGTTTTTTGCAGACGCTGGTAATAGTCGCATTGCTTGTTGACACCGTGTCCACCATCGGTGACTATATCTGCGTGTACCTCGTGAGTGTTCACCTTTTATGCTGGACAACTCGGGATTGTATGAGTATATAGTACACGATTACACATGCTGGTACAGAACCATCTTTCGTTCCTTATAGCTTACTTAGATGCCTGCAGGCGATTTACAATACCTCGAAAACACACACTGGGTACGTCAATTTCACATGTATCCTGTATTGGTTAACTGGAGACTAGCCTATCCCATTATATGGCTTCACCACCGGCGTGCTTGCTGTTTTGGTTCAGGTTTTTCTGGTTGTCTGATATTGGCGTTTGTATGTGCTTCATCGCCCTGCTTCATCCGTTTTGTTTCGACAGTTAGCTCAATTCCGGCAAATTCCAGTACCCAAAACACGCTCATCACTCTTACCCTGTCTTTCGCAATACTCATCTCGGTACGCAGAATGTCTGGTTCTGTGCATCGCTTCATACCACTCTGTAAGACTCACAACGGGTTATGTTCACCCGTTTTTTAACCCGGAGAATGGGTGGCGACCATCCGGATGCTAAGTGAATTTCACCCGGTGTGGCCGCAAACGGGTGAAAGTTTCGGGTTACAATCGGGTTACAAAACGGGTTGAGAACGGGTGAGATTCCACTGGTATATTTCCGATTTAACCCGTTATTTGGGCGGTCTGTACTGTGCTACTGTAACCCATTTAGCGGGTTATCATGCAACGGATGAGAGTAACCCATTCTCCGGGTGAAAACGGGTGTGCTAATTTCACCCGTGTTCTGGATCAATTTCACCCGTTCAAATTCACGCAATAACGGATTAAAAGCATCGGTTCTCTGGGTTAATGAGGTAGGATCTTTCACCCGAATTACTAGTCACGCCAACTCATTGAAGCTCACGGGGGACGTCAAATAAATGGGCAAATAATGGCTATTGGTATGAATCTACGGCTGGCGCACATAAGATAAAAGTAGTGGATGTGAAGCAGTCAGGTTTCCCAGGGGCGGCGGCTGAAGATGGGCACAATATTAGCATCATCGAGAGCGATATACAAAGCCGCTTACATTCCCTTACATTCCGTAGTGTAGCCTCAAGGCTCGGCCTCAGCATCCTCGTCACCCTCGTGGCTGTGATTGCCGTCAGAGACGTCCGAATGACAGCTGCACAAACTTACTCAGAGCCATTGCCACTAGCGTTATCATCACCGCTGCCGACTTGCGATTGATCGTCGTTCTCTGAACCTAGGTCGTCGTCGATGTGGCGCATGTTCCCGGACGCGGTCTTGCGGCGTTTCCGTGCCCCAGCTGTGTTGTCTTGGGCTTGGCGCTTACGGGTCTCGCGGTTGGGAATCTCTCCCATGCGCACCTTGTACCTGTAGGTGCCAAACAATAAGTGGAATTGATCACGCAGTACCACGTCCTAACGTAGATCTCACCTTCGCCTGTTGCGCAAGAACTGCTTGACCATCTCGGCCGTCGCCCAATTCAAGGGGAAACGCTTCTCCGTGAGATACTCGTCCCCCTTGCGCGTCTTGGATGGGATTGTCAACGATATTCTTATGGCGACATGCGGAATTCTCACCAGTTTGAAGACGGCAGCCAGTTTCGCAGGGTCCTGTTTGCGATAGATCTGCCTCACATCGAGGTTCGCCCTAATGACATTCTCGTGGACCAAGTTCTTGATGCATCCCAAGATCAGTTCTCACGGGTTACATCTCTCACTGACGCACTTGCCTGAATTTTGAGAAATCTGGCTGGATCATCCTCAAGACCCATCGCCTCAATCAAGACAAACCCTTTCTTTCTGTCGCCAGCCTCCCCCTTTGGTTTCTCGAGCGCGACAATGTCTTCTTCGGGCTCTGTGGCGGTGGCGCCGCGAGCAGCGCGTTGCTCGAGGGTCTTATTTGCGGCTTCGACTTCAGCCAGCTGTGCTAGGCGGGAGTCAACGGGGATTCATCTGGAAGATAAAAGGATACCTCTGAGACGCGTTATCTCTGCCTGAGCATCGTCGTTGGCTGCCGATGCATCTCCGTTCGCTCTCCTGGGGCGGCCACTGGTCTTATCGGCCTGCACACCCGCCTTCTTGCCCTGTTTGCGCTGGGAGTTGGCACCACGAGTGCCAGACGGCGGTGCAGGAGTGTTCTCGTTGCTGGGCATAGTGAGATGGAGAGGGGGATGATGGTGGTCAAGAGGAAGGTTTGTTTTGATTTTCAAATACCCAAACATGCGCCGAGTCACGGAAATATTATCACCTGATCCCGCTCCTGCACGCGCCCGATAACGACGATAAGCCTGCATATCTACCCAATCCCGCCCACTCTCTATCATGGCTCCGAGAGAGGAAAAGCGAGAATGTCGCTGCGGCTGCCGAGGCAAGGTAACTTCAAAGACTGAGCGTAATCATCTCAAAGGCAAAGCCGGGCCTTTGGTAAAGGCACATTTAGCTGCACGTCGACTTGGTGTGCTGGGTCTGAGTCCCGAGCGAAAGTCTCTGCTTCTTTCTCCACCAAGAAAACGTCGGGCAAAGCTCATCGCACAGAGGCGCGATGCTCCCACTGCGATGGACATCGACATTGACAGTGCGCAGATACCAGACTTGGACGACGACGATACCTTGCCCACTTTTTTTCCTGGGGCTTCTGGGACGAACCCTGAGCCTCGTGGCGATGACTCTAGGATGTGCATTGACAGCCCGGGGTCACCACCGCAGATTTCTATCCACAACGACCTGCATAATGCCGACGACATCGCCGCTCTTCAGGGAGCCACCCACGCAGCTCGTGAGGGTGTATGGTCAAACGGACATCGGGTTGTGGTGGAAGAGGAACCCGAGGACGATGCAGATGCCGGAATGTACATGGACGCAGATCTCGAGAATGAGGATGATTCTTGGGGCGACGAGGAGCGCTACGATGAGTATGAGGAGCTCTATGGGCTCCCGGCTGGGGATATTCTGGAAGAGGAGATGGAGCGTGAGTTAGCTGAGTTTGGTATGTCCCATATCGTTCCTTTTCAATCCCTCAATTCATGGTGTCGTTCTCCAGCCGAAGAGCTCTCAGAGGAGGATATGGCTATTCTGCGGGCATTTGCGCTGAAAACCGAGGACAATCTCACCAACGCGACCTTCGCCAAACTTCCATACACTTTCCCCGACTCGTACATTCCCACTCTGAAGGTTACAAAGGCTCGTGTCGAGTTCCTGGCCGCATTCAAACCTGTCCCATATGACTGCTGCCCCAATTCATGCTGCTGTTACGTTGGCCCGCACGCGAAAGAAAATAAATGCCCCTATTGCAACGAACCACGATTCAAATCCAATGGAAAACCTCGGAAAACTTTCACCTACGTGCCATTAATTCCTCGCCTCGTCTCGTACTTTCGGAATATTCAGGCTGCTGAACAAATGTCATACCGGGGCCAGTACAAGCCCGATCGCGATGGCGGCATGAAGGATGTCTTCGATAGCAAAAACTACAGCACCCTGCGGGAGCGTTTTGTGACAGTGAATGGTGTTCGGATGCCGTACAAATTTTTCTCAGACCTTCGGGATATTGCGCTTGGCCTGTCGACCGATGGATTTTCTCCATTCAAACGGCGCAAAAAAACCTGCTGGCCACTCTTACTTTTCAACTACAATCTCCCCCCCGAAATTCGCTTCCATTTGAAGCATGTCCTTTGCGTTGGTGTTATTCCAGGTCCAAATAAACCGAAGGACGCGGATTCGTTCCTCTGGCCGCTCGTGGAAGAGCTGCTAAAGCTCGAGCTCGGTGTATCTGCATTCGATGTATGCGCATCCGAGAAGTTCGCGCTGCGGGCATACCTCATCACTGTTTTCGGTGACATTCCCGCGGTGTCCATGCTCATGCGCATGAAGGGACACAACGGAGTTAGCCCATGCCGCGTGTGCAAGGTTGACGGTCTGCACGTACCCCGTGGAAGCACGACTCATTATGTACCACTGGATCGCTCGCGTCACCCGGACGTGGCCAATTCTGACCGCGTAAAATGCTACGATCCCTTGGATCTTCCCTTGCGTACTCACGACGAGTTTCTCGAACAGGCGCGTAAAGTGCAGTTCGCAGAATCTTCCGCTGCCGAGGACCGTTTATCAAAACAATACGGCATCAAAGGTGTCCCCATTCTCTCAACGCTCTCCTCCCTTTTCTTCCCGCATTCCTTTCCTTACGACTTCATGCATCTGATTTATGAGAACGTCATTAAAAATTTAGTTCTCCTCTGGACCGGGAATTACAAGGGTCTCGACGAAGGCAGTGGCGACTACACACTTAATCCTACTGTCTGGGATGCTATAGGTGTGGCTACTGCCGCCGGTGGATCCACTATCCCAACAGCATTTGGTGCTCGACCTCCCAACATTTCAAAGGACCGAACAGCATGTACTGCGGAGACCTGGTCATTCTGGCTCCTGTATCTCGGGCCAGTTTTTTTGCACAACAAATTTACGCGGCGCGTTTATTACGATCATTTTATCAAATTCGTGAAGCTGATACACCTCTGTCTTAAATTCGATTATACCAAGGAGGATCTTTCCACGATTCGGGCCGGATTCGCAAACTGGGTGCGCGAGTATGAGAAGTACGTTATTTTCTCATGGACCAATATGAGCAACTGATCATGACGATCTAAAAAAACTTTAGACTTTATTATCAATATTCTCCCGACCGCCTTCCAGCTTGTCCATTGACAATTCATGCCCTTCTCCACATAGCTGATGGGATTGAGGCCGCCGGTCCGGTCTAGGCATACTGGGCGTTCCCAATGGAGCGCTTCTGTGGTCGGCTCCAGCCATGCATCAAGAGTCGTCGATTCCCTTTCGCGAGTATTGATGGGCATGTTGTCGCGACCGCACAGCTTTCAATAGTCAAGGTTAAACACGCACTTGACCTCCGGCTTGGGCCACCCAAATCTGATTTTAGTAACGCTTTCGCACACCCTTCATGTAAGTTCTTACATGCGCATTTTAAAAATAATCTGAACTTTTGAAAGACCCTACTTGTGTTCTACTTCCGCCTCGCAGAATTTCTAATTCACTCGAACCTACCCTTATCACAAAAATCACTACCTGTCTTTCCACGCGCTACGACCAAGACATGCCCATCATTCGGAAGTACTTTAAACCCGAAAATGTTGAACAGTGGGCTAAGGTTCAGATCAATGACGGCGACTGCATGTTGGCATCCTCAATGATACAGGCTGAGCCTGAGGATCGGCGGGATGCCACCTATGTTCGAGTGCGTGATTTTTCCTCGCCATTGTAATATCTTAAATTGATATTGTCAAGTATGTTCTGCTTGTCGATGTTAACGCGCGACGGCGGCGTATCAAGCCAAGTTACAAGGCTCAAAACTTCTACGGCCAACTGCAGAATATTTTCGTCGTCAAACTTCCACCCGCACCCGAACTCAAGCTCAAGGAGGAAACAACACTGATCTTGGCTGCTGTCCGCGGATGCAAAATCAGCGCTACAAATGATCTCGACATGCATTACTATCGGAAGAACGGTCCTGTGGAGGTGGTGGATATCTCAACCATACAGTGTCTCGTGGGTAGGGTAAAAACGACGGACCGGAAGAATTGGGTAATTATAGATCGCAGTGGTACTCTCGCGCGACCTTTTTATGATCCCGATAGCTAGGCCAATGTTCGTTGTTAGCTTTTCCGCCAAAAATTCTGGCCAGAAATGTCATTCATTTCAAGAGGAACTCTGATTATTTTCATGGGATCCCCCACATTCTAAGGCTTCAAAACGAGGACGGCTGGTGTCAGGTCACACTGTGACAGATGACGTATTTGACTTATATTGAAGTGGCGATCTCCCATTTTCTGTCTGGCTCGATCCAGTACGGCGACGACACTCCTAGGCAATCATTTTAAACCCCTCAAAGTACCTTTATTTATTTCATTTTCTGGCTATTATATTTGTCCTTTGACTTCGTATTTTCTGACTTGTATTATATTCTGACTGGTTTTGTCGAGTCGAGCATGGGGGCTTCCAGTTGAGGTGAAAAATCACCTTGAGGACGGACAGTATGCTCATCCATCTTTTATTTTAACTGTAGGCCTAGACCTTTCATCTCTTAGCTATGCATGAAACCAATAAAGAATAAAATTCATTGGCTAGTGCGCTTTGAGACTATTGCCAAAATCTTCTAGACTATTGCCAAAATCTTCGACTCTGGTCGCATTGGGATCGTCCTCCTCACCCGAATCTGCTTCAGTTGGGTCCCTATCCTCATGCTCCCGGACCATCTCTTCCGTACCATCAAGTGCCTCCCGAATCTCGTCCAAAGCTTTCAAGAGGTAGGTTTTTGAGCTTGTGAATTCCAATACCTCCCTCTCTGCAGCCCGAAGAAACCTCTGTATTGCCGGCATATACATGGAAAGAGAATCCCGAAGATCCTTGGCCTTGTTGACGCGCTTTGCGACCCAGTAGCCCGCATCGCGTGCGATCTTCTCATGTTCTGGTGTCGCTGGAGCAAAGCCCTCTGTCCCAGCAATTAAAAGGGCATACACCCTTTGAGCCGTATGAGGGGATACCTGGCGAAAATCGATGGTATCGTCGTATTTGTATCTATATCAGTGTCAATATCAGCAGATTTAGGATTATTGGATATATGTGTACCCAGCGCTTGGAAGAGTGCCCTTTTCGATCGCATTCAAATCACGGATTAACGCGAGAGCTTTCTGTTGGTGGGTCTCCCTATGCGACATGCTATTCGGCTTAGGATGTAGAGGTCGAGATAAGAGAGTGATTGATCAAATTTGTCGACGTCACAGTCACATCATGTCGCCGGCGACTCGGAAGGAACTGGAAGGAATTGAAGACCTTGGGACTCTTTTTTTTTCGCCATAAATCCAAAAGAAGTCAAAAAATGAAAGCAGGAGATGCAACGGTGGCCAAGTTAGTAAAATATGAGCGAAATTTCCTTTTTTGGCCTTGGGCGTTGAAAGAAGTTGGCATATCTAAATCAGCATGTGAAATAAGTGACGGTTGTATTACAGGAATTGATTTTGATATAGATTAGGAGGAAACTGTCTATTCAAAATGTGGCGGAGCCGCAAGGTACGACTCCTATAGGCATTCAGTGAGTACGAGTTATTCTAACCAGTATAACGGCTGCAGTAACCCGTCCATATCACCCGTAAAACGGGTTACACAGATGGGTTACTTCATTCGGGGCAAAATGATCCGTTGAACGGGTTATTTGGTTCACCCGCTACGAACGGGGTAAAGGCACCCGTTTCGGATTCACCCGGTGATAAACCGTGTAGTGGGTGAATGGCAACAATAACCCAGTAATCGGGTGAACAAAACCCGGTCCCGGTCTTATAGTGCCAACGGTACCTCCTGCACAGTTTGGCAGCGTGTTTACATGCAGTTTGATGCTCACGCTGTACCCCTCCTTCGAGGATCGCTCAAAGTTCAAGATCCCCGCACCGTGTGTTCCTTACCGTAAACTTCACTCTTCTGGCACTCATCCATTCATGAATATCGTGTATTTTGTGCAACTTCGATTCACTTAGGCTCTGGTTGGTCACCGAGGTCGCTGTGGACGCCGGGATCGCATCAGTGCTACTGTGGGAGTTCAGGAAGGCTAGGGAGATCCTGACAGAGACGCGGAGGTGTGCAATATGGTAATTCATTTATTTGCATGGTTCACCCACTAACAGCATACTCGACCGACTGACTGCGGTAACAATCCAGAGTGGGGCTGCGGCTGCGACGCTCGCGGGGACGGCTCTGATCTCGTAAGTCGCACGAACTTCTCTCAGTCGTCAATCAAACTTACGGGACTGCGAACCCAGGTATTACATAAAGCCGGAGAGCAATGGTCTGTTGTTTGAGTAGGATTAGCACTGTGTTCTCGTCTCATCTGGCCTTGGCAGTTTACGCGGGATTCTTGTACCCCCTCGGACGCGTCTACGTCATCACTTTGGTTCCCTCTCATATTCGGTTCGATTTGGGGTGTTGTTGACCATCTCGCAGCTTTCAAATCTCAATATCCGGAAGTCAGGAAAGCCTTTCTCCACGATAGACATATCTTCGAGTGCTGGGACGAACGGTGGCGAGGCAGGGCAGCTGACATTCACCGATTGGGCTAGCGGCGACTCATACGGTATTCGTGCGTTGTTCTCTATTATTTCATTCCATTTGAGCGTCCGAATTCCAAATAATAGATGTCCAACATACCGTCCACACCCCCGTCCAAGTTGTACGACTTCTTTGACCAACCATTGATCTATACTCATTTAATTTCTCCGGATCAGCGGTAAAAATAGCAGGACCGTCCCCTGGTGACATTCAAAAGCGTAAAGAACAGTTGTACAGTGGTGCTCTAAATAAATGCTGAATTGTAATTTGCATAATTCCATCAGATTCCAAATTGGCCCAAACGACTTGGTATACAGAAATTAGACATGAAATAGAGACTAACCATGTCCATTTTGGTTTTTTTGGGTAATCTGCCAGAACAGCTCAATTTTCTGAGTTGCTGAAAATTTAGTTTTTGGATTTACCATATATGGAAATTTTATGTACGTGATCTGAAAGGGCTTGAAAAATAGTGCTCTTGAACCAAAAGAATCCACCTTGAGATATGGGGCAGACAAAGTCGTGTTTTTGAGTGAATTTCTTGCAATTTCTTCACTTTTGGGTTAAAATGTGCAACTTGCTCGCCCCGTATGGTAGGCTTGTAGCCCACATACTCATATGTAGCAACACATATTTCCCTGCCGCCAACCTACAGAATCAGAAATATCGATAGGTGTATACAATGAGGAACACATCCCCCGCCACCTCCTCTGCCCCACACGACCATGGGATGCATATGCGTACGATCAGCGCATACCCCGCCTCATCGCCGATTGATGATACAGGCAGGACGCTGCTCGCATGCAACTCGCTAACCCAAAACCTAAGACAGCGAGCCGCCTTGCGACAAGGACATGCGCTGCACCTCCACTATCCCGATCGAACCACACGCCAAACGAAGAGCGAGCGTCCTAGTAGATTAGTCTCGCCCCATTTAAAATCTGGTCGCATGAGAATATTCAAATGAAAGTGCGGGTTACCGACAGTTACCGAACAAGTGGAACTGAGCGAGACGAATTCAGTACACGAAGCACAGGTAAATATTAATACTTCAAAACTTGTCTTCTCCCCAATTATGGCCAGCCTTTATTCTTCAATGATTGGGGTGACCATACCTGCTGTATTTCTGCAAGCCGTCCTTCATATTTTACCCGGACGGCACAATGCTGTTCCTAGGAGTGTTCGACTTTTTTTCCTCGTCGCAATTCTGTGTGTGATACCACTTGAGCTTTCGGTGTAACCGACCAATACCATCACCATCTTTAAGCTCAACATTCAGGTTAAATTTTAATTAGAAGGTGGCGCAATGAGTTGAGGCATATGTTGCTTCCGTAGATAGCTGTCAGAACATGCACCTGCAGCTCAGGATCTAGTTTGTTCCTCAGCCATTCATTGTGGACATCAGCGCAATCTGGCAGGGATAAGCCATTTGGAAGGGATAATTGGGGATGTGACTGTGAAAATTGACTACCTTGTCCCGATAGCAAATGCTGGGTAATTTGAGAGAGTCAACCGTTACCCACTCCGGACCTTGAATCCAATAGAGTGCAGCAATAGAAGAACTAGTCTGCGATGACACCTACCTACCTACCTGCCTACCTGCCTACCGCTATGGATGCTGACAAAACGGCCTCGGTGTCGGCGGAGCTGGCAGCTCCGGCAAGTTTCCTTATGGCCAAGCGTATTTTGAAGCGTAGCTTACGGTCACTGGATACTGAACTGTTCAAGGCAGTGCCGAGACTCGGTGGAAAACGGCTTTTGACATGTCTACAACTGATTCAAATCCTGGCAGAATGCACGATAGGTCTGGGAGGCAACGAAGTGAGACACGCCTTAGTCGTGGAGAAGACGAGATCGGCATTGAACTAAAGTCAAGCCAGCATGTGGGATCACATGTGGCTCAAGTGAACGTTATATTGTGGATAAGTCTGCATGAAATACAGAGATACGGGAGCGGGTAAAATGGTGTTCAAGCCATATATATATATATATATATCACACAAAGATTCAAAGATGTCATTGTATTCATGGGTATAAAAGATCGCATAGAACCGGATGTAGATTGACAGCGGCTGGCCAGAGCTGACTCAAAGTGCGGATACATCCAGAATCTGGTAAAAATATGACTTCTGGGCATGGCAGACAATGGCCAAGAACTTACACAGCGAGGTGCAGTTACCAAGATTTGGGCATCAGTGATGGCAGCGATGTTTTGGGCGCTGTGACGGAAAGTTAGTGGAGATGTTCACCGTCCTGTCGACGGCAGCGGCCGTAATTCTTTCGAGAAGAGATGGCTACGGCCCGTCACAAAAACAGCCATCTTGACCAAATTTCGGGGCCCCGAGACGGGCAAAAAGGCGGCCGTCAGACGACAAAATACGGGCGGGCTCTGTTGGCGATTATATAGTTCAGTTCGGTGTGATTCAGGGCCGGTGAATGGGGCCTGGATTTATATGAAGTCCGTCAATGCTTAAGCAACATATAAACTTTAAGACTTGCATTGGACCGACAACAGAAACATAAAACTAGAAAGGCGAAACGAGGCATGTAGCATGGTCTCCCGACAGAAAAATAGCTAGTCACGACCCAGAACCAGGTAATTGGTGGATACAAGGCCCCGGAATTACCCCGTGCTATAACACTACGGAAATAAATCGCAGGCTCAGAGGTTTAGGGGAAGTCAAATGGCTGTAGCGCCCCAGAAATCATCGAGCTTCAAATTGTGAGCACAGAAAGAGGGAGGTTGCGCAAGAAACATTTGGAATGCGAGGCTCAATGAGTACAGATTGGGATGACACAATGACGGGGAGACTTCGAGATTGAGAAATATGAAGTAGAAATCAGACTGACTCAGAACAATCTTTGAACGCATATTTCGTTCATCGAGCCAACCGCAGTTAGTGGGACGAGGCGCAAACCACGGGAGGTACCAACTTGGATAGACACTTATAACCAATGGACATGAACCTGCGCGTCCTTAACAGTCAAGAACCGGTGGGTACGACAGCGAAAAGATGCACTACTGCGCGGGATTTCAGAGAACAGGTATTTTGGGCCGTGGGCAGACTATGATGTGGGGTAAATCTGGCGCGAAGAAGAGGACGTTGGCAGTGGGGAAGCGGTTTGGTGGACAGAGACGTACGCACTCGAATTGTGACGGACCCGTGGACGAGAATTCGACCCGAAATGCGGATGTAGGGTAAACCAAAAGTATTAACCTATTCAGGTGCATGATTTGTTACGTTGCACAAACCTGAGAGGTCCTGTGAGCCGTGGAATCTTAGACACCTATCCTCTAAACAATCTCGCGGGTTTGAAATTCGCATTTATAACACGAGTCGAGTCATTAGCAATTCCTCTTGCTCTTTCTCACCCGCGCGACCTTGCGGCGTTCCCACAAGGTGGCCCAAAACGTCGCGCGCTGCGAGAGAAGACGCAGCGTGCATCGACCCACACTCACTGTGAGCGCCTCGTCACGTGGAGGAGGCGTGGACGATGGGAAATTGCTGGGAGGTGTGTGCGGCATGGAACTGCGGGGATGACGGTGAGGCTTGCGGCGTGCTTGGCTGCAATGTTCGCCATGGAAAGGACCGCCGCAGGAGGTGCGCACAGCGAAGGCGCTGCGGGCGGTGCTCGAGATGCGGTCGAGCGCGCTCGTCGTGCAGCGAAGGCAGTGATTCACTCGAAATGGTCGTGGTAACATGAAAGGGCTACCACAGGCGTATCAGCGGCGTCGAGCCGGTAGGAGTCAATGGTGGGTGAGATGGAGGTTGCAACAAATGGCGCGAGTTGCACAGGGGGGGAATTGTCCTGGAGATGGCGGCGGCGACCGGGAGGTGACGGAGCCGACGTACGAGCGCGTGCGCGGCATGCTGCGAGTACGGGTGGAAGTAGATGGGGGTTTGTGTGTGTTATCTGGTATGGATGGTGTGGATGAGGGGCGGGGTCGGGGAGACTAGGTTGCCTGTTTGGCGCGGGGTGTGATCGTGCGGGGCCTCGGGCGTGGTGTATTCGTGCTGTGGATGGCAGAGAACGATGTGTTCTTGCTTCTTAATGCGCGGGAAGGTGCGCGCGGCCGGGAGGGCTAATGAGGACATGATTACATGCGGGGGTTGAGTGTAGAGGACGGAGGTAGGGGGATTGGACGTGGAAGAAGTAAAAAGAGAATAAGGAAGCGGGGATGGGAACGTACCAAAATCGCATGATTCCGACAATAACCCACATTCATCGCAGAAGGGGGAGGGGGCGGGACGAGCCATGGACGCCATATGTCGTGGGCCAAGGCGTTTGGATTCCAGCGGCACATCTACAGTTACGGACATCAGCACTGTGTTAAAAGTTAGCCAGGACAGCGCGCGCACTTGAATATGGGAGAAGAGGCTAGGGGCGGAAGATAGCGGTAATGCGAAGGCCGCGACAGAAATTGGACTAAGAGGGATGAGATCCTCAGTCAAGCGTCAGTAGTGGTATCAGCAGCTTGGGCTTTGGAGGCAAGGCGGGCGAATAGCAGAGACGGCATTGAGGTCGAGAGTGGTGACGTGGTGGTGCGAGTCAGTGGCAGCGTTGATCGCTGCGGCACCGGTCGGGTAAGCGCGGCGCGGCCGGAGCGGACGGGAGTATGCACGCACTGGCAAAAGGCGGTCTCGGGCTCATGCGGGCGGGAGGAGGGGTGCAGTTTGAACAGAGGAGGCAGGGCGCGGATGGTGGCGAGTATTTGATCAGAGGAGGCGGGGCTTTTGTGAGGTGAGGAAAGTGCGCTGCCGGGCAGTCTCAATTGAGGGTGTGGTGCGAAAGGGCGGTGGCGGCGGTGGGCGCCTTTAGACGGGGTGACCGAGAGGCCCGAGAACAATGTCGGGGATCTCGGAGGTGGGCTGACTTTAGATGGTCAATCACCTTTGAACGCTGCCAGCTTTCTGGGATCGATCTCGCTCGCGCGTTTCTGCCCAGAAAAATCCCCAAAAATATGGACATGGTGGTATGATGCGGGAAATGTCCCCAGCTGCAGCTGTGTATACGTTATATATATATATATCCACACAGGAGGTCGTGGTGGGGTCAAAGGCGGCGCAAAACGGGGTTTTACCCCCGAATCAGTACCCTGTAGCTCGGTCAATAATGTGGTGCTTGGCCTAGAACGTTGGGAGGTCGTTCTGGACCATATTTATCATATGAGTACATATTTACCAGGTAGGTAGAATCGATGGCCAGATACTGAAATTCACAAGATGACCCAGAAATCCCAGGTTGATTGCAGCAGGCTACGAAAAAAGCCACCCTCCAAGTCGCCTTTTTTCACAGTAAGATCCCGAAGAGAAACCTGGTCAGGGCGTCCCAGACAGGTTGGAATAGGGTTTTTATCTACAGTTTGAGGTCAAAACCGGATTTTTCCGCCAAGCATTGGTGGAGGAAACCAATATGCGAACAGACTTCGTTGAGAAACCAGATTCGGCGGTTGATGTACATGTGATCACCATTTACTTATTGGTTGCTGCATGTTGAAACAATAGGTAGTTGCTGTCATAATTGGCTTCGGAGTGGGCGTATGGCCGTCACTGTGCCATCTGGGTGACTCACTGTTGACTACGTTAATTATGAGTCTAGAAGTTATCAACCTGAGTGTTCGCCGGCGGCTTTTGTGCATTTCCATTACTGTATATTTTCATTCAATTCGACAGAGGGTGTGACGCGTGACATCTTGAACCAATTCGTCAATTCGTCAAGGCCGATTTTGAGTGTGACAAGCACTAAAATTTCGACAGACCCCCACATTTGTCTAGAATGATCAAGTCCACTCCGGCGCTTGTTCCAAGCCTTTTTCCGCACTCGTTTGGGTTCCACAACACCATATGGCCCAAAATGCAGTTTTACCTCAATTTCTCCTTGTTTCATGATTGATTTGGCTGGAAACGATAGCCGTGAGCTTGGAATCCCGCAGAAATATGTTTTAAAGTCCAACCTCGAGCTTCGGATGTAACTAGAATATTTTAAGGAATTTTCTTGGGTACACAACACTTTTTGGAGGAAAACACGAACCTTGGAACCAATTCGTCAACCGCCCTGGTGACGTGTGACATTGACCAAAGTTCGTCGTCGTCAACACCCCCTGTGACGCGTGACCGACGAATTGAATGAAATTATACAGTATTGTACTATTTCGACCGTAGATTCAGGTCACAAGTCACAGCCAGGCCCGAATTGAATCTATTTAATTTTTGTCACAGGTCACTGGCTTTGGGGATCGCGGTTTTTGGCTGGTTTCCTGCTAAAATTCACCGGGAAATGCCTAAAAATCGCCCAAAAAGGAAATTGAATCAATGAAAAGGTGATCTAAGTGGTCACAGGTCACAGTGGTTGAATCTACGGTCGAAATAGTATAGTAGATACTTCTGCGACACAATTTACCTGCGCCTCCGTTTTCAGTTGGGATGTTTTGAATTTGTATACGACTGAGGAGTATACTCAAGACGCCGGGCGGGAGCGCCACAGTCACGGTGACAGTCAACATTATGCCAGTACTGTTAGAGATTGGCAATCCAGCATAAGCCCGAGAGATGGCCGAGGTGCTGACTAAATGCTGACTGATATGAAATCGGAGGGAACATGCCGGAACATAGAGGAAAAATAGGATTTTAGTATAAATACAGTACCTACAGTAGAGTTCCTCATGAGCTTGTAACCAATGGCCTAACAGCCAGAGAGTGATATCTCATTTGCTTCACGAGAGATAAAATCAACAGGTACGTAGGAGCGTTCACGGCATAGGCAGTATAATTTTGGAAGCTCGACCTTTTGTAATCGGTATCTTTGTGGTATGGAGGTTGTCCGTTGATAACCACGCCTTACGTTGTCCACACGCTCCGTTACCTTCGGCACCAAAAGAATAACGCCGAGAGCTGATTAGGAGTCCCAAGAATTTATTTTAGACTTGTTATTTTAAATTCGCTATTTTCATCATCTTGGGCGGGGGAAGGGAGTTTCAGTTGGCCTTGAACACTCACAGAGGATGTGCGATTTATTAAAGCCCTGTAAAAACGATCCCTCCGAGTAGACATAATCATGACTGTTGCGGGTGCTTTTTACGGTCTCGTCACGAACAGTTCGGGGTCCTCTATATTCCCCGAAACAACACGGTGGCGTCGCAGGAAGCAATAATCCACTATGCGGAACCTATCCCTTGCTCAGCAAAAAAGATAACTTCCATCGAATGAGACAGAATACGGCATTAGAACAGTCCTACAACCACGGAAGATGAGTGTATATTGCTTCGGCCGTTCAAATGGTTCCAAAAACCTGGTTGCAAAAATTGGCCGAATCCCCGAAGCTCGCGAGATATTTCCAACCTCTCTTTAAAAGACCGCCATTTCTTTGCTCTATCCTACAGATCCTACTTCAAAATGCAAGACAGGACCGAGGTCAACCGGATCCAGACCGCTGAACTGCAAGACGATAATCTACGCATCGCCTTCAAGGAAGCATTGGCTATAAGCAACCGACACAAAGGCGTGAGTGAACCTCATCAGCCATCAGCTTTCATGTTTAACCCAAGTTCGAATCCTAGAGAAGCAACCTGTGGGGATCTCTGACTATTCTGTCAAATTACGCTGTTATTGCAGGATGCATCGCTGTCTCGGAATACTCTGCGAAGTGCTTGCACAGAAGAGCTGGATGGGGGATATATTCCCTCATGGCCCTTGTCATTTCCTCGAGGCTCCGCGCCTTCGAGCACATGGTGCACGAGGCATCCCACAACAACCTTTTTACGCTAGCCCGTGCCCACGAGTGGCTTGAATTCACCTACGCATTTCCAGTCTTTCGCCTCCTCAAGGCAGGTCTCCAATATATGTTGAATCAATTTTCCGCTCATTTTCCCAGGTATTCCGCACCTTGCATGTCGAGCACCACAAGTATCTCGGCGATCCCGTCCGCGACTCTGACGTGGTCCGGCTCATCAACTACGGGTTTATTTCTGATACCCCCATGTCTGCATCGCGCAAGACATGGCTCATTTTGGGCCTCCCGTGGACAGGATGGTTCCAATACGAATATATCACTACGCTCTTCACCGAATTCTGGATGGACAGCAGCTGCTATCCCTCGAAGCTCATTTACTGGATCGTCGTGCTTTCTGCTGTTCATTTCTCCGACAGATGGACCGAATTCGGATGGTACTACGTCATTCCGTGGCTTGGGATCTTCCCCATCATACGCTGGTGGGCAGAGCCGGGCGAACATGTCGGGATGGACATGACGAAGGACTTTGGGAACTCCAGGACCAATGATGGGTTTTGGCAGAGGTGGTTCTTTTATCCCCTTAACGATGGACTCCACGCAGCGCATCATCTCAACAGCCAAGTCCCGTGCTACAGGTTGCGGAGGGCGCAGGCGGAGCTCATGGCAGAGAGTACGGCTTTCCGGGAGAAGAATGTGCTTGCGAATAGTATGTGGGAGACGTACAGCCAGATTTACACGCGCCCTACTATCATCAAGGAGCGACTTGAGGGGGTGCGTGCCGAGAGGAACAATGAGCATCAAATGTGAGCAGCTGTGGGCAATCAGGCAAAAAAAAATCGGAGGAATAGGATGGGAGTGCGTAGTTCGTACTGTACGTAGTGGAGAAAAGAGTATTCATTTGTACATTTTTTCTTTCACGCCGTCCGCGGCACCGTCTCTGTGATATTTCCTCCGTCTGCTGAATCCCATCGCGTCGTCTCTATGTGGAGTGTAGTGACTAGCACCTGTTGGCGGTGTCGTGCAAACTGAGCATTAGGCGGGAGATCATGAAATGAGCTTAAACCACACCAGTAAAATTGCGAGTTCGCATTTGACGTCTTTGGCGTCTTGGGTAAGACGCGAAAGATCTCAAAGACGAAAATTTCCCAAGACCTAGGCAGGTTCATTTTCTTGGCAAAGATGTCAGACGATATCATGGATAGCAAAGACATATATTTTGGCGGAGAAATACGACAAATACAATAGAATTAAAGTGACGCAAACAAACGATGTAGCTACTTAGTAAAGTACAAGACATGCTGGAGCTTCGCTCCGGCTCTTGTCCGCTCATGCCATTTCACAAATGAAGATATCGTAATTTATTTAAGTTTGACAAAAAACAGGTGACGAAAATTTACCATTCAGTCAAGTCGAATTTTAACTACAATACGACCTGTCCATTGAACCTGAAGACACATCTTTAAGTTTCACCAACATCAGCATCAGCACGATCTCAATGCATCGATATTGAACATGCGTACCTGAGGCAGTGGATGTTGAAATAGTTACGATAATGACCGTGAGTTCTGGTTAGAAACCTTCAAAAAGTATTTCAACAGAGAGGTATTCTGCCTGCGCATATCGTCAGCTATTTTCGACTGGCATTTATCAGATACTCACAGCGGAAGGGCAACCGTAAACAGTGAACTGAACTTACAAACTCCATTCGATGCGTGTGAGCAGAGATTGCGACCCGGACTTGGGCCCGGAGGCAGGGAGCATGGTCGAAATCTTGTAGTACGACTTCAAGAAGATCTTGGTGGATCCGCAGACCTGCACTCTTGTGTTCGAGTCCCCGGGTGTCTTGAGTACCGAGTCTTTGAATGACTTGAGAATCTAGATACAATGGAGAACAATCTTGCATTAACCGAGCAGGGTTTGCTGAAATTCATTGAAAGTAACGATCACCGGGCTTGAGACGACTTGCAAGAGAATGTTGGTTTCCCAGTTGAAGCGGAGTGGTTTGTATCTTCATGACATTATTCAGGCATGCGACATTGAGGACTTGGTGAATAGGCTTGGAATAAGGACCAGCATATTGAGAGCAGGGGCGGAACGTTATGCGGGGTAGATGATTGGGGAAAGAAAGGAGCGATTGATGGAATAAATGACTGGACTTCCGGAACCTTTGAACGGGGCTTGAGCGGTTCATCTCCGCGTGAAGGGTAGATGCCGCCGGCCGCGCAATATCGGCGAGGTTCAAAATAGCATCCAGTGTCTTGAAAGAACCGATCTTTTAATACACAGGTTAGATGGCTGGCCTAGAACACTGCGAAGGTTGCCAAAAAAGGGTAAATTACTTCGGGAACTTGCGAGCGCTCGTGGCGTGCGAAAACAAACAGGTGCATATTGATACGAGGGATCTCTTTAATACATGAGGTATCCATCCCAATCTGGTGCGAAATGAGCCCCCGAATCCTTTTATAATAGAAACTAAGAGGACGTACCAGAGACATCGGTGTTGAGGACAAAGGCACGTCCGCCGTGAGCATGCTCGCGTCGCCAACGGCGCCGGCGACCCCACCAGGCAATCGTCTTCGTCGAACCAGACTGGAAAGTTAGAATGAATTCAATGCAGATGCGATAAGGACCGTACCGTCCAAAACCAAACAGCATGGCCTTTGCAAGATGACGAAGGGATGGGACCGCAATCTAAATGGTAGTTACCGAGCTCTTTACCTAGGAATTTTTCAAGTGGTAGCGGACCGAAAGGGCTGCTAAAGCTTACGGAAGAAATGCGAGTGAGTGAGGTGATGACGGCGACGGGATCGCGCACCTCGATAAATTCCGCGACAATAATTAGGTCAGAATTTGAGGACAAAGTCATTCTGTATCAATAGAGGCCAAAACGTGAGCGGCTGTACCGATGGTACTTCAAAGGGATCCATAACGTACCTCGCGGCGAAGAATGAAAGTCGAACCTAGTACAAGCGGCATAAAACTTGTGGAAACGTCCTGAGTGAACGAGAAAGGACGCATGAGCAGATCAGGTGCGTATGAAACATATCATCTCAGCGGTGGACACTCACGCGTCCACAAAATGAAATGAGAGCGAACGCGCACCTCGAACGAACATCGATAATTTCCCCGAGGGAAGATAAAGGATGTCATGCGCTGTCGTGCAGAGACACCTATGGTGGCGCGCATGGGATGAAACGTCACAAGAGGGAGCCTGGGGGGGGGGGGGGGGGGGGTGTTAAAGGTTAGAAACCAAGAGAATATACGCACCACAGACCAAAAATAGAAGCAAGAAGTGTATCGAGAGGTAATTGAGGCAGCCGTATCAAGAACGGGGGGAGGGTGGCTCGTCCAGGCGCCGCGGAGAGCCAAGAACGATTGGGACGCCCCAAATGGAACGCTGTGGTCGCCCTTGGCTGTCATGGGTCGCTTAGGGAATGCGGAGCGGGTGCTGGGAACAGATCCTTTCAATATAACGATTGGGGACGCAGTGGGCGGCGCGCGCGGACGACGAGATAAAGATCCTTAAAGGAAGGGAATACGAGGTGCAATGTGCGCAAATCTAGACAAGTTACAGATATAACACAGTTTGCAACGACGGACGCACCCAAGACTTGTGCAGCCTACATCTGCTGCGGTGTGTTCCTCTCGCTGAAAGAGGTGGGGTGAAACAAGTGGGTCTGGTGGGGAGCAGATCCGGAACGATGGAGGATACACGGGGAATGGAGCTGCCTAGAATCGATTTCGGGCTGCATGATGGAAAGGTACGCACTTGAGAATCTACGCCAGAATCTCTACATCGCACACTAGCCTGATCAAATAATGCGCGTTGGTGCGGCGCTGCACGGTGAAACAATGCAGAGGAGAGCCGGCGGACGATTCAATAGGAAGGGAAACTGCAGTGTAGCCGCTGAGTGGGCCAGAGTGGCAGGGCTGGCGGGGTGCAGCGAAGCGGGTTATGCTTGCGCTGCGGACGACTGTGCATAGGTGCGTACATAGCGAAGGCATGTCTTGTCTTCCCTAGCCCTGCTCGCACAATTACATCAGATCAGCACGGGCTTATAGTTGCCTCGGCTCCCTTGTTCCATCTTTGTTCAAGTTTCATCTATGTATGCCAGCACTTGGCACTGGTGTGGATCTTTGATAAAGGTGCTTCTCCCTTGCTTGCATGATTTCGGTTGTCGTGCAAGGCTTTGTTGATGATGCTTCTCCCGAGTTGTGCTAGCCTTTTGATCTGAGTCAACTCCGCGCTTTTTGCACTTTTTCCTGCCATCAGTTACAACTCAGTTAACCATGTAACTCCTCTTTTGGTGACAAGCATAGATATAGTATCCTGATTTCCCTCTGATTAACAGAAAATTTGGCAGATGTATTCGATGATCAATACAGCATTTGCTATTGAGAGTCAGCGTGAATTTTGGTTGCTGGTGATTCCCGTCTTCATTTCCTATCACAAAACGTAGTATCCTGATTTCAATCTGCTGAACAGAAAATTTGGCAGTTGGGTTAGATGGCGGGGATCCTTCCCATGGACGGGAAACTGTGAACACAGACCGGAGAGGCTACATTTAAGGCACATGTCCCAAGTCTGATCTCCCTCCTCCACGATGCCCCCCCAACCTACTGTCACTGAAATTCGCCTCAACAACATCACAGCTTGTTTGGTTTCAGCGCTAGCACTCCTCGAGGAGCTGAACGATGCATGTGGTCCCCCATTTATGCAACTGATTTCAAGCATTGTTGTGTCTCTCATTACTGCAATGCAGGTAATAGTTCGTGAAGAAAGATGTTTTACTATCTTATGTGTTGTTATAGAATGTAAAACGGAATAAAAGTGAATGTATCCAGCTCATGGAGAACATCCACAAAGTCCTATATGCAATCATCAATCTCCATATAAAATCCGAGACCCCTGACTCCCTGCCTCCCTCAATGGTGCATCACATTGGGAAATTTATGGAGTAAACCAGGTTCTGTAGTAAAGATGTCTTCAGAGCTGATTTGAGTGTAGGACTCTTCAGAGGATATATACATTTATAGAGGTCCAACAAAATGGGAATAGGATCAAGCAGCTCTTCCGTCAAACCGAAATGAATGCACTGCTCAAGGACTGTCGGGTTGGATTGGATGAAGCTTTTGGAATATTCAAGGTATGAGCTTTAGGATCTCGCAGCAAATTATTCAACACCTGCATGTAGATTGAAACTAGCGTCACAATCTTAGACAGCATTGATGAAATGAAGAAGACAGCGGACACACTGCATATGCAGCTACTGGAATTGATTTCAACTTTGTCAGACGGAACAGTTTCAGACAGGTCCTCCTCAGTATGTATAGTTAGGATGCATAGATCAGTCAATAATCTGTGAAATAGATCTATCCAGGAGTGAATGGCTCACAGAACAGGTATGCAATTCTGATTGTCACTAGATCCAGACTGATGTATTTAAGCTCAAATTCATTCTCACTGTTGCCATCTCAACCCAAGATATTCTACGGCCGTGAATTCGAACTGGATGACATCATGAAAATTCTTATACAAGACTCCCCTCGAATTTCCATTCTTGGAGGTGGTGGAATGGGCAAGACAAGCCTTGCAAGAGCAGTTCTCCACCATCCTGACACATCTAGGAAGTTTGAACACAGGTTTTTTGTTAGTGCAGAACCTGCAACAAGCAGCACTGAACTAGCTGCGCTTATCGGGTTGCATCTTGGATTAAATCCCAGTCAAGACCTTGTCAGACCTGTTGTTCAATATTTTTCCAGGAAGCCATCTTGTCTTCTGATTTTGGACAATCTGGAAACTGCCTGGGAGCCAATACAGTCTCGGGGTGAGATTGAAGAATTCCTTTCCCTGCTCACAGGGGTGGAGCATCTTGCACTCATAGTAAGTTTGGCTGAATTCAGATTTCGATATACTGATTCCACAAAGATCACGGTGCGAGGGACTGAAAGGCCTGCAAGAGTTCGCTGGACAAGGCCATTTCTGTTACCTCTGAAACCTCTTTCAGAGAATGCAGCTCGACAAACCTTTATGGATATCACAGATCATGTATATCCAATCAAGGACATAGACCAACTTCTTCGAGTCACAGATAATATGCCTCTGGCTGTGGATCTCATTGCCCATCTGGTTGACTATAACTTTATCTGGGAAATTTGCAAGAACTTTTGCGACAGGGGTTACACAACAGTCATCCAAATCTTGTAGAAACAATATACTGCACAATATCATTGAACTCATTCTACCGACTCACTGGCCGCGGTTATACACACCTGATGGATTTGATTCCACCACAGCCTTGTGATCACCGGGTGGAAATAAGCCTGTTTACTGAACTTTTCAAGTCAAGGAGCAAGTATCACACTTTACAACCGGACCACCTAATTGCTCAAGCATTAATTCATTTTCAACATATCAATGATCCCCTTCTTGAGTGTGCGTATCCCAAATATGTCTCCCATCATTCTGTCTCAAAAAAGCCCAGACTTATAGCTAGATTTTATATTGCTGCAGGATACTGTTTTCATCACTATGGGAAGGATCTACTTTCGGCCATGCAATTTTTGGATAAAGCACTCAAATTGTCCAGATCAGCTGGGGATACCAATCAACAGTGTAGGGCTTTAATGGGAATGGGATCAGTCGAGTTGATGACTGGAAATTATTGTACTGCCCAGGTACATGCCCGTGAAGCGCAACGACTCTCTAAATTGTCAGCAAATATATATGATGAAGCTGGAGCACTACAGATGGAAGCCTTGTGCTCGATATCCCTTGCTAATTACGGAGCTGCCATTGCCCAACTCCACAGGGCTAGAGAGATCATTGCTATTTGTGGTATGTCTGGAGGCTATATGGATCACATCATTACAGTGGGCCAGGCAGAAGTCCATTTAGCAAAATCAGAATATACTGAAGCAAAAACCATTTACATCCAAATAGTTGAAACCACCTCTCCTGATCAAAATGCTAGTGCTTACGCAAATGCACTGCTGAATATTGCCTTGATTGACACAGCAGTAGGTGGGGCAGCAGAAGATGTGTGTCAGCACTTGGACAAAGCAAAAGAAATTTATGACCATCATAATAGGGGCATAGAAATTACCCTCTGTGATATGATTTACGCAGCTAAGGAACTAAGAGAGCAGAGGTTTGATCTGGCAAAGTTGAAACTTCAAGAATGCCTACATTCAGGCCGAGGAAGAATCAATGAGGTTGTATCATTCTGCCTGGAGAGACTTACCAATAGAAAGGCCTGGCAGATCTTTGAGTTGCAATCCAATTGGCCTGTGGTATACTTGGCATTTGCACAGAGATACAACGAGAAATTGGTACTACACAAGGCACTCCTGTTCCTTGGAGATGTGTTTATTTCCAACAAGGATGAAAACACTGCATATGGCCTATTTACCGTTGCTCTAGAGGGATTCACTTACATGGATGTCCATCAAAGTCGAGCCGAGTGCATGCTATGTCTCGGAGACCTTGCAAGCAAAAGGGGTGACATCTCACAAGCAACTGAGTTGTGGAAAGCAGCTCGACTGCTGTTTGAAAAATCACTGCAGGCCAAGGGTGTTGCCACAATTGACACCAGGCTGAGTGCACTGAAAAATCCTTATCAAGCAGCATTGATCACCTGGTAACATGTGCCTAATCAGTCAGTGCATGGGCTTCAGATTTCAAATAAAGCCGTATCTGATATTGAAGGAATCATAGATTCAATTAGCGAGAATGCTGACACCAAGGCCCTTGTCACAACATGATATTGGATGGTGTAGTTTTCCAAATCAAATTTTGTAGAAACCAAATATTCATTGTCTAGAAATATGATTCATATTTATTTATTTAATTGGGGGTAGGGCCATCGTGGCACACGCGGCAGCCTTTGTACTTATGTGTTTGACTTATCAATTCATACCAGTATATATTAGATAGGATGTGCAAAAGCCGCACGAGCTACATGCGGCATTTTGTGCATTGTGCAAAGCCGCACGGCAAATTTGAAATCTGAGAGGTGTCAATTAACTATTGTATTATAAGCTTACCTGAGGCGAAGGAGAGGTGCTTTGGGGAGAGGGAAGATCTTTGGCATTGCCTCTGCTGCGTGGCAGACGTGAAAATATAGGAAAAGTGAGTGATGCCTTCGTGATGCTTGAAAAATGCGGCCTCCCCCAGCTGCACATCCAAAACATAACACTCCCAAGAGTGGAATATGAGATTGAGGAGGCATTGAAGGCTACTGCAAAACACAAGAATGAAAAACAGCGAAGAAAAAGCCGCGGCATTGCACAATGTACAAAATGCCGCATGCGGCTCATGCGGCTTTTGCACATCCTATCTATTAATGAGCCTTGGCAACTTCCTTCAATCAATCATATAGGCCTCATCTCTCCCAATGACCTCGTTCGAACGAGCATAAATCAACAAGTACGTAACCCATGCATCAGACGAAAGCCATGCTTCGAACTGTGACCATGTAAATATCCAAACCAGGCCGAGGGTGAGGTTTAAGCAGGAAAAGGACAGTATGGCCAGCTGGAGACCAATACACGGTCCGGGGAACATTAACCCTCACCAACAATCCCTGGTGTCTGTCAAAGACAATCTCGAAATGTACAAAGTGAGTAAAATAATCCACCTTCTGATGAACCAATGAATCCACCATTTCGTAGGTACTGTAGTATTTCATTCAAATCGACACCGGGTGTGACGCGTGACCTAAAAAACCATTTCGACATTTCGACAATGGCCAAAATTTGAGTGCATTTGGGAGTTCAGATTAATGGGACACCGGTACACCGGCGGTGTGATCGAGACCACAATTTGGGAGATGCCGATCCACAGCACGACATAGGCAAGCATATGTACGCACCACCAAAAGTGCTCCCTTGCGGAAATTTGACCTGATCTTGGCAATTATTGACTTAGAATAGTATAACCGTGCCCAATTAAATGTGGTTTGTTTTGGAGCCATCTTATGTTGTCTGACATGCATAGTCTCGAACGCCCCTGTCAATACCTGTGAGTGATGGCGGGGGTTAGAACTCGAACATGAGTGGCTATATGTATCTACATTCAAGTAACAACAGCAGGTCCTCGTCTAGTTTTTTATTGACCAGTTTTAGTTGCGCTATCTCTTGACATCCATACACACATTAGCCCCTGTGTTGAGAAAACATCTGTGTGCATTGGGGACAGTATTTGTGATCCAAGGATGATGAGTGAGGTACATAGCCATAGTCAACTCAAATCAGTTAATAAAACATCCTAGTAGAAAACATGTCGCGCAGGAGAATACGCGGGAGGAGAGGAGCAAGGGATTCAAACTCCGATCAATGTGCCGCGTTGCCGCCGGTGAGCGCAGCCCTCCGGTATTCCGTTAATCTGAGCTCCCAAACTTTGTGCAAAATTTGGCGTGACACCAGCGAAATTTTCGACATCGGAACGAAAATTTGGGCTTTTTTTGTGCCTTACAGCCAATTTTGAGCCCTGTGTGACACTAGGGAGGCTCGACAATCACCAGCGGGACGCGTGACCCCTGCCAAATTTTGCTATCGACAGGGGGGTGCGTGACGCGTGACTGTCGATTTGAATGAAATACTACAGTATGTGGACAAGGACCCATCTATATATCAGCATGGAGATATCATTGAGATGGGTTTCACGTGTATAGCATGGAAAATTCTGCGGCACAAATCAGGTCCCAGCTACACTTGCAAGCTAGTCTTGAGGAGTTTGACATTCCTCAATGGGAAGTACTCCAAGCACTGCGGCGATCAAATAAAATTACCCCAGGAAAGTGGCCCTAGAACTGTTATGTACAAGTTACAGGCCGAATATTACCTTAGATAAGATAACAGCAACAGCCTGAATTTTATCTGTCAAAGTTCCCTGAGTAAAAGGCTGGATTTTACCATGAGATAAAGACGGGTGACAGCCAAGCTTTTTCCGTGAGAATGTCCGGCGGAAACAGCCAGGTTCTTTGTCGCCGTAAAGTCAGGCTTTTACCGAACAAAGGAAGAACAGAGAAAGAGTAACAGCCAGGCTTTTACCTGAGGAAAAAACCTGGCTATTTTCGCCAGACATTCTCACGGAAAAAGCTTGCCTGTTACATGTCTTTATCTCGTGGTAAAATCCAGCCTATTACCTGGGAAAATTTGACAGATAAAATTCGGGCTATCTTATCTGAGGTTATATTCGGCCCGTAAATCGTACACAAGAGTTCTAGGGCCATTTTTCCCAGGTAATATTTTTTGATCGCCGCCGTGAAGGTAATGTGACCTGACTGAAACCATGAGGTTTTGCTGATGCTCCACGAGCCACAAACCACTGGAAAATGTAGTAAAAAACATTGTAACTTTTTCATCATTTTCAGTGAAACTGGCCAATTAAAAATTGTGGAAAATGTGTGAAAACAATTATCAATTTTTTACCATTTTTACTCCAGAATATTCACACTTTTTACTGTCTTTTTTCCAGTGAAGATGGTGGTGAAAAAGGTTTTAAAATTTTCACCCTCATTTTCAGCATAAAACTTGCATGAATTATTGCTATTAATCTTGCTGAAAAAGTCATGAATTTTGTTTCAAAATTTTCATTTCAATTCTCACTCAAAAAAGGGCTGAAAAAGTTTTGAATTTTTCGTTCCTCGCGCCACGGGCTGCTCGACTATTGGCGACATCTCTGGCGCGCCTCTGCTCCTCCAAACGCGTTCTTCTCATGCTCTGAGTGCGTTATGGGTCGGAATTTGAACTCTCAGGGGATCACAAGGCGTTGCCGACCGTGGCGGAACGATCTCTTGGCCGCTGGACACGCCTCGTTTGCATTCTTGTGTGCGGCTTCGTGCTGCTAGTGCCTTGTGTCAAGGGTCGGGTCTCAGACAGCGCGGGGCGGGCATGTATCCATCCTCGCCGTGGGGCCAGCATTCCTTGGGAAATAGTCCTCCACAAGTCACTCTTGTGGGAAGGAAATGCAGGTACAGTTACGTCCGAGACCTCCCAGCTCATCTGCAGATTCTCGTAGATTCCTGGTAATATTTCCTGCGGGCTGCACTCCTGGCATGCTTTGATGGGGATTTTACTCTCTTCGTTTCGTTTATAAATCGCCCGATCGCTCGCACATCACATGATCCATAGGAATCTCGAAGCGGCGGCTGAGGCTTGAAGACACCGACCAGCCGGATGCATCCTCCCTCACCTATCCTGGGCTGACTTGAACTTGCCTCGTATCGATGGATCCTGCCGGATAGATCGTCGGCTCGAAGGCATCGTTCGCAAGTCCCATCAGCAAATTTCAGAAATTGATATCCTTCCCGCATCCTCCGCAGCGTCCGTCTCGTACGTTTTTAAGGTCTGTTGCCGGGGCCGCGCTTGGCGCCCCTTCGCGGCGTCCGAGATGTTCCTATACCGTGGCTGATCGCAGCATCTTTCTCCAGCGCTGAAGTTCAACTGCAAATAAATAAACTTGGACAAGACATCCGTTCGCTAGGCTCCATCCAGGGCCACACAAATATTAACTTGCATCAAGTCCAGATTTGCTTGGACTTTACGTTTGAGATCGCACAAAATTGAATTCCTCGTAACGTGACAATCGTGTTGAACTGATGATGATTCATTGACGAAACTTTCCCAGAAATGTTACATCATGAATAATGACTCTCAACGTCGGATAACGGTTGAAGAATCCTTGAGACGGGATCTGCCGCACAAAATCAGTCAACTAATCCATCTTGTACCTTAAGAGTCCACGCTCACTCGATAATATCACGCCGCAACGAGGATGGATGCGGTTCCGGGAGTATCACAGAACCCGTTGGCCATGGGGGTCCCGCATGACGACAGTTCGTTGCAACTCCCACCGCATCCACCCTTGTCGCAGAAGCCGACATTGCTCGTAGCAGCGATGCAGGAAGTTCCGGGGGCATGAATGCACTGCGTGCCACCATTGTACACCTGGCAGGTTCCACCACAGATATCGTCGATCCGTTTCGTGCAATAGGTGACCATCGTGGTTGTCTGACGTGTCCCGAGATCGCGCGTGCCAGCAGGGGGGGCGACAAATGTGAGGTTGGCGTCCGTCGTGGCGAGCCAGTTCATGAATTGGTCGCCAGTGACCAGTTTGAAACTCACTCCCTAGGGCGGCTTCAGTAACTGGTTTTCTTCGGCGAAAGTCCGGAAACCCACTCTGTTGGTGCCTTTGGCAGCATCACGAGCCTGCTCACCGGGAGCGAGTCTGACCGGACCCTGAGAAAACGAGTCAGCACACAGGGCAGGAGTCCATGCATGCCATGACTTACGGCAGTGGCTCCGAGCATCAAGCTGGCAGAGACAAGTGAAAAGAGGGCGGAGAAGTGCATGTTTTTTTTTTGAGAGCTGGGCTGATAAGGAGATGGCAGTTACTTTGCCTGCTTTCATAGCCCTGAAGTTACTTACGATTGCTGCATTCGAACCCGCCTTGAGCCTGTTTGTGCCTGGAGATCGTTCCAGCGCTTGATTGGTTGTTTCAGAGGTATTTGCCAATACGCGAAGATGCGTTGTGGTTTGCGGCACTCCACATGTAGCACCTGACGTATTAATTAAGAGATGACATCATGGCACAGATCGATTGCCGTGAACCCTGGGAGCCAGGCGATAGACGGCCTTCTTAGAACAGAACTCCGCAGCTTCAAAACCTCCTCATCTGCACTGATTTCCATGTATTTATCATGCTGGCACGGATTTGGGGGAGATCAATGAAACTAGGAGATGTAGAGGTCGCATGCAAGTTCAATTCAGCACGAAGAGAAGCTCCTGTGTTTCACTAGGATCGTCTGGCAGAAGATATTAAAATCATCAGTTTATGAGGGTAGGTAAAAGCACGCTTGAATTGGCGCAGCCCAACTAGGTAGCATCACATGCGGGGTTGATTTCGGAAAGGACGAGAGATTGACAGATTTTATCATTGAACTCTGTCCGACTGGTTGACTGACTACCCTTCGAGATCCAGTCCGAGGGAAACTGCAACCTAGAGGCCAACCAGGACCCTAGGATCGCAGTTGATTCGGAACTTTTGGCTTCAATGCTCTAATAATGTGATACAGAAATCACAACCCGAAATTTGACCGGCAAATAACCATCCAGCTATGTCTCGAACAATTCCCAAGTTCCGTCCAGTCATGATCACACAAGTCAAGAAGCAGAAATAGTTAGTGGCAGTTCCTAGCGATGCATGAGAGCATCTCAGGCACTGGATATATCCGCGGCCAGGAACACTCCAATGTGTTCAATCAGCAAGCAGGGATAGCTCAATCTGAAATATAACATCCCAGATACAAGACTCCACGATCCACCACAGCACATCCCGGGGCTGTAACACCAGAGGATGGCCGCAAAAAACGTCGTAGCTTCTCGAAAGCCGACATAAGAAATCTCGCAAATCCGGTTTGGGTGGAATATCTGGGGCGAAAAATACGGCTGAAGGCAAGCCCGGGTGTGAACGATCAAGGAAGTCACCATCGTTTCAGCGAATGGGGATCTGATTATGCCACGGTCGTAGTCTAAGGTTAGACATTAACCCTGTGAAAATCTCAATCTCCGTGATGTGTGTTGAACAATGATCCTCGGCCTAGATAGCGGGAGAAGAGATTCAGTGCCTCGAGAGACTCACGAAATCCATGAATAGCATGACCCACGATGATGTGGAGCGGCGGTGCAGCAAATAGAGTTCTGATTACACCACGGTCGTGGTCTAAGGTTAGACATTAACCCTGTGAAAATCTATATCTCCGTGATGTGTGTTGAACAATGATCCTCGGCCTAGATAGCGGGAGAAGAGATTCAGTGCCTCGAGAGAATCACGAAATCCATGAATAGCATGACCCACGAAGATGCCGAGCGGCGGTACAGCGAATGAGGTTCTCGTTACACCACGATTGTGGTCTAAGGTTGGCCATTAACCCTGTGAAAATCTCAAGCTCCGTGAGGGGCGTTGAACAATGATCATCGCTAGACAGCGGGAGAAGAGTAGACTTGTAACCAGTCTGCCTACGCCGTTCTAACAAGGCGGGCTTGTTGCCGCAGGCAGACTGGTACTTCTCGGATATCCCAATTGGGCTGGGGCGGAGTTTGAAATTTTAAGTGTTTAATTTTTCGAGGTGCAGCAATTTTCAAGCTTTCTTCTCCGTTCAAGCTGGAATAATCAATGATAATTCCACCCCTTCACATCTGTCTCCTTAAACTTCTGCTTTTTAACTCGGAGGATCCATAAAATTGAGTCGAGTTTAGAGAAGAAACTAAATCAAAAGGAGCTAAATGCGGATGTGCATCATCGGTTGGTCATCGCTTCTGACCCGCCCCACTCAAGTTAAGACTAAATTTCAAACTCCGCCCCAGCCCAATTGACAGGTCCGAGAAGTACCAGTCTGCCTAGGGCAACAAGCCAACCTGGTTAGAATGGTGTAGGCAGACTGGTTACGAGTCTAGGAGAAGAGATTCGGTGCCTCGAGAGAATCACGAGATCCATGAATAGCGTGACCCACGAAGCTGTCGAGCGGTGGCGAAGCGGCATCCCACAAGATCGAACGTGCGCGGACCAGTCGAATCATGAGTCGCGGTGAAACGGTGCGCTTACAATACGTCTTGAATATGCTAGTTATAGCGTGTTGTGGAAACAACACTAAAACCACACAAACAATATCTTATCACTCCCAAAAGACTAGCGCAATCCTTAGTGAGTTCGGGTCCGGACCGTAGTATGCGGCCAGCAGGTTTGGATTGTACAGTTAACAACGAAACAAGTACTATGAGGCACTAACAAAGTCCCCGCGGCACTTCACTTGGCAAGTTACAGCAGTTATCTTTCCGCCGCGGCGTTGGATGAACATTTGTATGAGACGGATACAAGAAGGTAGTGACTATAAAGATAGTTCTATCACTTCAGGGCAGAGTTTGTACTTGGTGTTCACAAAATATCCCCAACAATGGCCAATTCCAATTGTTATAATGAGGCAAGCTGTTTCTTCCTTGGCAATTCTCTTTACTGCAGGACTCTCCCGTACAGTAGACCTAAACTTGTCCTCGTTTAGGGACGTTTCCTTCACTTTTATAGTAACGGCTTAAGCGTTGATTGCAAAGTCCAACTAATCGATCCAACAGCTAATGACAGGACTCTCCCTGACGAGTGTGAAGGCAAAGCAGCTGACAAGTCACAACCAATTCTCAGGTGGTTAACCGTTTGAAGCTTAACTGATGAGTCCCTTGCTTGACAATTCGAGCCAACAACCAACTTCAATTTATAGACAAGTTACAAACAGAGATAGTAAACGAATCTCCGCGAAATATGCCTGAGGACACCCACGCCGATAGACGGTGCGATGAACTGGCTGTATGCGGGTTCTACAGGCTGCTTTTATAGTAATAGTACAAACGAAAGGAGGTAAACTAGATATGGTAACTGAGATGTGGTGCTTGGTCATGTAGGTTCGTTCCCTCGTGGTTCTTCGTCGATCCCGCATGCTCTTGGTGCCGGGAGATCGTCGGTTTTGACCCCCGCGGTCTATATTTGGTATATTGGCAATACCGCGGTGCCTTCTGCACCCACAGTACGATGCCGCGCCGGCCTGGGGTTGAACCCAGCCTTTTCAATACAGTCCTCCTCGTGCTTGTCTTTGGTGGATCCGGCCGTGGGCAGTGCTTGGCCCGCGAAGTACCGGAGTGCCTGAATCCGATCGCTAGAATCCGAATTAGGACTTGTGTGTCTTTGATTTGACAGGTCGCGTCGCGCCGCGGCGCCACGTGATCGTCCGATCGCTTTGGCAGTTCCCTGTCTTAGGGTAACAATGGGTCTATGCTCGACCGCGGCCCATTAGTAGGCTCCGCGGTAGGTTATACACAGTTATGGGACGCCGCGGTAGGACCGCGGCCGCTTTCCTCCATAATGTAACCGTTAACACAACTATGTCTTTGGCAGAGAGGCGCCGCGGTGGCACCGCGGCGGCTCTCCTACGCAGTTTAATGTACCGCGCAACATGTTAAGTCTCACCACTTCATCTATGAAGTCTCTGGGTCGCTTTTATAGGAATAACTCCCTTGAATAGGTTATAGGCGTTTTATGGGTATATCTCCTTGGTAGTGTATTCAGAGTACAACACGCCGCGGCATCACCGCGGTCGTGCTCTGAATACTACAGTCAGTAGTCGGAGCTCGCTCTGACTCTCCTTTATATCACCTAACAGAGCCCAGGTATACAGATATATTTGTATAGCACTGAAGCTACCCCGCGCCTCTTAATGATGTGTTTATAAGCGCAAAAATAGCTAGAGGACGTGCATTTGGTGTTGCGCCGTCTCAGCGGATTGTCACCTGCTTCAATTTTTCTTCTTCTTCCATTCACTGTGTTCAAGGCCCTCCTAGACTTATCCTCTGGCAAGGTCCCTATACAGAGCTGGGCAGACCACATCTGTCTAGTGACCTACACAATCTCTGTGTAGCTCTGTATAGTTCTGTGTAGCTGGGTGTAGCTGTGTGTAGCTGTGTGTAGGTCTGCCAAGGCATGTGTATGTCAGGCTAGGTCTGCCTAGCTTCCTAGACAGATGTCACCTTCCCGGAATACAGCCATTTGTTGCACTTGTAATGTTTGGTTGAATAAATACAGGCTTAACTCCAGCGTAGTTGAGTATAGATGAGTTTAGGTAGCTACACTGATCTGGAGAGACCTACACTGGCCTACACAGGGTCAGCTTAGGTGTCCTATACACAACTGGTCCAGCACTATGCACACCTTGCCACAATTGTGATCGGGTCGGTCTAGTAGACCTACACAGAGTCTGTTTAGCCTCCTAGGCATTCCTTTACAGATCTATACACTTTTACAGACTGAGGGTAGGGGGGGGGTTGAATGCAGTGACTCAGTTACATTATTGCAAAAGGGCAAAAAAAGGGGCAGAAAAGGGAGTAAAAAGAGCGCGAAAAAGGGCGACCGTGAATGACCCTGATCTTAACTACTCTGAGTTCGAGGGATCTCACTTTGGCTCTGTTCTAGCACCAATGGTACAGAATATCCCAGACCGGAACGGCTTCGTCTGATGGGTAGGACATTTTCCCTCTACTTTTTTTTCCCCCCTCTAGTTTCATTGCTTGGTATTTGCATCCACAGATGAATGTAGCTGTCGAATCCAGATTCCACGCACACAGCTTGCCCACAGTTTCGAATCCCCTTGACTCCAAATTGACCGCGAAGATCCTTAATTTGCAAACAGTGTGGAAGCAAGTTGTTGTTGTTGAATCCACGCAGCTACTGGATTGACTGGGACTATTGAACATCGAATGCACCAGACCACAAGTAGGTGTCGTTGCTGACCAAGAAAATGCGATCAAATATGCTGACCAAGCAAAAGTGCAATCGATTCAGAATTGATCGCAAAGTGTCAAGCAAGTTTCCAAATGTTATCAATTTGGCGCAGAATTATAGGGTCATTGTGGGCTGTAATACTCCGAACACATCGATACGAAGCCGCCGTGTGAATGTGAATATACTGTACAAATCTTAACCCTGAGTCCTTGACCTCGAAACTATGGTTAAACAGCTCTCAGTAATATGTTCACCCTCTCATGAATTTATTCCTTCAGCTGACGAATGTGAGGCGTACTGTACACAAATTTGACTGACTTACTTCAGATCTAGTGTTGCCGCGACTCACGACTCCAACTCCCCAAGTTGACTTGAGTCGAGTCGAGTCGAGTCGCTTGGCATGACTCCGTTCGACTTCGGAGTCGAAAGAAGTCGACTTGCTCGACTTGGAGTCGCTCGAGTCGGCCTTTGTAGATAAGTAGCTAAGTTGGGTAATAAGTATCATGGAACGGACCTTTACTGATCTCAAGAGAGAAGATAAACTTAAAAATATGCAAGGCTGGATTTCTGAGCTCAGGGGATATGATTTTGGGACATGTTTTAAAAGTAAGTTCTGGTCCGTTAGTAAATAGAAGAAATCCTACCTTCAGAGTTTCTCAAATGGGGCTCTAATATGTTTTAAAAAAGACCAATATCTTACCAGGCTACCACCCGGAGGTAAACCTGACCTAAATTGACCCCTCTCCATCGTTAGTAGCCCGGGAATAGAGATCTGAAAAACTCGCGACTCCATCGACTCGAGTCGACTTCAAGTGACTTGGATATGACCAAGTCGAGTCGAGTCGAGTCGAACACTGTTTCAAGTCGGCCTCTTGAGTCGTGACTCGACTTTTGGAGTCGCGGCAACACTATTCTGTACCAAATGCCCCAGACATTCTAGCATGATCTCAGGCCATCATTTTCTTATCATTTATGTCCAATGCAAGGATCATTCCGAGATACGATTACAGGGATAAAGCGAGATCATGTGAATGTCTGGGTTACCAAGACAGCAGCATATCATGCATGTTTTGGGTTGCTGACAAAGCCCAGGTCTGATGCTCCTGAGTTTGAACCCTGTAGTTTTTTTTTGGAGCTTTTCGGGTTAATCAGGTATACAGGCCAATTAAAATTGTAGCTCACAGGCTTAGCCAAAAGACATGATGGGCTGTGTTCTAAGCACAGGCAAATACTATCCCTGACTCACAACAAAAATATTATTTCTGCCCAATAGGCTAGGCTTGCACCAAGCATCTTGCAGATTTTGGGGGCTCTGAGACTTAGGGACTAACCATATGTAGTGGGCCCAGTAATTAGGCTGTTATAGATAGTACATTGTGTGCAAGGGAAGGGTTGATGTAGAGTACTTCCTTTTTAGGCAGAAAGCGTTAATGTCCTGAACAGGAACTAACTGGGAAGTACCATACCTGCCATTTATGGTAGCAACTGGGAAGGACCATACCTGCCATTTATGGCAGCAACTGGGAATGACCATACCTGCCATTTATGGTAGCAACTGGGAATGACCATATCTTCCATTTATGGTAGTAACTGGGGATGACCCACTTCAGTCAACCCTTTTCCCAGACCCATAGGGTCTAACTGTTTCCAATACATAATGGGTCCTATGGGGGGCAGATTTGGCAGGAGTTCCCACACATAGAGGGAAGGACCACAGCTTCCCATATTGCCAATTTGGGCTTCCCACTTTGATGTGGGATTTCCCAGGGGGTCACGTCACTGGGGCCAAACAAATTGCGATACTGCATGCATTTCTGCATGTACTGGACTGCAAATAGGTGAATCTAAAAGCCCTTGCATGCCTTAGCCTGTAGAAGGTGCCATGTCCAATAATATCAACATTTATGCCGGCCCTATTAAATGCCCTCCCCCTGCTTGTATGCACTGGCACTTGTAGCATTGGCCACATACAGGGTTGAATGTAGTATGTGCAGGCTGTAAATGGTCTGTAATAGCCTGCAGGGCATGGATGGACTTGCAGGTTGGGGCACAGGGGTATGCATAGGATGTTTGATTGTAGCTTGGGGAATGGGTAGGGCATGGGCTATGTGATCCAGACTCATACCTTGGGTACTGGGTTGCAGTAGAGATTAGTATATAGCCTCCATACATCGGTTCAGCATAGGCTACGCCATCTATCCAGGCTTGTACCTTACAGTACAGGGGGTGTACCATACCTCATCCAGGACCATACCTTTGGGACCAATGTGCAATGAACACTGGGGATTCAGCATGGCTACACCATCTATCCATGCTTGCACCTTGGGGTACAAGTATCATACCTCATCCAGGCCATTCCCACTTCTGGCACTCCATCTGGTCTGTCCCACTGCAAAAAAATTGCTTGTGGGATGTCCCATTTCCCTCTGGGAATTCCCAGATTAAGGCTCACTTGGGGTGTCCCACATGTGCTATGGGAATGACCACACCTACCATAAATGGCAGGTATGGTCATCCCCAGTTACTATCATAAATGGAAGATATGGTCATTCCCAGTTGCTACCATAAATGGAAGATATGGTCATTCCCAGTTGCTACCATAAATGGCAGGTATGGTCCTTCCCAGTTGCTACCATAAATGGCAGGTATGGTACTTCCCAGTTAGTTCCTGTTCAGGACATTAACGCTTTCTGCCTAAAAAGGAAGTACTCTACATCAACCCTTCCCTTGCACACAATGTACTATCTATAACAGCCTAATTACTGGGCCCACTACATATAGTTAGTCCCTAAGTCTCAGAGCCCCCAAAATCTGCAAGATGCTTGGTGCAAGCCTAGACTATTGGGCAGAAATAATATTTTTGTTGTGAGTCAGGGATAGTATTTGCCTGCACTTAGAACACAGCCCATCATGTCTTTTGGCTAAGCCTGTGAGCTACAATTTTAATTGGCCTGTATACCTGATTAATCCGAAAAGCTCCAAAAAAAACTACAGGGTTCAAACTCAGGAGCATCAGACCTGGGCTTTGTCAGCAACCCAAAACATGCATGATATGCTGCTGTCTTGGTAACCCAGACATTCACATGATCTCACTTTATCCCTGTAATCTTATCTCAGAATGATCCTTGCATTGGACATAAATGATAAGAAAATGATGGCCTGAGATCACGCTAGAATGTCTGGGGCATTTGGTACAGAAACACCCCCTACTGGGTCACACCCCTTCTCCCCATCCTTCCCCTGCAGGATGCCATTCTGAGGGGAGTGTGAGATGAAAAGTGTGACTTGATGGAGGGTGTCGCTATACCAACTGCCCCAGACATTCTAGCATGATCTCGGGCCATCATTTTCTTATCATTTATGTCAAACACTATGGCATTTTCCGAGATAAGATTACAGGGATGCAGAAGATCACGCTAGAACATCTGGGTTACCGAGACAGGCCCCAGACATTCAGGCGTGATCTCGGCATTTTCCGAGATAAAATTACAAGGATCCAGAAGATCACGCTAGAATGTCTGGGTTACCGAGACAGCATGATATATACCACTACACCAGGGAACCTGTACCTTTTGTGGTAGTTACGACACCCACATGCCAACCTAACATCACTCTTTCAATTTAGTCCTATTTTGCACACCTGTCACTGTCAAATTAACCATCATTTATTGCCGGCTGTGGGAATTTATTTTGCGTTTTGTGCAACAACCAAGGGCTCTTTCCCAGAACTGTCAATACAGTCAGAGAGCCCTCGGCAAGCTCTATAACTTTCGTTTTGACCATATTTTTAGACGCCAACCACGAACTTCCTTTTTTGGCCACTACGCTTCTTTCCCAAAAGGAAATTACAGTGTTTTCCCCTCCTCTAGGCAGATTTCAACCGTTTTGGGTGGTCTAACTCACTGGGCAGGATAGAATTCACCACAGAACATGATGTGATGCATACCCAGAAGCACTACATCTCTGTGAGAGCCCTGAAATGGGCAGAGTGATTGATTCACCTCTTAACATGAATATCTTGGGAATATTGCGGATCATTACGATCCAACTGCTGCCACAATATCTCCCTATGTCATAGACATGCCCTCCACATGGTAAAATGGCTCTTGAGTCAGCAGGAGAGCATATTCTCACCATATTCTGAAACACCATGAGGGCTTCATTGTGACGGCATCTAGTCAGCGAAGTCATTGCATTTATGACACTAGGTCCCATATCATGAATATAAAAGCATAAGTGAGGCCATCAGCTCAATTGTTCATTGCTAGGTCCTCATCAAAGGTGAACATGCTCAGAATGAGTATTCACCCAATTTTACATGTGCCACCATTGAACACTGTGTGATATAGATTCAAACCAAATATTACAATGTAACCAAACATAGAAAGCCAAGAATCATCGGATTATATGTCTTTGAAGATCCAGAATCTCAAGTGACATTTTTCGCTTCTTTGGTGAATTAGGGTCCATGCAGAGCTAATAGCGCGATATAAACAACAGAAAAGTGAACAGACATGATGAAAGATGGATATTACACTTTATTTGAAGGATTTTGGTCAAGATTTGGCTAGATGGTGTTTTCATCCATCTGCAATAAGTGCACTTCATACTGCTATATAACTCATGCACTCGGAAATACCATTTACCTGAAACTTGGCCAAATTTCTTGGGATACAGTTGAATATTGATCTTTCATTATGTCTCTTTTCATTTAGAGTGTTTATTTTGCAGTAGCTGCTTTGGATGGTGTCTTATTCACCAAATAAGCGAAAAATGTCATGTGACATTATGAGATTCCAGCCCATATATTGGCATGATTCTGGGATCCAGACATTGGGAGGAGCAGTGGAATGCTTGTTGAATTCTTTCCCTCCATTATAAACCTTGCAAGCAGAGCAAATGAGGTGAAAATGCATAGAAACACATTAACACACTTAATGTTTGCTTATAGCTCAGCTCTGTGGGCCAACACCCATCAGACATCTTTTTACACATGGTGATTATTCTATGATGGGGTTTTCAACATGCCAGATCAATGCATGACCTGGCAATGGAGCAATGATGGCATGGTGAACTAGGATGAAAACATGCTCCTTTTCTTCCTGGGAATCTATTCTAGTGTGATAAGCATGTATTGATACAACTTGTTAGTAGGCTGGAATGTCGTCCTGGCACCTGTATCACTATATCACAAAGATATAATGCTGCAGAGGCGAATACATCACTCTGCCCATTTCAGGGCTCTCACAGAGATGTAGTGCTTCTGGGTATGCTTCACATCATGTTCTGTGGTGAATTCTATCCTGCCCAATGAGTTAGACCATCCAAAACAGTTGAATTCTGCCTAAAGGAGGGGAAAACACTGTAATTCCCTTTTTGGGAAAGAAGTGTAGTGGCCAAAAAAGGAAGTTAGTGGTTGGTGTCTAAAAATATGGTCAAAATGAAAGTTATAGAGCTTGCTGAGGGCTCTCTGACTGTATTGACGGTTCTGGGAAAGAGCACTTGGTTGTTGCACAAAACACAAAAAAATTCCCACAGCCGGCAATAAATGATGGTTAATTTGACAGTGACAGGCATGCAAAATAGGACTAAATTGTAAGAGTGATGTTAGGTCTCCATGTGAGTGTCATAAAAGCTTTGAAGAATATAGGTTCCCTGGTGTAGTGGTACCTAGCATGTGTCTTTTGTGTTGCTGACAAAATCCAGCTCTGCTGTCCCTGAGTTCAGACCCTGTAGCTAGTATTTTTGTTCTTTTTCTTTTTTTCTTCGGTTTTTGAGCTTTCGAGGATCAGTGGGTTAATCAGATACATAGGCCAAATAAAATTGTGGCTCACAGGCTTGACCAAAACACAGGATGGGCTGTGTTTTAAACACCCAGCAAATACTATCCCTGGCTCACAACAAAAATAGTATTAGCCTGTTTGTGATACAGCCATTCGAGCCATCTGATGGCTGTTTGGCGTTGTGCCAACTGATGGCTAATGGCTCGAATGGCTAATAAAGAAAAGTCAGTGTACGCTCTGTTTTGCTAGAAAGGGTGTGTTATCACATGTGGAGCTTCAGGAATGCCCCTAGACTGCATGAGACCTTCAAATTCAACAACATTAACTATTTTGGGCCTACAATCTGGCCATTATATATGTGAGGGGGACCGATCACCCATACATGAGCTGAGAGACTCGCAGGCAACTCAATAACTCCAAAAATACAGGCAAGTATCAAAGCCATTCGAGCCATTAGCCATCAATTTTCGCAACGCCAAACAGCCATCAAATGGCTCGAATGGCTGCATCGCAAACTCTCTATTTCTGCCCAATACCATACCTGCCATTTATGGTAGCAACTGGGAAGGACCATACCTGCTATTTATGGCAGCAACTGGGCAAGACCATACCTGCCATTTATGGTAGCAACTGGGAATGACCATACCTGCTATTTATGGCAGCAACTGGGCAAGACCATACCTGCCATTTATGGTAGCAACTGGGAATGACCATATCTTCCATTTATGGTAGCAACTGGGAATGACCATATCTTCCATTTATGATAGTAACTGGGGATGACCATACCTGCCATTTATGGTAGGTGTGGTCATTCCCATAGCACATGTGGGACACCCCAAGTGAGCCTTAATCTGGGAATTCCCAGAGGGAAATGGGACATCCCACAAGCAATTTTTTTGCAGTGGGACAGACCAGATGGAGTGCCAGAAGTGGGAATGGCCTGGATGAGGTATGATACTTGTACCCCAAGGTGCAAGCATGGATAGATGGTGTAGCCATGCTGAATCCCCAGTGTTCATTGCACATTGGTCCCAAAGGTATGGTCCTGGATGAGGTATGGTACACCCCCTGTACTGTAAGGTACAAGCCTGGATAGATGGCGTAGCCTATGCTGAACCGATGTATGGAGGCTATATACTAATCTCTACTGCAACCCAGTACCCAAGGTATGAGTCTGGATCACATAGCCCATGCCCTACCCATTCCCCAAGCTACAATCAAACATCCTATGCATACCCCTGTGCCCCAACCTGCAAGTCCATCCATGCCCTGCAGGCTATTACAGACCATTTACAGCCTGCACATACTACATTCAACCCTGTATGTGGCCAATGCTACAAGTGCCAGTGCATACAAGCAGGGGGAGGGCATTTAATAGGGCCGGCATAAATGTTGATATTATTGGACATGGCACCTTCTACAGGCTAAGGCATGCAAGGGCTTTTAGATTCACCTATTTGCAGTCCAGTACATGCAGAAATGCATGCAGTATCGCAATTTGTTTGGCCCCAGTGACGTGACCCCCTGGGAAATCCCACATCAAAGTGGGAAGCCCAAATTGGCAATATGGGAAGCTGTGGTCCTTCCCTCTACGTGTGGGAACTCCTGCCAAATCTGCCCCCCATAGGACCCATTATGTATTGGAAACAGTTAGACCCTATGGGTCTGGGAAAAGGGTTGGCTGAAGTGACTATGGCTCGAATGGCTGATAAAATAAAGTCAGTGTAGGCTTTTTTCTGCTAGAAAGAGTGTCAATGAGTGTGTTATCATGCGTGGAGCTTAAGGCATGCCCCTGGACTGCATGAGACCTCCAAATTCAACAACATTAACTATTTGGGGCCTACAATCTGGCTGTTATATATGTGAGTGGGACTGAACACCCATACATGAGCTGAACGACTCAGAGGCAACTCAATGACTCCAAAAATATGGGCAAGTATCAAAGCCATTCGAGCCATTAGCCATCAATTTACGCAATCCCAAACAGCCATCAGATGGCTCGAATGGCTGCATCGCAAACTCTCTAATGCCAAGGATCTTCCCTCTCCCCACAGCACCTCTCCTTCATCTCAGGTGAACTTATATTACAATAGTTAATTGAGACTTTTCAGATTTCAAATTTGCCGTGCGGCTTTGCACAATGCACAAAATGCCGCATGCAACTCATGCGGCTTTTGCGCAACCTATCTAATATGAGATGCCCCTGCGAGTTCGAGAATTCGTCTAGACTCCACGAAATGCGATCAAAGTATTAAAGGTGTACACTGTACATATAATGATTGATAACAATAACGTCCGAGCTGTCAAGGAACCTGTCAGCATGTAGTATGGCTTACGGCTGGCACTGCCTCGCCTTCTGCCTCTTTGTCGCTACTACCATCTACGCATCCGCTCGACAGACTACAATGAACATCCTCGACAACATTCTACCCGTGCTCAGGGTTGCTCAGGCAGCCGCCACAGGCAGTCCTGTTCCAGGACTCGAGGGTGCAATCACCGCTGTTGTCGCACTAGCCGAATGGTTTCGGTGCGTAAATAGATGTCAGTGAGAACATCAATATTGTCTAAAGACATTCTTGTAGACGATGAAGGGAAACAAGGCTGATCTACCGGAGCCAGACAAAAGGCTCAGACTGGTTGAACATTTCAAATTTTTCGGTGAAAAAATTGGTGAAAAATGTCCATTTTTTTTCACCCATTTTTCACTGAAAAAGTGGGTGAAAAATTCAAAACTTTTTCAGCACTTTTTTGAGTGAGAATTGAAGTGAATAATTTGAAACAAAATTCATGAGTTTTTCAGCAAGATTAACAGCAAGAATTCATGCAAGTTTTAGGCTGAAAATGAGGGTGAAAAATTTAAAACCTTTTTCACCACCATTTTCACTGGAAAAAATACAGTAAAAGTGTGAATATTCTGGAATAAAAATGGTTTAAATTGATAATTGTTTTCACACATTTTCCACAAATTTTAATTGGCCATTTTTCACTGAAAAATGAGGTGAAAAAGTTACAATAGGGACGGTCAGAGTAGTCGATTCTGGGTTGATTCTGACACTCGATCCTGAGAATTATTTATCATGGGAGAATCGTCGAAAACGAGAATCGACTCTGGAGTCGATTCGACATTGATTCTCGTGTCGATTCTGATTCTGACCCTTGTTCATCACAAACCTTCAATTTCATCACAAAATTGCTTACTGTGTGAGCATCTTCCTTCCTAATTTTCCGATTCTCCCCCGGCTGCCGGTTTTTCCTTGCGATTCTTTTTAGGTTCTGGTATAAAAGTCTTCGAAGCACATTGTAATCAGGTGTAGAATCTGACCAGAAATTTTCTTCAGAGGTGGGCAACAGATTTTGATTCATTTGAGCCCAGAATCACAACAAGAATCGCACCAAGAATCGAAATTCCGGTCGGGGCGGTCAGACCTGGGTTCGATTCTCCCACGATTCTGGCCAAAATCAATTTCCAGAATCGTTTGCAGAATCGAGTGCAGAATCGACCAAGAATCGACTACTCTGACCGCCCCTAATGTTTTTCACTACATTTTCCGGTGTAAATTCAAGTGAAAACATTAAAATATTTTCCAGACATTTAATTGCTCATGTATTTCAAGTTTTCTGGTGGAAATATTGGTGAAAAAGTTACAATGTTTTTCACCACTTTTTCGAGTCAGAATCCAAGTGAAAAATTTGAAACAAAATTCATGATTTTTTCAGCGAGATTAATACCAATATTTCATGCAAGTTTTGGGCTGAAAATGATAGAGAAAAATGTAAAACCTTTTTCATCACCATTTTCACTTGGAACAAGAGTGTAAAAAGTGTGAATAATCTGCTGGAAAAAATGGTATAAAATTGATAACTGTTTTCACACATTTTCCACATTTTTTTAATGGCTGTTTTTCACCGGAAAATAGAGTGAAAAACTTATATTGTTTTTCACCACATTTTTCAGGGTAAATTCAAGTGAAAAAATTAAAATATTTTCCATGCATTTTCCGCTGGGAATTGTAGTGAAAAATGTGAAATGCGGCTAAGGCTGTTGTTGGATGGATTTTCGATTTGAGGGTCACAATAGATGCGCATGGACCATGGGCATCCGAATGAGGACAAAAATCATCTTTGCCACTCACTGCGAGGCTATGGTTCAAAAATCCAGACTCAAAATAGCGTAAAATGGCTGTTTCTACTAGTATTTAAATTCCACTGAGGCCATCCATGGATGGATTTTCATTTTGACAGTCACATCAGATGTGTATGGATCATAGGCATCCAAGTGAGGACAAAAACCATCCATGCCACTCACTGCGGGGCCATGGTTCGAAAATTCGGATTCAAAATAGCCTAAAATGGCCCCGCAGTGAGTGCCAGGGATGATTTTTGCCCTCATTTGGATACCTATGATCCCTACGCATCTAGTGTGACCCTGAAATTGAAAATCCATCCATGGATGACTTCAGCGGAATTTGAATACTAGTAGAAACAGGCTATTTTGGGTCCGGATTATCGAACCCCAGCCCCGCAGTGGTGGGCAGGGATTATTTTTGCCCTCATTTGGATGCCTATGATTCATACGCATCTAGTGTGACCCTCAAATCGAAAATCCATCAATAGATGGCCTCAGCAGAATTTAAATACCTATTTGCATGCCTATTTCTGCCTGGAATTCAGATTTTCAAACCATGGCCCCGCAGTTAGTGGCAAGCATGGTTTTTGACCTCACTTGGATGCCTGTGATCCATACACATCTAGTGTGACCCTGAAATCGAAAATCCATCCATGGATGGCCTCAGCGGAATTTAAATACTAGTAGAAACAGCCATTTTACGCTATTTTGAGTCCGGATTTTCGAACCATGGCCCCGCAGTGAGTGGTAGGGATGATTTTTGCCCTCATTTGGATGGCTATAATTCATACACATTCCATGTAACCCTCAAATTGAATATCCATCCACGGATAGCCTCAGCAGAATTTAAATACTAGTAGAACTTCACTTTGTCCTTCATCCTGACTTTGCGCAACTGGACCAATGAACCTTACCTAGTCATGGGATTAGGGTTACGCCACCTAGTTCTGCGCTACTTCAGCGTGTCTCCACTCGGCCTCCTCGGCCTCCTCGCCCTTGCATGTCCCACCTCCCTCGACTGGCCTCGCCAACTTGCGCGTACCTGAATGCCTTCGTGCCTAACTCCGGCACTCGATGGTGTACCCCGCCGGACAAGAACACGCAGGGTAGCTCCCGCAGCGTCACTCGCAGCGCAAGACGTGTGGTCCGTACCACGATAGACTCGCACTGCCCTCTGCGAATCCCCCGCCGCTGGCATCGACACCTGGGCTTGGAACAGCTCCTACATCGTCGCCCGTGTATCAAGATTGTGGAGGATCGCACTGGGAGGTCGGGGAGCGGCACCCACTCCGCACGTGTAGCGTCCCGTACCTCTTCATTCAGACCCTTCGCGCCATCCTTCTCCTCTGTCCCACCTGCGGGTGCTCCACGCATCCTCGCACTGTCAAAAGCAGCGAGGTGGCTTCTCCTCGGGAAGCGCTCCTCGTACCTTAACGTCGAAGGTCCCCTCCTCCGACTTACTCCAGCCACACAATACTTCTACGCCATCGTCCGCGCTCCATGCGCCAACGTCATCACGCTCCGCGGGCATCTTCCCTTCCGTCCCGCTACAGCACCGCCCCGTCGTGCGGCATGCACCCTCCAATCGCCAGCGCCCCGGATGTACCCGCTGACTTTTCGCGTCACTCTCCTCTTCCGTCTGCCTCTCTTGCCAGCCCCCCACGCACTCATCCTCGGTGGAGGCTGTAGATTTCTATGAGCGGTTCTCCGCGCACCCTCCCGCCTGTGCCTCGCGCTCTCGGCGCGTTCTTGTCCTCGTCCCCCACACTCGATAGCGGGAGGAGGGTTCACATGCTGTCGATAACGGCTCGGACACCACCTACGCCCATCTCGCGTACTATGCGCAAAGTCCGTGCGGTCCATAGACATAGCGGAATGCGCACTGAGAGCTCGGGTACCGGCACCTCACCCGCTTCAACTCCCCGCGGTCTCCGTGCGCGTGCGTCTTCCTGAATACGCTTCGCATCCTCCTGCTTCTCTTTTTCCCTTTTCGCATACACACCCATTGTTATTCGGCGGAGTATTCAGGTTGAGGGTGCGCGACCTCAGGGCGTGCGATTGAAAAGGGTGCGCTGGGCGGCGGGGAGGCGGAGATGCCCAATCCTTCCCGAGTACACGTCGGAATCGAGACCGCGCGTAACTGCATATTTGACTCTGTTATTCTCAGACGCTGAAGGCTTCTCACTCACCGCCACATGTATTCTGTTAAATCTTGTTCAGACTTGATGTTCCGCGGTCACCCTGCGTTTGGTTTTGCGGCCAGTCTCGCGTGTGCAATACCAGTCTTCTGTGCGGTGTTCCCCAATTCAGCGGCTTGTCTAGCTAGTTTATTCGATTTCTTGTTCCTCTTCTGTGCCTTGCCCTCAGCTTCCTAACCCGGCTTCACCTTTAACATGCAAGTCCCATCTTGCATGCCTCTTTCTTCGAACTCCGTCCTTGGACTTTGCACGCCGTGGTTTATAATATATCCTGTCCACGTCTCGTCAGGCGCATCACTCGACCGCGAATCGATCAGATGGATGAGGTCTCACGAGCCTGCACAGACATCCGATGAACTTGCCCCCTCAAATGACAAAGATCCTTCATCATACAGCTCTCGTGCCGAGGTGTTTCGCATTCTCACCCGTTGCCTTGTGCATCAAACCGCTGTAAATTTCATCGAGCTCGGTCCAGCAGGGGCAAAGAGTGGTAATGTAAAAAAGCAGCGACTGTAATCATTGCCATACGACTAGAACAGCATGTTAGTAGTATGGATCGTAGGGTGGGGTCCATAACAGATGCGAGCACACACCTTGACAAAATGTGCAATATACTCGTCTGTATTGGTAGCGTGCTTCGTCTCGTCGTCCCAACTGCTCCGCGAGAACTTTTGCACGAATATATAGAGGTCAAAGACTTTTTTCAGCTGCCGAGATATGTTGGTGCGCACTGTCCCAATGCCTCATGCCGACGTACATAGCCCAACTTGTTCATGCATTTTTGCTTATCTGTCTTGGGGTTGGAATCTGGACGGGCAGCCTGTACTTTGTCCACGACGAATGTCCAGACAGGCGCTTTGAAGCCGTTGCCGCCCATATGCGTGTCCTTCCTGGCCGCCAGCTCAGCGAGCATAGCCTTCACCTCAAGGTCGTTCCAGGTCGTTCTCTTGGTTTCAGCATCATCCGCAGCATCATGGGTGTTGGGAGCCATGAGAAGAAGTACAAAAAGACACGGCAAATGTGCGTTGTAGTCAAGAAAAGAGGTCTATAGAACATTAACCGTTCTTTAAGCAAATGGCTCCTCGGCTGTGCCGTCGCCCCATATATCTTTACTCCTTCTCTTTTCCTCTGTGCATCGGCTCTGTTTAACCCCTCTCATACCAATTTTTGCTTCGCTTTCTTCTCACCGTCGCCCGTCTCGTGTTCAACTGCTGTCCCCGTTTATACCAATCATTCATTGTTCCCCGTTTGTACGCCTACAAAATCTGCCAACTCGCACTGCCCCTTTACCAAAACCTAGACCAAAACCCCTGTGGTTCAACAGCTTTCCGTTCCATTGAGATGAAATCATTCAGTTGACCTATCCGCAGTGTGAGCCGTAGCCAGACGCAGCTGGTCGCAGTGCTCCGCTGCCAGATTTTTGTCATTTAATGAGCCTGCGGCCACGTACACCCCGAGGATTTTCCACACATGAGTAGAGCGGATTGCCCGTCTTTCGCTGCCAATTTCTTCCCAGCTTCACCTGTCCTCCATCCTGTCGATATTCCTTGGCTGCTGCTGGTCTCTCAGTATTCAGGCCACAATGGTCGCAATTGGTCTTTGCTTCGCAACCGGTGCCGGTTTCAACCTCTTGGGTCTCTGATGCTTGGTATCCGGTGTGATAGTCTCTGGAATCTCTTTGCTTCAAGAAATATTTTCTGTTATCAATCCCAATTTCGCTCTTTAATTCACCGACCAGAAGTGGTCAGCTTTATTCTCTCGAGTGGTGGACAGCTGTGGGCTCCTAGCGGACAGCCGATTCTACCACCTTTCCCTCGTACAATCCTGCCTGCTTGCAATTTTGCCCATGTCTTGGTTCGGGATTTCTTGGCCGCACGGGATGCTCTTACGATGAAGACGGTGAATCAATTTCTTTTTTGCCTTCATCCTTCTTTACCCATTGTTTCTTCGTAGTGTGCACTCAAATTAATCTGCGATCTTATGTGGAACAAGATGGCATTAAGGGTAATACTTGTAGTACTTTTCCGTCGCTGAATATCAGGTCATTCGGAAACACGATCAAATCGTCCCTAGTTTACCACACTATTGTTGGGGTTGGCGAGGACCACGTTCTTTCAACCTCGCCCGAATCGAGACATTCCACCCGAGGAAATGCCTTATGCACGATACATCCCATACTAACTTGTACAGGATGCCTGTGTGGGACTCCGGTGCTAGCAAGCTCAAGGCTGGTTACCCAACCTATCATTGTTCACTAGCCGATACCCACTAAAACCCCGTCCTCCCTCGTCCAATCTGCAGGGAGTCTGTCTTCGTTCTGGAGGATTTTATTCCATGTCTTTAGTACCAGTGATTTTTTAACTGCCTTTGTGCCGTATTTAGATTTGTTCGTCAATAGGCAATCAACGGAGATCCTGATATTTAAGCAGTGCTCCCAACGGTTGCGTATTTCGGTTCTTGTTGGGGGGTTCTTGCCATTAATCACCCGTTCATTCCTCAGGCGCTAGATTAGGTGGGCAGATTCTGAGATCACAATCTTGTAGAGTCTCGTTATTCCCGCGTCGGTCTTTCCCGGGGTATTGCCCTTTTTAATAAGACCGCAGGCCATTATATCGCCCACCAGGGGCTTAGCCAGTCCAACACCTGTTTTCTGTTTCCATAGGTCATAAACAAGGCTCCAGACGAACTCTTGGCATACTTCATCGCATTGTGTTAGTATGTGCTCCATACTTTCGGGTACGTCACATTTCTTGCATGTGCCACGGTCTTCGAACCCATTGAAGTGTTTCCATTGATCGCCGAGGATATAGCCCTCGTGGATAACCTTCCACAGAAAGTTTCGTATGTTCCTGGAGAAGTCTTTGTGTCGAATAGACCTCCATATTTGTGCAGTCGTAGGTACGTCCCCATTCCCGTCCATTGCTGCGTCCTTGCATGTTGGAATTGCCAGAGCAAAGCAGCGGCCTGTCTTGTCATTCTAAGCCGATTCTAAGCCGATCCTAGCGCACCCGATCAGGGCGTAAATTAAACCTTCACGTAAGTACAGCCTCAAACGACGTGTCTCCCCACGCGCACACCTTGTCCTTAACCGTCATGGAGACAGTGGGCACCGTCGCAAGCATCATCCAGCTCATCGACACCGCGCTGAAGGCCAAGGATTACATCCAGGATTTTATCCATGGGCCGCAGGAAAAACGAAAATTGCTTTCGGAGATGGGCGACCTCCGGCCACTGCTCGCGGAGCTTCAAGGACGCATCATGGCCAACGTATCGAGCGGAATCCTTCCGCAAATGAAGAGTCCCCTGGCGGATTTCAAAGCGATGATGGAGCGGTTCACAGATAAACTACGTCCTGGGGATGGGCCTTTGTTGAAGTTCTCGAATCGATTGACTTGGACAATGTGGAGTAAGAAGGAAGCGCAGGAATATTTGAGCAAGTTTGAGCAGTTCAAATCCCTCCTTAACTCGTGGTTGTTGGTGGACCTGTGGTGATTTCTAATGTTCCACTATCGAGTGCCGAGTGCTGATTTGAGCCATTTCAGGGATATGGGCCAGCAGTATCAGCACGATAGCGACAGTCAGTATCGTTCAAACCTTTCACGGATGACCTGGGGTCAAATTCCACCACAGAGCATTTTAAAGATTTGGCCGAGCAGCGTGAACACGATCACAAAGGTCAGGAATAAACCTGAACTTGCAATATCCGCTCAAATATGGGACATATCAGCTGTAACCGGCTCGCTCGACAAAGTGAACACTGGGATTTCGGAGCAACTAATACTAATCAACTGTGAACGCTTATCTCGTGCTTTATCATGAACTTCTTGCTGATGAACAACCCCTGCTGCAGCCCTGGGCCACTCGATGGACAATGTGGGCGAGAAGGTCCACATGGTCAACACGGGAGTCGTACGTATCAGCGATGTGTAGGAACGCGAAAGGAATGGCGAGTGTTCAGGTACCAACCCAATTCATTTGCCGAACCCTGGACAGAGAAGGAGCGCATGCAAATCATTAACTGGCTTTCCCCCATCAATTTCTTTCTTCGGCACGTGGATATATCTCGTGTGCGCCAGAAAGAAACTGGAGATTGGCTCCTCGCAGACCCTCTCTTCAAACGATGGGAGTCTGGTTCCGGAAGGACACTTTGGTGCCGTGGAATTCGTATGTGATCGCCTCTGCAGCCGTGTCGGATACTGATGGCAAATATACAGCGGGAGCAGGGAAAACTGTACTTGCGTTTGTCTGTCCTTGCTCTGATTACGATTGCGCATTGATTATGCTGGATCCAGGTCGAAGGTCGTGGATCATTTCACAGCTGAACTGGCAAACAAAACCGTTGGGGTAGCTTGCCTCTATCTGAACCACAAGGAGGCAGACATCCAGACCCAGGCTAATCTTCTGTCTGGTCTCTGGAGACAACTGGTCCTTGGTCAAGATCTCGGTCCTCTGGAAAAGAGGCTGTATAAGCAGCACCGCGAGAGGGGCACCAAACCTTCTCTTGATGCTATTTGCGACGTCCTCAGCTCCGCCTTGAATCATTATACGCAAGTCTACATCATTGTCGACGCCATGGACGAGTTTCCAGAGGATCAGCGGTGGATCCTTCTCCAGCACCTCGCAACAATGGGTCCCAATGTTAATGTGATGATAACGTCGCGGCCAAACATCATTCCCGATACCTCTCATCCGAATTTTGACGCAATAGAGATCAACGCGAATAAGGACGATCTTCGGAAATATGTTGATACTCAAATTCAGAGGGCCCCGCGTATGTTGACGCACCTTCAAACACAACCCGAGTTACGAGAGGAAATTCATAAAAGAATCGTGGAAACCGCAGATGGAATGTAAGCCACGGTGATTTTTTAGCAGACCGTGTCTGATCCATTGAAGATAGGTTTCTGCTTGCCAAGCTTCACCTCGAGTCCCTCAGGGCAAAGCCCACCATAAAGGCTGTTCGAGACGCTCTCACACACTTACCAAAAGGTTTGAATGACACCTATGACATCGTGATGTTGCGAATCGACAGCCAGAGTGAGGAGGACAGGGAAGTCGCTCACTCGGCCCTTACCTGGGTTGCAAATGCAAAAAGGCCGTTGACTGTCGAAGAATTGCAGACAGCACTGGCTATTGAGCCGGATGCGCGGCAGCTCAACAAGGACAATCTCATGGACATCGAGCTTATTCTGGCTGCATGTGCTGGGCTGGTCATCGTAGACGATCAGCGTTCTGTCGTACGACTGGTCCACTACACAACGCAGGAATATCTGGACAGCATTCAGGCCGACAAATTTCCCAATGCGCAAACAAACATAGCATTCACTCTGCTTACATTCCTCGCTTTTGAAGGATTCCCGGATCCATCTTGGGACTTCCGAGATCTACCCCCCCTCGTCGAGTATTCTGGATATTGCTTAGTCCATGCTGCCGGAAAACCTGAAGGTCCACTAAGAAACATGATTGTGGAGTTTTTGGATCGCGCTCTTGCATGGGAGCAAACATTGAGGTGGATTTGGGACTCACGTCCCTGGAGTTACCCTAATTGGCCATCACAGCCCTCTGCTTTGTGGGTTGCTGCAGCAGCGAATCTTGTGGAAAATGCAAAATTCCTGCTGGAGAAGACACCAATGAACAAGGATCCGGATGGGTCAGGCATCAGTGTAGCATCATACTATGGCCACCTGGAGATGGTTCAGTTGCTAGTAGAAAATGGTGCAGGTGTGAACCCTCGCACTGAACAACATGGGCCAAGTGTGCGCGCTGGGCAATACAGTTTTGCACTACACACGGCATTGGAGCAGAGACACGAGAAAATCGCTCGGTTGCTGATCGAGCATGGCGCCAATGTTAATCTCCAGGTCAGTCCTATTGTCAAGTAGGAACTTTTGGTAACCTACCGCACAGGGTGAGCACGGCGGAGCATTGACGACAGCCCAGTGGTATCGCATGGAGAATATTGTCGCCATGCTTCTCGAGCAAGGGGCAGATATGAACGCTCGCGGCGGCCGATACAATTTCGCTGTGCACACAGCGTTGGCTACCAAACAGGAGAAGATGGCCCAGCTGCTCATCAAAAATGGTGCAGATGTAAATCTCCAGGTCAGTCATTTTGCGACAATTAAACATTGATTAATCTGGCACACAGGGTGAGCACGGCGGAGCATTGACGACAGCCCTGTGGTATCGCATGGAGAATATTGTTGCCATGCTTCTCGAGCGAGGGGCAGACATGAACGCTCGCAGCGGCAGATACAATTTCGCTCTACACACAGCGTTGGCCACCAAACAGGAGAAGATGGCCCGGCTCCTCATCGAAAATGGTGCAGATGTAAATCTCCAGGTCAGTCATTTGCGATAATTGAACATTGATTAATCTGGCACACAGGGTGAGCACGGCGGAGCATTGAAGACAGCCCTGTGGTATCGCATGGAGAATATTGTTGCCATGCTTCTCGAGCGAGGGGCAGACATGAACGCTCGCGGCGGCCGATACAATTTCGCTCTACACACAGCGTTGGCCACCAAACAGGAGAAGATGGCCCGGCTGCTCATCGAAAATGGTGCAGATGTAAATCTCCAGGTCAGCCATTTTACGACAAGTGAACATTGATTAATCTGGCACACAGGGTGAGCACGGCGGAGCATTGAAGACGGCCCTGTGGTATCGCATGGAGAATATTGTTGCCATGCTTCTGGAGCGAGGGGCAGATATTGACGCGCGAGGTGGAGGATACGGTTTCGCGCTGCACACCGCATTGGCCAAGAAACAGGAGAAGATGGCCCGGCTGCTCATCGAAAATGGTGCAGATGTAAATCTCCAGGTCAACCATTTATCAGGAATGAACCTTTTGTTTACCTGGCGCACAGGGTGAGTACGGCGCAGCACTGGCGATGGCGTCATGGTATGGCATGGAAAACATTGTTCCCCTGTTACACGCACAAGGGGCAAAAGTGAACGCCCGCGGTGGACGATATGGGTCAGCCCTAAATACAGCAATAGCGAGCAGACAAGAGAAGATCGCGCGGATGCTCATCCAGAACGGGGCCGATGTCAATGCCATTGGCGAAAATCTTTGCTGTCCACTGGAGTTGGCAGCAGATTTGGGGGATGAAAACTTGCTTCGGCTGCTAATCGACAACGGTGCAGATCCCCACGTGCATGGTGGAGTGGCATTGTGGCGAGCGTCGCGGGATGGCGCCGAAAATGCTGTCCGACTACTGCTTGAAAATGGGGCCGATGTCGACATCATTGTCAATGACTGGGGCGCAATCGCGGCAGCGGCGTCGGGCGGGCACGAAGGCATCGTCCGGTTGCTAATAGATAACGGTGCCACCGTACATGCACCGGGTGGACAACACTGGACGGCATTGGTAGAGGCGTCAGACTCCGGGCACGAGAAAATTGTCGAAGTGCTCATCGACAACGGCGCTGACGTCAACACACGCGATGGGGGCCATCGGACCGCATTGGCAGCGGCATCGCGGACTGGCCACGAAAGAATTGTTCAGTTGCTGCTGGACCATGGGGTGAATGTGAACGCACAGGACGGAATATACGGCAGCGCAATCAAGGCAGCGTCGAAAGGTGGGCATGAAGGGATCGTTAAATTGCTCATCCAGCATGGGGCCATCACAGAAAAGGTCGTTGGGTCGGGATTGTGCACAGGAGAAGCCACGGACAGTCGATGCACAGACCGGACAGAAGACAGAGATGATGGAGAGTCCACAGACGAAGAGTATTTCACAGACGAAGAAGAATCCAGAGAAGAAGAATCCAGAGAAGAAGAATCCACAGAGACAGAGTATTTCACTGACGAAGGAGAGGTGTGTGAAATTCTGCTATGTGGGATTTGAACTACGGTATCATTTCGACCAAATGTTCAGGTGACGGGTGACGGGAGGTCGTGAACTGAACAAATTTGACCTCGGTGACGGCGACTTTGCGATTTTGGGGCTCAAAATGGGTAAAAAATCCAAAATTTTCGAGTCCATCAAATGCCGGACTTCCATTTAGTAATTTTCTCATGATTGCCGAGAAATAAACACCGAGTCCAGTGAATGAACTGTGAAGCCCGCTGTGCGGCAATGCGCGCTATGTCACTTAAACGGCGTGCTCACAATCAGTTCCCACTTAAATGGGTCAGGACCGGAAAGAGATCAAAGATTGAACCGACTCTGAAATTAATAAGAATATTAAAAAAATACAGTGAGTCACTTTTATCGTATCCTCTCTGTGACACTCGCCTTCAAGCGATAAATGAGTGCATTATCAGACTAATGTTCTCTGAAGTGCAATCACGTACCCTGTCATAGACATCATTGCCCTTACCTCCCGAGCAAGATCTGTCCTCGAGTTGCAGGACTACTGTGCACCACATCAAATCCCCAATCTGTGCCTCGAGCTTCGGCCCACGTACGTCTCCACTGGTATCTCTGTCGCTTATGACCTCGTTCTGTGATTAGGTCAATACCTTCCCCCACAATCAAGAGCACGTACCATCATGGTCAGAGCGCAAGTGGTAATCATTACTGCGCCCTTCGGCACTCAGCTTCTCTCCGAGAGTACAGTCAGTACGTTTTGTCAGAAAAAAAAACGAATAAAATCAGCAAGATTGATTGAAACGAACCCTGGGCTTGCATTCATGGCTCAACTTGACCACCTTCATGAGGGACTGTTGTTCAGCAAAAATCCTACCCAAAAGGCCCCTCTCACGGTCAAAGTAGGCGTGATGGTAATATGGTGAGACTTGACTATTTTCACTAATTCAGACGGTTCAGCAGTGAATATATTCTGAGATGGGACGGGGAATAAGAGCAACGCAGTGAGGATGTCGTCTGATGGTATAGCATTTGCAGGTGCATGCGAAGGCTGTAAAGTGGACGAAGATTGACGAGGTGTGTGTGGTTTGAATGTAGAGACGCGAGGTATGGAAGAGGTAAAACGGTAGTTCAGAGTTTCATAGTTATTTTCAGAGTTAACAGACGATGCGTTCCCGGACGTGAGTCCGGGAACGTGCGATGCTGGATAGATATATTAGTGCTGGTAATATTAATATGGAGGTGAGACTTACCTTCCCCAATGTAACCCACAATGGGGGGAACCGTGCCTGATTGGGAATATTGTGGCATTTGTTCCACGGAAGAAGCTAGGAGGGATCTAATATGACAATGGTCGAAGGATGTTAGATACATACCGGTTGTCACGGGGTGCGTGGGCGTAGTAAGAAATCGCCAAGCATCGAAGGCACTGTCGACACGGTAACCGAGTCCGATCAGTGAGTCGCGGAGGAGAGCAGTCCAATCCAGCCCAAGTTCGACATCGGACGAAGCATGCGCACAAACGGTAAACGCAAGCAGTAAGGATATTGGGTGGTGAACGCCAGTAGCTGTGGTGATCAACAGCTGGGGTGTCCCGAGCTGTACCGGCAAGCGGGCATGAAACTCCGCAGACAAGTCGGAACGAGGAGTAGAAGAATGAGGCACAGTGTGTGTGTGCAGCAAGGCCTTCAACGAGTATAGACATGGCATGAGCAAAGGCAAGGTGATGCGGCCAAGTAGCAAAGCTGAAGAGTGCGAAACGGAGGGTGCACAAAGTGGGGAGTCGAACGAACAGAGGGGGTAAAAGAGCGGTTAAAGTATGGAGACAGTAAGCAGATAGGGGTGTGATGGACAAAGTGATGGACAGATGGTTGTCAACGAATTTAAACGTCAATACCATGAGCATGGGCTGTGGACACCAAAGCACCTTTGGGTATAAGATCCAAGTCAGATAACAGAGTACGCGCGGTATTAGACGAAATGTGGAAGAAGAGCCCGACGACGGATGTCTAATTGTCTCATGAAGTTAGGTCGAGAATGATCAGACCAGCCCAAAGACTCCCCCACAAGTACTACATGACTGTCCGGAAATTGCTCAGTGGAAGTTGATAACATGATACTCAGTGCTGTGAAAGACATTGCGTGGTGAAAATGTTTGACGACACGTGCGGGGATGTCAACAAGGTGTCAAGGCTCGCGGGCACTTTGGCAATAGACTTAACAGTAGATGCAGAGGATTGTTCAGACGTGGAACCTACAGGACGACGAATTGGATTGCGGGTGATAATGATGGGAGGAGAGGTATCGACAACAGATAGGGATTGGTAGTCTTTAAAAGATGTAAAAGACGAGGGGGAAGAGACGGGGTGTTGAATAGTAATAAATTGCATGGGCGTAGAAACGACATGAGTATTAGGTTCACAGTTTAATTCAGAGTAATTGTTCGGGGTTATATCGGGGACCCACCCCTCAGCGGCTGCGTGAAAACAAATCAGTAAGGGGACGAAATATATATAGAATGGAACACAAACCAATATCAATTGAGGCCGTTGTTGCAGAAGCGGATAGTACTGAAGGAGCAAATAGACCTTCGCACGAATAATGAGTGGTAGGAACGGAGTATGATAATAAATAGTCATACGTGGAGTGAGGATGGCGCGAGGATTTACGGGGACTATACATTTGAGTTAGGAATTGAACAAAGCACAAGAAAGTGAGACACACAACGGTTGTTGGCATAGACGGGATCGGTCAGGAACTGTCCAGCATCGAAACTGCTGTCTACCCGATGACCGAGACCAATAAGAGAATCGCGAAGGAGAGCGACCCAATCTAGACCAAGCTCAAAGCTACCAGAGGCTGAGACCGCAAATTCCATTGGGAATGAAATGGTGTGATGTCCAGATACAGTGGTGACTAGTAATTTCGGTGCCGAGAATACGGTAGGACAGAACGCAGAGACGAGGTGAGCGTGACCGGCGTAGAGATTCCATCAAGTGGGACACGCATTGTAAGAAAAAATAAGCGTCAGCGGAGCAGGTGGTGGGGAAAGGCAAGAGGGCAGGAGAGATCGTAGCATGGATTCAAGATGGAAACGAATGATGGACAGGTTTGTAAGATTCACACCGGCAATCCCCAAGTTTTGGGCAGCTAAAAATTGAATATAGAACGTTGGATTTCGCATTACGAATCAAAACAAGTATCAGTTCACGTTCCGTTCGACAGGAAGGAAACGCGAGTTGATACTCAATTTGATTCGTAATGCGAAACTTTGAGTTCTATATGCCCGCTATCTATATAGATAGTGGGTTTTGTACCCGTCAAAAAACTCAAAACCGCTCCGTTTCACAAGCTCTTTAAGGGAATTTTTGCGCCTGATGGCACTGATGCCATCTGATGCTTGGTATAATCGTTGTAGCCCGCGTGGGACGCGGCAGGGCCCGCCATCTACGTTATAGATACTCGTTTCAATTCGTTGACAAACGTGATTTTCTCAACTGCCCACACTAAAACAGTTAATCAAACGTAGGAATCTATTACTTTTTTCGTGACACATAGGAGATAAATGTGAGTGGTCGATTTAGTGGCAGTCACTTCGCTTCGCAAAAACTGCAGCCTGAACCCGGAAAGCGATCGCAAGGGGACCCCGGCGTTTTATCGGGCCACGCCAGCCTGTTGGGTAGGACAAAACCAATCGAACATATGTGATAGCGCTAATGTGGGCGTCAAATTTGCGGCTTAATTCGTCAGAATTTGGGCTTACGCGCTGAAGACCGGACAGAGTTTCAGTGTCGTACCGATTCATGTTGCAGTTGACTTGAACCATCGTACCGGGAGCAAGAATGCCCTGTATAACGTCGGGGCCCGGGAGAGGACCCCGGATGAAGAACTAGGCAAGTTAATAGATGAATTTAGGAACCAACGACAGGCTCACATAGAAGCAGTCAGATACCGCGGTCCAGTCGGGGCACCCGGCGCCAACATCGAACCACGATTCATTCGCCGTTCCCCCACAATATTCAAAATCGACATCCAATACTTCACGTAAATTCTTCAATTGCTCAAAATAAACAAACGATGTATGGCACTTGGCGTTGGTGGGCGGTCTGAGCCTTACACAAATGACGGGGCCAGCTCTGTCGATGGCATTGAATGTTGTCTAAATTTTATTAAACGGGGTCCAGGCAGAAACTATTGCACACACACCGGTTGGGAGTAATAATCTATCTCACCCACGACCACGAACATTCGTGAGTCACGACGAGAAGGGCTTATGCTCTGCCTTTCCTTTCAAAAAAAAAGTACAGAACAAACAAAGGGTCGGCTGCTTTATACACATACTTTGGCTGCTTGCGCTTGCGCTTGCTCCACCTTTTTTTTAAAAAGTATTTTAAGGGAGAACTGTATACATGGGAACTGATCAAATTCACTTCTTTCATTAACCTCAACACACGCTTTTCTTCGGCGCTGTTAGCCGTAACGGTATCACCAGCGGCAATGCGTTCAGAAACGATATGTACAGCGGTGGGAGAAACCGTGCCAAATTTCGCAGCGATGTTGTCAAAGTTCGGCCGTTCGACCTTGAATTTAGTGCGAAGTAATAAGGCCCTTCGCTGGATCATGTTGAATGCAGTGAGCAGAAACGAATAGTGTTCTTGGAAACGGCGATCGGCAAGATTGAAAAGGTGTTTAACGTGACGTTTGAAGCCAAGTCGCGTTCGTCGATCTTTGTCCTCAAACCCACCGAGTCCATAGGGAAAAAGAGTGGGGTACATCATGGGAAATAAATGAGGATTCTGTACATAGTTCGTTGGCTGGTGCGTTTCCATCAACGTCAGTTACAACCACGCTCTGAAATGGAACGGTAGAAGGGGGCGGTAGTAAAGTATCATTTAAATTGGGTACCAGAGGAGAGACTGGAGGTTCTGAAGAACCAGGGATGTAGTCAGATGTTGTTATGTCTATCCCGGCGTTCGGAACAACGTGCTGTACATGGAACGGCAGTATGGACTCCGTTGGTAATGAATCCAAAACGTGTTGATTTAATGGGATGTCGCGATACAAGTGATTGTGGACTTTTAGCCAAGACAATGCAGCGATAACCTTTTCTTTGCGTACAGTCAATGGCTTGGCTTTCTCACGTAACCATTCTGCCGTCGGAGGTTTAGAACCCACAAAAATTACACAAATTGGGGTAATAATTTCTTCCAAAGACGGCGGCAAAGACAGAGCGATAGAAGAAGGGCGTTGGGGATACACTATAATATGGCCGCGAACTCCGCGCTGAGATATAGGTATGGAGCTTTCAGACGCTTCTTCGCGAAGTTGTATAATCCAGCACTTAGCCCGGCACAAGGAAATCATTGCCTCTTCCACCACGGTTAAATCTCGAAGTGCTTGAGGAACAGGGCCTAGATAATTGCGATTGGCAAGTGAAAGAGGTGGAACACGTCCTGACTTAAGGTCTGAGCGACAGCGGCGGCAAACGACAATTACTGGGTCATTAGTTTCAAGGTCCGATTCCAGACTCGACGGGTCTAACAACATGTGTGCATATGGTGTACCACTCATGGGCATGGGGGGCTCTGGACATTGAGAATCCAACCACGGTTTTGGTATTATGTCCAAATCAACAGGTTGGTCGCTATTATCGACGGCCATAGCAGCATCTATTTCAGGCTGACGGCGAGGTGCTGAAGTATTGGTGGGATTTGGGTCTGTGTCATCTACGTCCATGTCTTCCGAATCCTGCTGTTCAATGATTTGATCAGGCCTTTTCAACAAATTGATATCGAAGTCTTCGAAACCTAGGGAACACTTATCAACAATAGGGCATCTTTCTGAGCAGCTTCCGCAGACAAACACGGATAGGTTTTCCTGGGATATCTCGAAATTGAATTTCGCAAGTAATTTCTTCTTTAAGCGCGCGGGCACGACCTGGGGCCATTCCTTACGCAATCGTGCGCTTTCTGGGGCCCTCTGTCTCTTCTTGGTCCCATCTAATCCTATTTGCTGTTCAGGGTACTTGCCTGATCGAAGACGTACTAAGTAACTCTTTAGATGCTGGCGTAGTTGTTTGGCTCGGTCGGACTCCACGTAGCTAACGTCGTGCAATTCAAGTAATCTTCTGAGCGGTTTCAACTTTAGAACCGGCATCAAGTCTCGAATGATTTGAATTTGGAGGCGAACAGATGGGCCATCACAGATCGAAGCTGTGGTGGGTGGGAGAAACTCAGATTCAAGCGAAGAGCAACCAAGAAACGGTGCGAAACCTTCATGAGTTATGCATTGGCCCATCGCAACATGTTCTGATATGGCGTTTTGAAGGCTCTCAGATGTGGGGTGGCTAAGGATAATTCCGCGTGTCTGAGCCACAGATATCAAAGTTCCTTTATGCAGAGAATCAAGGTGTTCAAACAAGGTTCGCGCAGTAGCGCCGACGAACGTTCAATTCCCTCAAGATGGCGGACCGTTCGTCGACACGGAGCCCAAGACATTCTGCAACCAAACTAAGAGCACTTTCAGGCAACCTGTCTTCTGACGCGGATATCAAGACGCTGAGCAAGGCAAAGGACTGAGTCTGCTGAGTGGGATAGAGAGAACAATTTTTTTTGCATTGACAAGAATGATCGTTCTGGAAGGCCGGGTCGCAAGTAGCGAGACACGCTCCTGTCAGAAGATGCGCGAGGAGAGCGTGCCGAGCACCACGGATGGTTAGGTCTTTGGGTTTATCAATGTGGTGTGAGTTTAATAGTTTTATTAAAGGTTTAGGCGGCATTACGAATATATTGACATCATCATTTGTGGATAGAAGGAGCTCTGCTAAACTTTCTTGAACCTCCACGTCTTCACGTCGAATGAATACGGGGGAACTTTTGGAGGATTGACCTTGTTCAACGAAGAATTTACCAGTGGGGGGAACATAATGTTTCACTTTCATGACCGAACGAGCTTTATAATGCAAAACGCAACAGAGTTTCAAAGTATGCAGAGTGAAGTGTCCAAGACAGTTTTTCAAATCGTCAGAAAAAAACGAGCACGGGGACAGCAGCACGTACCGGGCGAGCGTTTGGGGGCCAGAGGAGCGAACAGCTCAGAGGGTTGTCATGACACAGCGAGCGCGGGTGCTGCTGATGCGAGTGTCGTACCGTTCAATCCGCCAGAAGACGCAGTAGGGGCTGTGGATGAGAGATCAATGCCCCCACTCAAAATTATTTTGAAAAGATATCAAAGGTCGTACTAGTGGCGGGGCCGGTCAAAAATAGCTGCCATGGATCAAAGTTGCTGCTTAGACGGTGGCCAAGAGAAATGAGATGGTCTCGAAGCAAGGAAGCCCAATCGTGACCGAGGACGACGTCGTAATTGGCGGCCGGGGAGACATCGCAGATGTGGAACAAGTTCCATAGGGGGCAACAGTGGTCGTAAAAAGAAGCCGGGGTGCCGGGCGCTGTAACGATTCGTAAAAGCTTCGAGAGAGCACGGTTCTTTGCGTGGCAGCAAAACCGACAGAGGACACGGGAAACCCTTCGACCAAGAGAGACATGCTGGTAGGAGGGAAAGAGGCGAACAGTAGAAGGAAGAGAGGCAAACAGTATTTCAAATCGCGATGGACAAGAGACGTTCAGGGGTGGGTTGCCATCACTTTCAAGGGATGATAAATGCGACGTCGGGGCTCGGCATACATAGAAAAAATGCCCGCTATCTATATAGATAGTGGGTTTTGTACCCGTCAAAAAACTCAAAACCGCTCCGTTTCACAAGCTCTTTAAGGGAATTTTGCGCCTGATGGCACTGATGCCATCTGTTTTGAGTTTTTTGACGGGTACAAAACCCACTATCTATATAGATAGCGGGCATTTTTTCTATGTATGCCGAGCCCCGACGTCGCATTTATCATCCCTTGAAAGTGATGGCAACCCACCCCTGAACGTCTCTTGTCCATCGCGATTTGAAATACTGTTTGCCTCTCTTCCTTCTACTGTTCGCCTCTTTCCCTCCTACCAGCATGTCTCTCTTGGTCGAAGGGTTTCCCGTGTCCTCTGTCGGTTTTGCTGCCACGCAAAGAACCGTGCTCTCTCGAAGCTTTTACGAATCGTTACAGCGCCCGGCACCCCGGCTTCTTTTTACGACCACTGTTGCCCCCTATGGAACTTGTTCCACATCTGCGATGTCTCCCCGGCCGCCAATTACGACGTCGTCCTCGGTCACGATTGGGCTTCCTTGCTTCGAGACCATCTCATTTCTCTTGGCCACCGTCTAAGCAGCAACTTTGATCCATGGCAGCTATTTTTGACCGGCCCCGCCACTAGTACGACCTTTGATATCTTTTCAAAATAATTTTGAGTGGGGGCATTGATCTCTCATCCACAGCCCCTACTGCGTCTTCTGGCGGATTGAACGGTACGACACTCGCATCAGCAGCACCCGCGCTCGCTGTGTCATGACAACCCTCTGAGCTGTTCGCTCCTCTGGCCCCCAAACGCTCGCCCGGTACGTGCTGCTGTCCCCGTGCTCGTTTTTTTCTGACGATTTGAAAAACTGTCTTGGACACTTCACTCTGCATACTTTGAAACTCTGTTGCGTTTTGCATTATAAAGCTCGTTCGGTCATGAAAGTGAAACATTATGTTCCCCCCACTGGTAAATTCTTCGTTGAACAAGGTCAATCCTCCAAAAGTTCCCCCGTATTCATTCGACGTGAAGACGTGGAGGTTCAAGAAAGTTTAGCAGAGCTCCTTCTATCCACAAATGATGATGTCAATATATTCGTAATGCCGCCTAAACCTTTAATAAAACTATTAAACTCACACCACATTGATAAACCCAAAGACCTAACCATCCGTGGTGCTCGGCACGCTCTCCTCGCGCATCTTCTGACAGGAGCGTGTCTCGCTACTTGCGACCCGGCCTTCCAGAACGATCATTCTTGTCAATGCAAAAAAAATTGTTCTCTCTATCCCACTCAGCAGACTCAGTCCTTTGCCTTGCTCAGCGTCTTGATATCCGCGTCAGAAGACAGGTTGCCTGAAAGTGCTCTTAGTTTGGTTGCAGAATGTCTTGGGCTCCGTGTCGACGAACGGTCCGCCATCTTGAGGGAATTGAACGTTCGTCGGCGCTACTGCGCGAACCTTGTTTGAACACCTTGATTCTCTGCATAAAGGAACTTTGATATCTGTGGCTCAGACACGCGGAATTATCCTTAGCCACCCCACATCTGAGAGCCTTCAAAACGCCATATCAGAACATGTTGCGATGGGCCAATGCATAACTCATGAAGGTTTCGCACCGTTTCTTGGTTGCTCTTCGCTTGAATCTGAGTTTCTCCCACCCACCACAGCTTCGATCTGTGATGGCCCATCTGTTCGCCTCCAAATTCAAATCATTCGAGACTTGATGCCGGTTCTAAAGTTGAAACCGCTCAGAAGATTACTTGAATTGCACGACGTTAGCTACGTGGAGTCCGACCGAGCCAAACAACTACGCCAGCATCTAAAGAGTTACTTAGTACGTCTTCGATCAGGCAAGTACCCTGAACAGCAAATAGGATTAGATGGGACCAAGAAGAGACAGAGGGCCCCAGAAAGCGCACGATTGCGTAAGGAATGGCCCCAGGTCGTGCCCGCGCGCTTAAAGAAGAAATTACTTGCGAAATTCAATTTCGAGATATCCCAGGAAAACCTATCCGTGTTTGTCTGCGGAAGCTGCTCAGAAAGATGCCCTATTGTTGATAAGTGTTCCCTAGGTTTCGAAGACTTCGATATCAATTTGTTGAAAAGGCCTGATCAAATCATTGAACAGCAGGATTCGGAAGACATGGACGTAGATGACACAGACCCAAATCCCACCAATACTTCAGCACCTCGCCGTCAGCCTGAAATAGATGCTGCTATGGCCGTCGATAATAGCGACCAACCTGTTGATTTGGACATAATACCAAAACCGTGGTTGGATTCTCAATGTCCAGAGCCCCCCATGCCCATGAGTGGTACACCATATGCACACATGTTGTTAGACCCGTCGAGTCTGGAATCGGACCTTGAAACTAATGACCCAGTAATTGTCGTTTGCCGCCGCTGTCGCTCAGACCTTAAGTCAGGACGTGTTCCACCTCTTTCACTTGCCAATCGCAATTATCTAGGCCCTGTTCCTCAAGCACTTCGAGATTTAACCGTGGTGGAAGAGGCAATGATTTCCTTGTGCCGGGCTAAGTGCTGGATTATACAACTTCGCGAAGAAGCGTCTGAAAGCTCCATACCTATATCTCAGCGCGGAGTTCGCGGCCATATTATAGTGTATCCCCAACGCCCTTCTTCTATCGCTCTGTCTTTGCCGCCGTCTTTGGAAGAAATTATTACCCCAATTTGTGTAATTTTTGTGGGTTCTAAACCTCCGACGGCAGAATGGTTACGTGAGAAAGCCAAGCCATTGACTGTACGCAAAGAAAAGGTTATCGCTGCATTGTCTTGGCTAAAAGTCCACAATCACTTGTATCGCGACATCCCATTAAATCAACACGTTTTGGATTCATTACCAACGGAGTCCATACTGCCGTTCCATGTACAGCACGTTGTTCCGAACGCCGGGATAGACATAACAACATCTGACTACATCCCTGGTTCTTCAGAACCTCCAGTCTCTCCTCTGGTACCCAATTTAAATGATACTTTACTACCGCCCCCTTCTACCGTTCCATTTCAGAGCGTGGTTGTAACTGACGTTGATGGAAACGCACCAGCCAACGAACTATGTACAGAATCCTCATTTATTTCCCATGATGTACCCCACTCTTTTTCCCTATGGACTCGGTGGGTTTGAGGACAAAGATCGACGAACGCGACTTGGCTTCAAACGTCACGTTAAACACCTTTTCAATCTTGCCGATCGCCGTTTCCAAGAACACTATTCGTTTCTGCTCACTGCATTCAACATGATCCAGCGAAGGGCCTTATTACTTCGCACTAAATTCAAGGTCGAACGGCCGAACTTTGACAACATCGCTGCGAAATTTGGCACGGTTTCTCCCACCGCTGTACATATCGTTTCTGAACGCATTGCCGCTGGTGATACCGTTACGGCTAACAGCGCCGAAGAAAAGCGTGTGTTGAGGTTAATGAAAGAAGTGAATTTGATCAGTTCCCATGTATACAGTTCTCCCTTAAAATACTTTTTAAAAAAAAGGTGGAGCAAGCGCAAGCGCAAGCAGCCAAAGTATGTGTATAAAGCAGCCGACCCTTTGTTTGTTCTGTACTTTTTTTTGAAAGGAAAGGCAGAGCATAAGCCCTTCTCGTCGTGACTCACGAATGTTCGTGGTCGTGGGTGAGATAGATTATTACTCCCAACCGGTGTGTGTGCAATAGTTTCTGCCTGGACCCCGTTTAATAAAATTTAGACAACATTCAATGCCATCGACAGAGCTGGCCCCGTCATTTGTGTAAGGCTCAGACCGCCCACCAACGCCAAGTGCCATACACCGTTTGTTTATTTTGAGCAATTGAAGAATTTACGTGAAGTATTGGATGTCGATTTTGAATATTGTGGGGAACGGCGAATGAATCGTGGTTCGATGTTGGCGCCGGGTGCCCCGACTGGACCGCGGTATCTGACTGCTTCTATGTGAGCCTGTCGTTGGTTCCTAAATTCATCTATTAACTTGCCTAGTTCTTCATCCGGGGTCCTCTCCCGGGCCCCGACGTTATACAGGGCATTCTTGCTCCCGGTACGATGGTTCAAGTCAACTGCAACATGAATCGGTACGACACTGAAACTCTGTCCGGTCTTCAGCGCGTAAGCCCAAATTCTGACGAATTAAGCCGTAAATTTGACGCCCACATTAGCGCTATCACATATGTTCGATTGGTTTTGTCCTACCCAACAGGCTGGCGTGGCCCGATAAAACGCCGGGGTCCCCTTGCGATCGCTTTCCGGGTTCAGGCTGCAGTTTTTGCGAAGCGAAGTGACTGCCACTAAATCGACCACTCACATTTATCTCCTATGTGTCACGAAAAAAGTAATAGATTCCTACGTTTGATTAACTGTTTTAGTGTGGGCAGTTGAGAAAATCACGTTTGTCAACGAATTGAAACGAGTATCTATAACGTAGATGGCGGGCCCTGCCGCGTCCCACGCGGGCTACAACGATTATTGTTAGATGGCCGAAATTTTAGGTATCACCGGTGTGATTGGTAATGATGGTTGTTAGCTTACGAAATAATTGCCTTTTTTAGCCAATTTTCTCAAAATGCGACTGAACGTGTTTTTCGAATCCACCCCAAAACCCACTATATACTATAGCGGGAATAGCGGGCCTTATATTTACTCACTCATCTTTGGGCAACAAAGACCTGTCTAACTGTGCTAATCCATGTTCTGCATATCCAAATGCGTCTTATGTTCGCTTTCTTCGGATATTTCGGAGCTGAATGTGCCTGGAACTGAATATGATGTGGTCAGGAAGTCCAACATCAACATCACGAAATGTTGATACGAGGCGAAGATGTCCGGCAGGCTTGTGGCAGCACCAAATTCTGGTTGCCAGCACCCGTGTCACTTTCCGATGTTGGCTGGTAGATTTTTTTATGCTCCGACCCTCAGGCGGTGACAGCCGGCAGCTAAAATCAATACTTTCCTGTACTCGAATATATTTGAATACCCCAGGCCGGTATTATATTGTATCTATATCATATCCCTCTTCATATTCTGTTGTATTCATATTCAGATGGCACCTCCAGAGCCGACGCGTATCATATCTGTATTTACTTTGAATGTATTCAAAATTTAATTTTTTGTATGATATTCTTGGCCAGCACTAGGCGAGAGAGATCGAGTCGTCCCGAAGATGGGTTGGAATATCGCTATGCTATGCCCAGCCATGGATTACAGAACTGGGAGAATTCCATGTCGCTCAAGAAATCGCGTGCTTTGTTTGCCATTGCCTTGTCATCATCTATTTGCCAGCTGGCTTCCGTCTTCCTTCACCTTCGGGTGCCCGGCGAATCGATACTTTTGTTCGATTCCTCGGGCAGTGCCTACACCCTATTCGATCCCAGGGCTCTATCTTCTGCCCCTTGACGACGTCTGCGTCTAAACGTCTGGTGCATGAGCCATACCATGACCGCTCAAAACACTCAACGCCTTGCACGGATAGGCTCGCCGGCAATGGGGTCTCCATCGCAGCAGTCTTTGGTGTCGAATGGATCTTTGACTTGGCTTACTCCGCCCACAATGCCGCGGTTGAGGCTTGGAAATCGTATTTACGCCTCTGGTCTGCAGAATTCAAAAGATGCACCATATGTGATGATGAACTCTGGCTGGGCGATCTCGTATCATGTTCCAATGGCACGTATATATATCAATTATCATTTATAAATACTGACTATCAAGCATTTGAGTAGACAAAAATCGACATTGGTACTGCCTGAAATGCTTCGAAAGCACAACAACGGCCATGATCACTGGAGACGTTGCATTCTTCTACGATCCACGAACCACGTTTCCTCTTTGCTGCTACTGTCTCCCATTCTCCTCCTCGATCCTCGACACCCAATCCCACTCCCCGCAAATGCAGCGTTCCTGGGATAAGGCAATCATAGCCAGACAGCTTCAGGAGCTTGGCCTCCCTCTCATCACATGCGCGCATTGCAGCTATGTCGTTGTGGACGAGCGTGAGGACTCAGAGCACCAACCTGCGCTGCAGACGATCCCCAACAATGGCAGCCTGAGGCGCAGGCTGGCACAAACCATCAGCTCATTCATCGGTTCTTCTCCTTCAATCAAAAAGCCAGAGCGCTTCCACTGCCCGGAATGCGACTTCTTGACATGTCTGCCGCCACAAGGCTGTGGGGCCCATTTTCGACCCGAGCTCGCAGACGACCACAAGTGCAGAACAGACGACCTGAGGCTAGAGATCGAACATGCTGTGGTATGTCTGATATCCCCCTCTCTATTTTTCACCTACACGCCTGTATCCTTCGCTCGCGGACTGATTTTCTTTTGAATCTCAGGACAAATCGCTCATATACACCTGTCCCTTCTGCTCCGCCGCCCTCGTCAAGGACGGTGGATGCAACCACTGCACCTGTCTCTGCCGCGCAGAATACTGCCACATCTGCCATGCCAGCCTCGGCCGCGATCAGTCTTCGGTCTGGAAGACCCATTTTTGCGATCACTTTTTCGAGGGGGGACAGGGACGGTGTACACAGATAGGGTGCCGCAGATGCCCGCTGTATTCGGATAGAGATGATGAGGGTATTCGGAGGAGGGTGGAGGGAGAAGTGACGAGGCGGTGGAGGAAGCAACGCGTTTGGAATGGGATTAAAAGTTTTGTTGGATGGGGTTGAGTTGTTGGATACGGGGGCGACGAGTTAGCGGTACCGTCGTACGTAGTTCAATGAGTAAGGCAGGAGCACCGCCAGAGAAATCGAGATTGTGGATGATGGGAAAAGGAGAACGCCATCAGGATTCAGAAATAATAACTGATGCAAACAAGTGTAACGGAAATATTTATTTTTGTTGTTCTATGCTCCCAAACTATTCCTTTTATGACTATTATGCCATATGATCTGGATGAGCTGCTGCCGCACCTCATCATTATGCTCCATGCACTCCATGCACAGCCTTTGATTCGTAGTATATAAGTAGTGTACCTGATGTAGTTACGGTTTTCTTCGGTTAATCGACAACTTACACCAGTTCTCTCGATTTGCCACCTTGTGCCGGCACTCGATTCTCTCGCTTCCGTCACAACAAGACTCCCACGAGTCTTCGCTTTGCGTAGTTCCACTTTTGGCTCTCACTCCTCGAAACGGACTCGGGAACCGACGACAACGTAGGATGAAATAAAGGTACAGGAGGTTTCGTACTTGAGCATAAACGGACGTGGAATACAGAATAAGGACAGAAGAAGTATGGAAGTAGTCAATGTGCGTCTAATCCGAGTCGCAGACCTCCTGGGTGCATTAGAATTCGGTGCGGACACGCATTCTCGAGGACGACAGGCGGGTGAAATCCGGCGCTGCGTGCTGCATAAGCGTACCTCGAAGCGGACTGCTGTCCACCGGGAACCAAATAACGCAGATCTGGAATCGAGATGTGGCGGCGACATGCAGCGTGCGCCGTAGTCTTGATGCGCGACAGGGGTCCAGAGGGGGCAGGGCGACGCTGAGCGCTGAGGGTTGTGGCAGGTTGCATGTGATGGTGAGTGGGAGTAGACTTCGACCGGATGGTGCGGCGGGGTAAGGAATCCAATGCTTGTGCTGTGCGGGGAGACAGCGAACGGAGCATGAATGGCGAATGGGTGCCGGAGACGCTGAGTACTAGAGGGCGTGCGTCGATTGGTGGTAGTACTGTGGGAGGCAAACTCGGAGCGCAGGATGAGGGGACGAAGGCGAAACCGGCGATGGGAAAGAGATACTGAGGTGGGAAGACAATGGAGGCGTCGTGCGCGATGGGGAAGCGGCCGCAGAGCCGCGGGCCGCGGAAGGTGGTACCTGTGGTACTGACGAGGGCTGTGGGGGAAGCGGCGAGCAGAAGTCCGCAGAATCGCCGGGAGGGCCAGCGGCGGCTTCGTGGACTGCGCATAGCGGTAGTGCTGCGCGCCGTCCTACCGATGCGCGTAAATTGGACGTCGGGCGTGTGGACGCGTTCCGGCGTCGATGGTGGTCTGGGCTGGGCAGGGTTGCCGCATCGGGAAGAAGTCGGCCGCGGCGGGCGGCGAGGCAACGGCGGCAATGCGCGCGATGGAGACGCACTGGTGAAGGTCTCGGGGATGCGCCCAAGCGCACGCGTCGAGCGGCGCCACCCGACCGTCGGACGGTCGGGTGGCGCCGAAGTGTTTGTTGTGGGCGAGGAGCGGATAAAGGCGGCGCCGGCGACGAGTGAGGGCCACCGCCGGCGCTGCGCATACGGTTGGTGGTGCTCACCGTGATGTGCGGCGCACGGCGGGCGTCTGCTACGAGCGGCATGGTGGTATTGCGTTGGAGAAGGGCGCCGTGGGGGGAAAGATTGAGGGCGCGAGGATTATCATTGTCGCCTGCGGGTGGTGCAGCGGGAAGAGAATAAGGTGTGCGCCGGCGTAGTATCGAATGTAACAATGCAGTCGGACGTCGGGTCAGCTGAAGCGCAGATGAGCGACGTCGCAGATGTGAAACGGATCGGGGACGGCGTGTAGTGGGCTGGCAGTCGCGCGGAGCGTTATGTGCAATGACATCGTGGTGTAGACGGTCGCGAGAAACCGCCACCGCCGCTCCTAGTCGCATGCGTCGTGCGCGGCGATCCATGGCGCGGAGGGAGAACGGTGGCAGACGCAGGAGCTGCGTGTGTGTGGTGGTACCCTAGGCAGCAGAAGGTGAAGCTGCAAAGCACCTACAGAAAAGGGACGTCGTTAACGCACGTTCTTTAACTGAGGGAATTGAAAATAAATGGAAAAAGGCAGACCTTGCGTTCAGAGAGCCCGGACTAGGAAACGGGATAGGAGGCTCGGGAGCAATCCGTGTTCTGGGCGAGGGACTGGCCGGCGATGGGACGGCAGGTGAGCGGAGCGCAGAGGGATTGAAAATAGTACACGCGGTACGTACCGACAAGGAAACAAAAAAGGGCGGAGCAAATGAGCGGGGTCCGGGGAACACGAAGCAGTTGGAGGCTACGCGTGAACGTGCTGGGCACGTGCGGGCGTGGCGTAGACTGATTAGTGAATTGTTCCAGGTAGAGACTATCCCGAGGCGGAGCGATGGAAATTGGGTCGAGACGCATTTCGATATTGACAAAGGCTAGGCGTTGGAATGCTCTAACGGGAGAGAAGAAAGGAGACCGCGTGGCTGTGTTGATCAGTCCGCGTATCAATTACGTCTTCCTCTTGACGTCCATCCTCTCTATAGCCTTGCGCCTGCAACATCCACGGCTCACCCTTCTAGTGATTCTCGGTCTCATATAATTCCTCTGATAGCTTCCCACTACATTCTGAGCTCTCGCCGCATCCCAACGCGCTCTGGGGGATCTTCGCTTCGTCAACGCTGAAATGCGTCGCGGCGTCTGGCGCGTCAAAACTTCATCTCACGCTTCTATGATCGGTGGAAAGGAAGGACTGGCATTCACCTGGATAAATTGGATGCTGTCTGCTCTCTTTAGCTTCATTGATACGTCCTGTGCGTCTACTTGCTTGTAACCCGTTCTTCGATTAATATCTCACCCCTGTACTGCGACGCCCACACGTCTTGACATCAACATTGGATCCCGCCTTTGTTTGTGTCCCGTCGGAGTCCGGACGTAATCCAAACGTCGTGGACTTCCATGCAAACACGCAGCTCTCCCGTAAACCTACGCAGAACTGCTTCCTTGCCCGTGTTTCAGGGGTCTCCCAGGTGCCTCTCTTGTGCGTCGTTCTGGAACTCTGATAGATTGGGTTGTGGACTCCTTCCCCACCCCCGTTATTATATCTTTTGCGTGTTAAAAGGGCTCTCGATGTACTTATGTATAGACATGCGCAATTAAATACCGTTTGATTCCCTCTCCCCACCTTTCAATCTATGTAGTTGAAGTTGAAAGGTAAGGAGTCCCGTTTCCGGCTTTGGGTTGGAAGGGAAGACAAGTCATCGATCGCGCAGAATAAATCAGATTCGTCAACATAACTAATTGAGCGGAGTCCTTACATAACACGTATACCGTTCCCTAAAGCACAAGAAAGGGTCGAGTAATACGGATTCATTACAAGGTCAAACAACTGATGCAGTAAGATCCGCAAAATAACTGTCAGAGTACTTTGAGTCTGCGAATTCCTTCATATAGACAATCTTTTCCCCAGCAAAATGGAAGGTGAGCATATACTCGTTATTGTATTTCTTCCCCGATTTCGACATGCCGTCTGACATCACCTGCGGCACAGTTAAATTTGCTGTATTCGTTGTTCAATGGATGGTAACAGAAAACCAACAGGAAAAACCACGGCATCCGGAACTTGAATCACATCAATTGGTTTCAGCACAGTTCTGCGTCCTGGAGCAAGAAAGCGCCAAAGTCGAAGCAGGTCGAACACTCAGTCTTGCCGTGGGCGTTGCACACCGTTTCCGGGTTGGGACTGGGAGCAGCGTCCGATGCTATATCGAACACTTGCAGCGCAGGTCGTCTCATCATCTGCGATATCCATATATATCGGCGCGCGAGATTGAAATAAAGCTCTCTTACCTCAAGCTCGTCTTTCAGGATGCGATCGATTTCCGACTGAGGCCAGCCCGAATTCTCCAGCCACGGCGCCACCTTCCCCCAGTTGTTTGAGCCACGATGGTCCACGCAGCATTCGTTGTAAGACTCTTTGAGGTGCCCGCAGAAGCACCAGTTCTCGCCGACGTACACAAGGTCCTCGAAATCTTTGGGGATGATTGCGATCCGAGAGTCAATTTCGTCCCTCTGAATGCGCACACACTCTCGAGGTCCAATTCAGGCCCATCACATCGGAACATAAGACCTGAACGCAAAGCAGTCTTCATCACATCTTGCGAGTCAATCACTGGACATCCGTTCTGTTCGAAGACGAGGTTAGTTGAAACCCCTTGCTTGCATCGGACTTTACCAAGAAACATCGGAAATAGAAGAATTATATAACTCACAATGGATTGTATGAAGTACAGTACCACATCAGACACCAATGTGAATAAAAGGTACCCATCGCTCATACGAGACTCCGGAGTCACGCAAGTTCTTGACGGCCAACTGCAATGCCTTTGCTGTGTCAGTCACCTGAACCTCTTGGCCATTGCGAAACAAGTAAGTGTAAACTGCTTCAGAAAGCACCGGCCCATCCTGATCAATCATGGACCACATCGTTCCAATCGCTCCGCGGAAGCCTGCAGCTATGAACCCTCCGCCCAGGTGGAAAGATTCATTCGCCAGATCTGCATCCCCCATGGCAGTCTGACATGCCGCAAGGAACACAAATTGCGCATTCGAAAGCGGCATCCGAAGAATAGTTTCCAGATCGAGGATTCCATCATATAGTTGGAGGCAACTCCTGGGAGGGTCCCGCAAGTTCTGCTGTCCGTGGCAAGCGAGGTGGACCCAGGAGCAGCCTTGGAGCTGCTGCTTTACAGCTTCAACTGTGGCTTGGTCTCCGAGAAGACTCTGCACATTATTTTCTCCAATGATGGAAACAATTTTGGCAATTTCCTTCTCGACCCCAGGAAGTGTTCCTTGTCCGCTAGGTCCATGATGTGTTACGCCCACAACACCAACCTGGACAGTGCTGGTAGAGTCCTTTGACTGTGCATCAATAAGTGCTCCTAACGTTGATGTATAGGACTGAACAAATTGGTCTAACGGGGACGCTGCATGCAGTGGCAAGCCAGTGAACATGCCCATCGGACACCACCACAGTCGACCATCATGAATTCCATGCTAAAGGGGTGAAATCAGTATGGCTCAATACTTGAAGCTCATTCAACTGACCGATTCCAAGGCCTTGTAAATGTGTCCAACAACGTGACTCCACAACCACGCTATCAAGACCTCAAAGAATTGTTTGCTGGATTTACTTCCTTCCCTGCTGCCAAATAGGCGTGTCGATTCTGCTACTCTGGATCTGATATTTGAATCACGAATGAAATGCTTGAGGCTATTTCGCTGCTCTTCTAGCTCCTGGAATGAAACATTGGGGAATGGAACATGGACAGGGTCGAGTTTTGGATTGATTAGAATAATACCATCACAGTGAGAGTTGTGGGAGTTGAGAATGATAATTGGTCCATTTCGCGAAGCTTGACACAGCGAGCTGTAAAGTTGTGGCATGAGGAAGTATTCAAAGCCTGGACGAGCCCGAATATCTGTGATCAAAGTATTCCTTTTGATGGCAACCCCTTGAGGATTTTCGGAGTTTCCACTGAACAGCTCAGAGGAGAGCATTTCCAACTCCTCTGCATCAGCTTTGGGCAGAAGTGCATCACCACTGGTTTTCAATTGTAGGAGTTGCTTGAATGTAGTTGCCAACCCTTGCTCAAGGAGCTCAATTGCAAGGGACAGATTGAAATGCTCAATACAGGTGGTAACAGTATCAGAGGTTGTTTGGGTGATGTTGATTCTCGTGGTCGCATCTTGATGAACCAGTAAGGAGTTACCGATCCAGAGTATGTGAGGTAAGAGGCTAAATGCAGCCGAATACGCCTTTAGACAATCAGAAGGCCTGTGTTGTTGGGCCACAGAAGCCCATCTCAGAGCTGCCTTCCAGGAAGAAACAGTGTTTGAAGTGGTACCTTTGAAAGACAGAGCATAATTGGAAAATATGGTCTCGAGATCAGTCAAATCTCCCAATCTCTGATATCTGTCTGTAAAAGACACAGCCAAGGCCTGCAGATGTCCTGCACGATCTGGGTGGCCTTCAGGTGTCAGTGCCAACGCTTCTTGTTCGTTCTGCAGGGCAGCCTCGAAATCGGTCAAATCTCCCAGTCTCTGATATCTGTCTGTAAAAGACTCAGCCAAGGTGTGCAGACGTCCTGCACGATGTGGGTGGCCTTCAGGTGTCAGTGCCAATGCTTCTTGGTTGTTCTGCAGGGCAGCCTCGAGATTGGTCAAATCTCCCAATCTCTGATATCTGTCTGTAAAAGAAACAGCCAAGCTCTGCAGACGTCCTGCACGATCTGGGTGGCCTTCAGGTGTCAGTGCCAATGCTTCTTGTTTGTTCTGCAGGGCTGCCTCGAGATCGGTCAACTCTCCCAATCTCCAATATCTGTCTGTAAAAGACACAGCCAAGCTCTGCAGACGTCGTGCACGATGTGGGTGGCCTTCAGGTGTCAGTGCCAATGCTTCTTGTTTTTTCTGCAGGGCAGCCTCGAGATCGGTCAAATCTCCCAATCTCCGATATCTGTCTGTAAAAGACACAGCTAAGCTCTGCAGACGTCCTGCATGATCTGGGTGGCCTTCAGGTGTCAGTGCCAATGCTTCTTGTCTGTTCTGCAGGGCAGCCTCGAGATCAGTCAAATCTCCCAATCTCGAAAATCTGTCTGTAAAAGACACAGCCAAGGTCTGCAGACGTCCTGCACGATCTGGGTGGCCTTCAGGTGTCAGTGCCAATGCTTCTTGTTTGTTGTGCAGGGCAGCCTCGAAATCGGTCAACTCTCCCAATCTCCGATATCTGTCTGTAAAAGACACAGCCAAGCTCTGCAGACGTCCTGCACGATGTGGGTGGCCTTGAGGTGTCAGTGCCAATGCTTCTTGTTTGTTCTGCAGGGCAGCCTCAAGATCAGTCAAATCTCCCAATCTCGAAAATCTGTCTGTAAAAGACACAGCCAAGCTCTGCAGACGTCCTGCACGATCTGGGTGGCCTTCAGGTGTCAGTGCCAATGCTTCTTGGAAGTTCTGCAGGGCAGCCTTGAGATCGGTCAAATCTCCCAATCTCCGATATCTGTCTGTAAAAGACACAGCCAAGCTCTGCAGACGTCCTGCACGATGTGGGTGGCCTTCAGGTGTCAGTGCCAATGCTTCTTGTTTGCTCTGCAGGGCAGCCTCGAGATCAGTCAAATCTCCCAATCTCGAAAATCTGTCTGTAAAAGACACAGCCAAGCTCTGCAGACGTCCTGCACGATCTGGGTGGCCTTCAGGTGTCAGTGCCAATGCTTCTTGGTTGTTCTGCAGGGCAGCCTCGAGATCAGTCAAATCTCCCAATCTCTGATATCTGTCTGTAAAAGACACAGCCAAGCTCTGCAGACGTCGTGCACGATCTGGGTGGCCTTCAGGTGTCAGTGCCAATGCTTCTTGTTTGTTCTGCAGGGCAGCCTCTAGATCGGTCAACTCTCCCAATCTCCGATATCTGTCTGTAAAAGACACAGCCAAGTTCTGCAGACGTCCTGCACGATGTGGGTGGCCTTCAGGTGTCAGTGCCAATGCTTCTTGTTCGTTCTGCAGGGCAGCCTCGAGATCAGTCAAATCTCCCAATCTCCGATATCTGTCTGTAAAAGACACAGCCAAGTTGTGCAGACATCCTGCACGATGTGGGTGGCCTTCAGGTGTCAGTGCCAATGCTTCTTGGTTGTTCTGCAGGGCAGCCTCGAGATTGGTCAAATCTCCCAATCTCTGATATCTGTCTGTGAAAGACACAGCCAAGCTCTGCAGACGTCCTGCACGATCTGGGTGGCCTTCAGGTGTCAGTGCCAATGCTTCTTGGAAGTTCTGCAGGGCAGCCTCGAGATCGGTCAACTCTCCCAATCTCCGATATCTGTCTGTAAAAGACACAGCCAAGTTCTGCAGACGTCCTGCATGATGTGGGTGGCCTTCAGGTGTCAGTGCCAATGCTTCTTGTTTGTTCTGCAGGGCAGCCTCTAGATCGGCCAACTCTCCCAATCTCCGATATCTGTCTGTAAAAGACGCAGCCAAGTTCTGCAGACGTCCTGCACGATCTGGGTGGCCATCAGGTGTCAGTGCCAATGCTTCTTGTCTATTCTGCAGGGCAGCTTCGAGATTGGTCAAATCTCCAAAAGACAAATCTAAGCTCTGGAGATGTCCTGCATGATCTGGGTGGCCTTGAGGTATCAATGACAGCCTTCTCTGAAAGTCATCCTATCCATCTGTTCAGCTCATCCTTCCACTAGATTTGACTTATACACTCACAGCTGCAGCAAACAGATCCAAGGAGTTGTCACTACTGTCAGAACTGAAACCTTCATCTGAGTCTGAACCCTGCTTCCAAGTCAGCCATGCCAGCACAAGGGATCAACAACATGGATTACAGATTGTGAAGACATTTAGGCAAGCTGAGGATCAAAGAGAGACATCATGCACAGCTGGCTTTATATGTTCGGCCAGCACTGCTTTCAATTGACCTCGCTGACAGCTCGGACTCAAATATGTTGATGCGTGGCTGTTAACCAAGCACCGCATCAGCATGCCACTTCACAGCATCACTGCTGGCACCTCCCACCCACACTGGCCTTCTCCGGTGTCGTTAACCGCTTAACGTCACCGGGGGCAAAAGCCGTGGCAGTCGGACTTGTACCACCGGTGATGGTGGCAACGCGAATGCAACGCGAGTAGTGCACCACGAGTGCCAAACTAATTGATGGCCTGATTGCCAGATACCTCATGTATTAAGCAGATGCCTCGTATCACATTGTATTGCATTCTTCCATTTTTCCCATGATCTGCCCATCGGCTCACATATGTGCACCTCATTTCCTATTTTATTTTTGGTGTCTGGCTGCTGACGCGGGCATCAAAAGTTAACTTCGGTCCAAGGCACTGGCTGCTATTTTCCACCTCGCCGATCAGCCGTTCAATAGCCGTTCAAAAGGCAGATCCTTCTCGCGTCCTCCATTCTTCCCCACCCCCATCAGCTCACGCCTACCGCACTGTACTGAATCGCTCCGTTTGTCCAGTTTCGCCCTCATCGACTCCGCTTCAACTAGTGCTGGGTCTGGATGGTTTAATACGTTGTATAATACGAGGGCGTGCATCGGCCTCGATGTCTGGAATGTAGGGCTCGTATAATACATTAAATACCGGCGCCGCCGGCCCGATTTTTTGACGTATTAATGTATAATACATGTATTTTATGCTGTATTCAATGTATTTAATGTATCCTACGCCAGCCTACGGGCACATGATGGTCTTTAGCTGACCAGGCCTGAGTTCTGAGTCCAATCCTGACTGCACATGAATTTGCCCAGATGTGGCCCTAAAATTGCTCTACCATGCTCATAAGCTTTGCGAGCCATTCACGCTCCCTGTCGAAGACTTTGAGGTATTCTATACCCATTAAATACATGACCTTCGACGGCCTCGAGGTATTTAATGTTTTATACCTAGTATAATACGTCTTGTATAATACAATCATTTTATACAGCCTTTAAGACCCAGCACTAGCTTCAACCTTCGGGGCTTAAGCCCACCGTTCGATTGACTCAATGATCAAGATGTCTGACCATCCGGCTTCGGGGCAACAGCGCATCACCATGGCAAGACTCCAAGCTCGACGTTCAACGGCCAACTCCGGGCCATGTTTCTCAACCCATTCAGGTCTTTCATGCGCAATAGCTCTCGGCTTTCAGGGCAACATGATGGGCACATCCCGCAACTTTAAGATTTCAAGCTCAACGTTCAGCCGCAGTCTCCTACACTCAACTGTTTAGAACTCGCAAGCGCAAAAGTTCTCGCGTTTCGGGAGCAACGACCATCTGGCACCTTCAAGACCCCGAGTTGGACGTTTTGACTAGGCAGATTACAGATGTCGTTCAAGCCATTCAAAGATACGCGATTGTGGTCGTTAGCATTAGTTCTGAACGGATATTCTGTCTGTTATGGCCATTTGCTTCTCGAACTGTCTTCGCAACCACACTGACCTCCTACCTGCTGTTCGAGGGGCCAGTACCTCTCACTCTTTCCGCTCCACGCACTCCTTTATTGAACGCTGCTGACTGCCTCCTGCTCTTTAAACGTGGAGTTGTTAATCTCCCTTTCAGCCCGCTCGGCCGACGTTCGTCACGTTCCTGGGATAATTCAGTTAATTTGGGCTACGCCTGCAACGGAGTGCGTATTACTTGGCTTTCTAAGCACAACCCCCCTGACCATCACCTTCTCCCGCGCAAGTCTTTGTTGAAGTTCTTAGTGAGTCCGATATTTCGTGTAAAATGTTCAAGTGAACCGTTGGGTCAATTCCAGGTGCAAACCATCGTCGCGTAGAGCCCTGACACTCGTGAGTGGTATATGCTCTGCTCCCCTGCCGTGTACTCGGTCAATTCAAGTTCCCGATCCACACAAGATCCGGCCTTTAGGCTCCATAAGTAGGTTTTCTACAGTTGCGCGCACCAAATTCGAGGTAACCTCTCCGTTCGCCACTAAGTTCGTATGCATGATTTTCTTTTGCAAAGGCTGAATTCTGGGACTCCTGGGACCGCGTACTGATGGGTCGAAGTCACGGTGTGTTCCATTCTTATATCATATCTTGCTATTTGCTAACACGCTTGATTGGTCTGTGCATAGGTTTTCATCCTCTTGAGCTCCTGCGCTGCTTTTCCACCGATTTCTCATCGATATTCCCCATTGGTTCCGGCGCTCCCCGTGAGTCCGCCGGATTTTGGAAGCTCTTGGCCCACATTCTTATGTTCAGATGCTCCAGCTGTCTGCAGTCGAACATATTTTTCCATCCAGGTACGATTTGTCCAGCATGCACGTATCTAACGTCTCTCACTCCCCTCTACGCATTGCCGCAACTCTTGATTCATGCAAGCAGCCAGATGCATTTATGGTACAAGATGAGCCGCCGCTTCGCTCTGGCAGTCATCGAGTTGACATGTACAACTACCCATCATAATGGATGATGAATATCAAATTTCAATTGCGTTAAAATTGCTAGATTCTCGAGACAAACTGTAGAAAGTTCAACAAAACTCAAAAATACCAAAGGTACACCAAATACAACAGCGGCAGGGCACGTGGGTTTGAACTCAAGCCCAAAGAGATGCCATAATGAACCCAGCTCTTAGTGAACCGTAAATTGAGCACGAAAGGTTTGCCGGCCCAAACACCCAGAAGAGAAACAATAAAGTTGCTGCTGCATGAAAGGCATGCCGAGTTTCAGGAGACTGTGGCTAGTGGAATGAACCGATTGATGTTAGGCTGTTCGCCTGTGGAGCTTGTTGAATATTCGAGAGACAACCTTGATGGTATCGGGTCACGGAAGAGGAGGAGAAAAGTCCGAATTTGACCAGGGCAGCCCATATGATCAACAAAGAGATTGTGATGAATGGAGCCTCGAAGTCAAACCGGTGGGTGTCAAGTGGCGTCACGGGCGAGGACTTCTGGATTAAGTGAGGAACAGTGGCCGAGCGTTGATGGAGATACAGAGATAAGGGAATCTGGGGCCAGCAATGCAGACAGGGATTTGACGGTTGCAAATTTGAGGACCATAGAACTCTATAACCAGCATGCAAAAGCCCCAGAAAATGCAACCCAGAGAGCGCGCAGCAATATTGAACCAATGAGTGTTGACACGAGAATTGGGGGAATGTTAAGCTCACGAGTGCCGGGGAATCTGTGGTATTTATGCATGGAAATGCTCGGGGATATAACTGCGGCGCAGGCCGCAGCTGCTGCGACGTTTGAACCACGAGATCAACATGGGTTAAAATAGTTGGTCAACCGAAGCGGGTGACTGTGGGTTTGTGCTGTTGTTGAAATTTATTGCACGGACCTCAACTACTGCGGCAAAGTCTGCCTAACATGAACCCGAGGTCAGCTGAGGATCTCAATGGGGATGGATCGAGGCAGCTCCGTGCAAAATAAAATAAAAATGGAGCACGAAACCAGAGCAAGACGAAAGGATATCAGATAAATGGAGAAGAGTGCAAACATTTACAAAGAATCGCGAAGCATTTCGTTAAAGAACGGTTAATGCTGTTATTACTACCTCCTTCTACCCAATTACTCATGTTTTCTTTGATCTAGCGTGGCATGAACCTTCAGATGCAATCCTCGCCCTCCCGCGAGCGACCTGTCGCGTCCGCAGCATCATTGATATCCAACTCAACTTTGCACTTCCCTCCTTGCGCGCACACAGCGCGTCCCGCACGCACAAGAGGCAGTAAGTTCTTTTTAATTGTAATATTTTCTTTCAACACAGCTGATCCTACTTAACCTCTAATTCAACTACACCGCGGACAACCACTGCATCGGCGCCAGACGCGTGGGGGACCGCATCTGATGGACCCATTTATTCGTATAAGTTTTTCGCGTTCCCGGCCCAAACCGACGCGTACAGGATGCGTTCCAGCTCAGCTCTTTTATCATGGTAAACATTGCGTTCGCTACTGACAGATTCCGATAAAGCTTTGGGCACTCCGTCTCCGCATCCATCGTTGGTCAGTTACTCCACACGTTTCGCTTTCCTACTTAAATTACTAATCAATGTTTCGTAGTCTCGACACCTTCCATCCACTTCATGGCATGCCTGGACCCACGCCACAATTTTCATTTAATTTTTGAAGGCTCACAAGCGAGGTAACTATCAATGTAATTTCATATGTGCTACTCTCTTCATTCAGTTGTGTCCCTGGCCGCTATTCGTTCATGGATGGGTACTCACCTCTCAATCCATCATTCTAAATTCACTCATTGATCCCAGGAGCGGCATGTTATGTAGTAGCCTGCAACTACGGCTGAGGGCCGCGCATTGGACTGTTGATTTTATGACACATATCTCTATACATAGATCCTTTGCACGAATAAATCGACCTTTTGTATACCCTTTCTCAATACACTTTTCCACACGGAAGAACCATAAATCTGCCAAAAATATCAATCTTAAGGTAATTTTAAGATGGCGGTTTGGCGGCCTTACAACGTAGGACAGTCCACACCTACGCCGGAGCGAAGCGAAGGCATATCTTGTGTATATAAGTTGGTTGTGTCAATCATTCATGTGAGCGATCTTTAATCGGGTTTATGTAAACAGGAATGTTTACACAAGGCTAATCGTAGAGCGTGCAAGAGTACGATCCCTCGCACCCTGCACGGAAAATCGGTCATTTCAAGGCCTTCATTTCGCCGGAACGAGGCTTTCTCTGCTTGGCAGGGTCAGCTTTAGTCGGTCTCCCGACCAATTTCCCATCAGCCTCGGAATTCACTGCGTTCAGAGGGCCCGTAGGCAGAGCCTCTGCCTATCCTCGGAGGCAGACCTGGGGATAGGCAGACTATGCCTGCCTCTGCCAATTCCTGGGTAGGTCAGTTCTTTGTCTCTGGTGGTTGCATGCTGCTCAGGAAACTCATAAAAGCGTGTACATAAGTTGTGCACAAGTGGTGAGAGTTTCTTCCGGCAATTTGACGACATGCCGTCATAATGCTGTCAGTCCAACGAGAGCCGAACACCCTGGGCCAAACATCGCTTTCAATGTTTGACTCTACCTTCTGAAAATGCGCCCCATAACCGTACTGTGCGATATGAACGAAAGTAATTTCACCACACCCACCAACGTTGTGAATCCGCTAGTCCAGGTCGCCGCGAAGCTTCGGTGATCAAGACACCTAATAATGCCACAAAAACCCTCTAATTAGAGGGTTTTACAGCTGTTTGCAAAAATAATGACACTATCTAAAAATAGTTAAAAGAAAGCAGTTTTGAGGTGTCAGATTGCCAAGTCCATTTCTCATTCATTTCTAAACGGATTTCTTCGAGAGTAGGCGCGTTCGAAACCGAGTAAGCGAGACTTTCATACCGTACCCTACTCACCCGGTATATTACGTAATTGAATGTTCCAAAATCCCGGCTGTCTAGTTTGAACGGGACGCGGCAACGGCTTTTGCTCCCTCACCAGCGAACCGATTCACATGAATCCAGGTGATTCTGAGAGCCTACATCAAGGCAACCTATATCCCAGCGCTCTAGAATGAAACACACATGAAAGGCACCCGCAAGAATGGATTTACTGATTGGTAGTGAATATTCATTCCTAGCAGGTTGCCTTGAGGAAAAACCAGAATATAGTTTACCATGGAGCTTTACCTCAATCACAGCTTTCAGAATCATCTGGATTCATCTGAATCGGTGCTCTAGTGGCCGAGAAAGGGCTATTGCCGTGTTTGGTTCAAACAAGACTGCCGAAATTTTGGAACAGTTAAATTACGTAATTTCCCTGGTAAGTAGGGTGTGGTATGAAAGCCCGCTTATCCGGTTTTGAACGCGCCTACTCTCGAAGAAATCCGTTTAGAAATGAATGAGAAATGGACTTGGCAATCTGACACCTCAAAATTGCTTTCTTATAACTATTTTTAGATACTTTTGCAAACAGCTGTAAAGCAATCTAGGGCACCTCGCAATAGATTTCCACTTTTTGCCCTTGCATTCCCTTTTAAGGCAATACCTGATTTGGTGCACGGCAACGCGGCAGAGCGGCAGGCGCGTGGCAGCTTCAAACTCAGGAATATTCATTTAATCCAAGTCACAGAAAAGACGGCCGTACACGGTCAAGGGTTTCACAATGGGTCACAGGGTGGCATGAATGATGATTCTATGTAAATACAGTATGTACATGAATTTCCTATCTACACAAGTACAAAAACAGTGGCAAGGACAGTGAGTTATAAAGTCCAAGCCCTCGGGTGCAGTGCAATGGGATGGGAAAAATAATCATGACGCCGGACGACTTATGGTCATCGCATGAATGACGACTGGCCAGGCAACATGGATGCCAAAGGCATTGCCACGACGTGTCAAAGCCACGGTATAACGCGTCGGGACCGCCCGTACAGTGGAGGATAAGACATGATGATGCACATTGGAGATCACATAAATGGCGAGCACCGAGCTGGGGGTGGACGCGTTTGCGACGCATCAAGGGGGGTGGCGGTGGTGCGCGAGGACGGTCCATGTGTGCAAGTGCATACGAGTAGAGAGCAGGCCAAGTGAGTGCTGGGGGAGGCAGGGAATTGATTAAGAAGGGACATGCATGGTGGCATGGTGGTGGTGGTGGTGGAAGAGAAATAAGCATGAGGAATGCATTGAAAAGCGGAGAATGAAAATGCATCACAGGCCGAAAGCCTGCCGAAAGCTCACGTGGAAGTGCCTTCTAAATAAGGAGATCCTTAGTCATGAACCAAGGGCGAAAAGTCAAAGACTCCTCGCAATACCTTCAAAAAATATTGGCAATATCTTCAAGAAAAAAGGCGGGTATATTGAGGGACTACTCGTGGCTGACATAAGTGATGGCCGCTGGTGGTTTGGGCTCATTTCTCAACCGAATCCATTCAAATAAAATGCTACCATGATTGTTGAGTGATTCTAAGCTCCTAAGTACAACAATAACCATATGTTTCCCGGTTTAATGTCCTGAAATAAAATAATTTGGGGTATTCTCAGAAATCGACTTTGTAGAAATGTCTGCTATCGAAAAATGGTCATGGTAGCATGAAAGGACTTGAAAAATAAAGGACACTCACACTTTAATTCAATCAAAATGATCAGGATTTGACCTCGCATGGAGGGTTTCAAGTTGGTGATTTGGGGCCAAAATGGCCTGTTTGCGCGACGTTTTGTGAGCTCAAATGTGTAGCAATTCCACTCAAACAAAATTCGATCATTCTTTATTTTTCAAGTTGTTGGAGATTGGATCCCAGGGGTGTAGCAGCAGAGCGCGACAAAGTACAAAGACAAGATAATGATTCGTCATGTGATACATTCCGGGTCGGAAATCTAATTACGTGTCAGCACAGGGCCTCACTGCAGGGGTTACTGCGACGTGGGCGGCTGGGCAATACAGTGATGGACATGTCAATGGGACAAACAACTGATTAATTGAACAACAATGCTTCCAGGTCCATTTCTCAATTTCTGAAGAGGCCAAACTATCTGTATGGTAGTCAGGTATGAGGTTCCAAACATTCAGGCTGAACAGAGTTGAAGTGATAGAGTACTGCACCCAATTGACTGTCCCATTGACTGACTCAAAAATGCACTGCCAAACACGTCTGATCCTTTTGCTCTCTGGGCTCTCTTGTGGGCTCTTACCAACTCAAATACATTATGGAGGTCATTTTTACTAGTGATACTTACACATGACTGGGTTTGCGACGGAAAAAGTCAAGCGGAGTAGCTAGAATATGACTGTCCCATTGAGTGTCCTGTCCCATTGACCCGTCCAACACTGTACAAGAAGAAAGGTAAAATGCAGTAGATTGAGCTCTGGAGAATAGACTAGAATAGTGTAAAGAGCCTAACTACCTATCCTAGGGTTATATACTGCAAGGCGTAGTAATGACTACCGGTCACCACGGAGTCCGTTGGAAATAACAGTCACATCGTTGAAATATGATCGCGGTTGAAATGCGATCGGGTTGAAATACGATCGAGGTTGCAAATGATTGAGGTGAAATAACCCAATCAGGGACGAGGGCGATCGAGGGGTTTGGAGCATGATGTCGGAAGAGAAACGAAGGGATGAAGGAAGGGAGTCGATAGGTGCATCCCGAGGTATATCCTGGTGAGTGTCTGCGTAGTCGCCGGGTTATTGGAATGAATTTGGTGGATGTGGAAAAGAGCAAATCATGACATTACCCCCGCCCCCCCCCCCCTAGGGATGCTTCGTCTCGAGGCATCAATGCTTCTTCTTTTTTTGCCTAGGGGGCGGGTTCTCCATTTTCCAGCCCCTTTTCCATTCGGGATCTCTCGAGGGGCCCACAGGTTCTTCTTGTAATATTCCGCTAGGGCATCCTCAGCACCCACCAAGTGGTATCGTGGTTCCCAGGTGTATTCCTCCTTCGGGTAGCCTTCCCAGCAGATATAGTACTGCAGGCTCCAGTTGTGCACTTTAATGTTCAGCACTTCCCCAACCTCGTACAAATCTACACCATCCACCATGTCAGGTGGGGGCGGAGAGACTGCCTTTTGGTGTTCCGCTACCGGAGGCACCCACGGCTTCAAGAAGACCATATTGAACACTGGGTGTACTTTCCAGGTGTCTGGCAACTTGAGCTCGTACGAGAGTGATCCGACCTTGTGTACGACCTTGAAAGGTCCATGTCGTTTACCATCCAACTTCTTCATAGGCCGATGGGTTGTCAGATTCTTTCCCGACAAGTACACCTCATTACCGGGTTCATAGCCGGGGTCTTCACCTCGCTTTCGGTCATAAAAGCGCTTCATTGTTTTTTTTTTTTTTTTTTGGTGGGGGAGTCTGGGCAATGCAGTGACTCCCAACATAACAGGTACATTTTTCCCCGTCCGCCATTACACGTGTTGTGATCACTGGGCCACTCCGGAAATCGTCGCTTCCCTGGGAAAATCGGGAAAACCCGGGAATTGACTACCAAGGAGGAAATGCTATTTTACGCACACCATCCGGTCCGGCGATGCGGGTTCCGGATGGCAGTGTGGGACTAAACCTGGACCGGCGTCACCGGTCCGTACTACCCACTGACCCCCTACGGCGACCTAAGTCACAAAGACAAAGGCGAGGGCAGGGTTCGAACATGGTGCTATCTGCCAAAGTCAGATTACGCAACCAACAAACTTTGAAGTGGCATTGCCGCTATGCCACACTGCCCCCAAAAAGCGCTTCATTGTTTCTTGCGCCACACGCATGGACGCCGTGGCTTCTTCGTGTACAAGTTGCATTCATTTTGCGAGGTTATCGGCCGCTTCCGTTGGTACCTCGAGCCTTGGCTCTGCACCCTTTCGCGGGTGAAAACCCAGCATTGTATAGAACGGGCTGATGGGCTGAGCCCGGTCGTCGTGTGAACCTTGTCGTTATAGCTGAATTCTGCCAGGGACAGCCAGTCCGCGCAATCGTCCTGCATGAAGTTGGTGAACACCCGCAGATATTGCTCTATTTCCTGGTTAACCCGCTCGGTCTGTCCATCCGTCTGTGGGTGGTAGGCCGTAGATGTGTTCGATTTCACGCCTAGCAACTTCAGCAGATCTCGCATGAAATGCCCCACAAAAATCTGGCCCCAGTCGCTGATCACCACTTCTGGTAATCCGTAGTCCTTCCAGACGTGGTCGCGGTATAGGCGGGCAATCCCTTCGCCACTGATGTGTTCTGTGCAGGGAAGAACCCGGATGGCTTTACTGAGCTGGTCCACAATTACTGCGATCAAGTCGAACCTGTTGCTCTCTGGAAGTTTGACAATCAAGTCAATCGAGATATACTGCCAGGGCCATTCGGGGACAGCGTTCAGATGTAGTGGTCCCCTAGGCTTCGTGGGGAAGATCTTGGTGCGCTGGCAGGTGGGGCAGGCCGCAACATATTTCTTGGTCTCCTTCAGGACTGTAGGCCAATAGTAGTTGCGAGTCACCAGCTCCGCCATTCGATATTGGCCGGGGTGTCCAGCGAGATAATCATTGTGGTGCGCTTTAAGAACCCGGTGTCTCAGCGTTTCATCAGGCGGGACGTAAACCAGCCCATCCTTGGTCAAGAACCCGTCGTGTTCTTCCCATCCGCTGTCTTCTTTCTCGAGCGCCTCCTTCGCGCTGTCTTCCCAAAGGTGTTTCTTCTGCTTGATCTCATCCATGAACCTATCACCCGGCGTGTCATCGAGTACTGCGGGCATGGCCCGCAGAAACTCCACCCCACTAACTGGGTTATTCGCGAAGAGCGTCTCGGGCAACAGCACCATGTTCGAATTATTGTGCTCTCCTCGCTCGTGGCCTCCTCGTCAGGATGAGGATAGCGCATCCGTCTTGGTGTGTTGTTTCCCGGGTTTATGCACTAGAGTAAGGTCGTACTCACTCAGCTCTAGTGACCATCTGGCTTGCCGCTGGTTTAACTTCTTGGTGGTGGTGAAGTATTCCAGATTCTTGTGGTCCGTCCATATCTCGAACTTCCGTTGGCTTCCCTGTAGGAAGTGTCGCCACTCGTATAGGGCGCGCATCACCGCCAACATCTCCTTGTTGTGGATGTCGTAGTTGCGCTCCATGTCGTTCAGGCCTTTAGACAGGAATGCAACCGGCACCCATACTCCAGCTTGGCACTGCGTCAGACAAGCCCCAGTCGCGAAATCGGAAGAATCCGCCTCAACTCTCCACTCCCCGTCGTCGGTAGGGAAGTGGAGGACAGGCTCGGAGGTCACCGCGTCGATCAGTTGTCGAAAAGCCGATTTCTCCTCCGTACCCCATCTCCATCGCGTGTCCTTCCGGGTTAACCGGGTTAATGGTTTTGCGTGGTCGCCAAATCCCTTTATGAACCGGTAGAAGTTGAGGAACCCAAGGAAACTCTGAACGTCCTTGACTGTTCTGGGCGTAGCCCACTCTCGTACCCCAGCAACCTTCACGGGGTCCATGCGAATCTTCCCATCTCCAATGATCACCCCCAGGTATTCCACCTCCCGTTGCTCGAACTCGCACTTCTCGTGTTTGAGGGACAGGTCGTTATCTTTCAACACCTGTAATACCTCTCGCACCGTCGCTCGATGGTCCTCCAAATTGTCCGAGTAAATGAGGATGTCGTCCAAGTACACAATAACCCGGCCTTCAGCGATCTGCCTTTCGAAGATTTCGTTCATCATCGATTGGAAAGTCGCGGGCAAATTAGTGAGTCTGAAGAACGTCACCAGTGGCTCCCATAGCCCTTGGTTGGTCATGAAGGCGGCCTTCTCTTCGTCTCCTTCTTTGATCCGAATGTTGTTGTAGCCCCATCGAACGTCCAGTTTAGTGAACCAGGTTGCCTTTCGGAGCATATGCATGATCTCCGAGATCAACGGGATCGGGTACCGGTTCTTGATGGTAAGTTCGTTCAACTTTCGATAGTCCTGTACAGGACGTAGCTTCCCGTCTTTCTTCTTCACAAAAAAGAACGGGGAGGCCCAAGGCAATTTGGAGGGTCTGATGCGTCCCGTCTCCAAGTGTTCTTTGATGAACGCATCTAGCTCGCGTTGTTCTGCCGGGTTGAGCGGGATATTGCGTCCCTTGACTGGTTCAGAACCCGGTTTCAGTTCGATAGCGTGGTCCCACCTCTTCCGTTCAGGGAGTTTGTCGAACTTGTCTTTCTCGAACACCCCGCGGAAATCCCGCAAGTAATGCTCCGGTACACTGTCTTCCAGGGTTTGCTCCCCTTTGGCCTCATGTGTGGCGGCTGCCAGCTTGGTGGCCACGCTGCCCATGGCCCGGATATGGGCTGAGTCACGTTGTGGCAATGCAGATTCAGAGTAAATGCAGGTTATAAAAACCCGGTCCCCCTCCTGAATCTCTTCTTGGTCTTCCTCGTCCCACTCCTCTTGCAGCCTAGTGCGTTTGCAAGCAGGGGGGCACTGGGAGAACTTCAATTCCCCCATTTCCCAGTCGATCTCTGGGTTGTGTTTCCGGAGCCAATTGTATCCGATGATCACATCGCTCTTCCCTGTATCTGTAATGGCGAGGGGAAAGACCTCCGTGTGGTCCCGGATTGTAAGTCGGAGGCGCACGACGTGTGTGATCAGCCCTCCTTTGTTCAACGTCCCGTCAGCGTTATAAACCGGGACGGGGATGGGGAGTGCCTCTCTCTCCATCCCCCGTTCTTCTACCACGCTTTCGTTGATGAACCCGCCCGTGGCACCGCTGTCGATTAACCCAGCGACGGAACAACCCTGTAGGTTGTTCAGCCCTTTGAGGGTTACCAGGATCATCATCGAGCTCCCGTTCATGGCGCATATATAGGATGGGGGTTCTCGCAACGCGTCTAGTGCATCGAGCGCGTCGGGGGGGTACGTTGTCATTAGTACCTCCAGTAGTTCGTCGGTGATTTCGGCATGTCTGTGAGGGTGAGTCCACCGACGGACTATGTCTCTTGCCTCGGCGGGATGTTCATTTATCTGGGCTAATGTTCGTTCTGTACTTCCAACAGGGAGTCTGCGCCATTCCACTTTCTCCCTTCGTTGCGCTCTTGGCTTGCGCCTTTTGGAGCGTAGAGAGGGACTGGCCTCTCTACTCCATGTCGTCGTCGGAATCGTCTACATCGGTCGGCTCAGGTTCCACAGTGCATAAAACTTCAAATGAATTGGGAGATGCAACTGGTACACTGGAGCGTGGTATAGGTTGTAAGTGTGTAGACTTCACTCGTGACCGGTGGGAAAATCCTCCTGGTCCTGTTCTTCCTTTATCACCTCGGCGTACATGGCCCGGAACTGCGGGTCCTGCAGAAGGTGGCGAGGGCAGTTCCGTGCCAAGTGTCCTTCCTGCTTGCAATTGTAACAGGTAGGGCGTGGCGAAGGTCCCTTTCCTTTGCTGTCCGCACGGTCTATATCCATAGGAACTGGGGCAGCAGCTACAGAGGTGGAGGGCGCGGGGTTGCTAACCGGGTTGTTCCCAAAATGGGTGACCAGGTTATTCCCCTGACATTTCCACTCGGTCTTGTGCACGTTTCCAGGGTTGTTCGAAGGGAAGTAGGAGGAGTGCATCTTTGGAGCGGAAACCGTGTTCCCCCCCTCCCTAAGGCTGCCTTCCATAACCCGGAATGCCTGGTTCAGCCCATCGTGTTTGATAACTTGCTTCTTCCAGCCTTTGTAGTCCACAGGCAGGTCCGACTGACTATAGACCGCCCTGACCACCTTGTCATCGATGCCACGCTTGAGCAATCAGATGAGGGTGACTTCGTCGTATGCCGCCGTCTTATTAAGGGAGTCGAGCACGGTGAAAGACTCCGTGGCCATGCTTTTGCCTTGGTGGAGTTTCTCCATCTTCGCCTGAGCAATCTCGACTTGCGCACTGCCCTTGAACACTTCAAGGACTGCGAGGCGGAAGTCCGCCCAGGTGGAGTACGATCTGGTCGCATCCTGGGTCTGCATGGCCAACACGACGTTGTTGGCCCATTGCGAGGCAGAGCCGTCCTTCATGTAGGAGAGCGCGAAGGTAATTTTCGTGCTGTCCGTGGCATAGGCGGTGTCGCCGTTAAAGTTCAGCCAACAATCTGCCAAGAACTGGTCCACCTGCTCGGAATCCCTGTTGAAGGTGCGCGGGGCAGCAACCCGGGGCTGCTTGGTGTTGACCTTGACCTCCCCAGACGTCCCAAGAGAGGGGCGGCGGTCACTGGCAGCGTCGTGGAGCGCGCTCATGGCCTCCCTCAGCAGCTTGTTCTGCTTGATCCGTTCGTCCCTGGCTTGTAGCAGCTGGGCACAAGCATCCCCTAGCTGGGCCTGAAGCCCAGCAAGGGTCTCGTGGAGTGTGCGGGCCTCGTTATGAGACTTGAGGGCCTGCTGGTACAAGAGTGCCGAGCGCTGGTCCTCGGGCTGAATCTCGAAGACCCCGGGGTCCAGCATGGTAAATTCGTTGTTGTTCATTGTATCGTCCAGTCGAGTCGTCGGTAGGTTGACACTATTCTTTTGTCAGCACAGGGCCTCACTGCGGGGGTTACTGCGACGTGGGCGGCTGGGCGATACAAGAAGAAAGGTAAAATGCGGTAGATTGAGCTCTGGAGAATAGACTAGAATAGTGTAAAGAGCCTAACTACCTATCCTAGGGTTATATACTGCAAGGCGTAGTAATGACTACCGGTCACCAAGGAGTCCGTTGGAAATAATGGTCGCATCGTTGAAATACGATCGCGGTTGAAATGCGATCGGGTTGAAATACGATCGAGGTTGCAAATGATCGAGGTGAAATAACCCGATCAGGGACGAGGGCGATCGAGGGGTTTGGAGCATGACGTCGGAAGAGAAACGAAGGGATGAAGGAAGGGAGTCGATAGGTGCATCCCGAGGTATAACCCGGTGAGTGTCTGCGTAGTCGCCGGGTTATTGGAATGAATTTGGGGCATGTGGAAAAGAGCAAATCATGACATTACGTCTCGACTCCAATTTACGACTTCCAACACTCTATCCGACCCAACGTCCATGCTCTCCTTTCCGTCCCGCTTCACCAACACCCTATCGTTCTCGCCGTCGTGCTGGAGGATGTGAAGGTCGAGTCGGCAGCTGGTGGCTGCACTGCATCGGCGCCACGCGATCGTGGACCGCAGGCAGGCATACATCGACGTGCAGCCTGTGAAAAGCAGGGGAGCCACGGCGGTGTTGGTCCCAGCACAAGATGCGGAGTCAGGGATGATCTCGTCACCCCGTGCGCATCCACGCCTGCACTCGAGTCGCCTCTACCATCCCATATCGCTCAGGATCACGGAGGATCGCACTGAGAAGGTGGTTGGTAGCGCAACCAGCCCTACTTGACTCTTTCCTCGTCATGTACCGCCTGTGCAGCGCGCACTGTCGTGGAGACCGTTTTCACCATCCTCCTCCTCTGCCCCTCCGCCTGTCTGTCCTGCCCTCGCGACGCTCACCCGTCCTTGGCAGTGGAGTTTGCATATGTGCGGCTGCAGTGGTGCTCCACGCTTCCTCGCTTGTTCCTTACCTAGCACCGGTCCCCGACCCCGATGGTTTCCTCTTCTGGCTTTCTGCGCTGCGCTTCCCTGCCTTTGTCTGCTCTCATACTGACACGCTAGAGTGGGTTGACTGAGAATGGATGAGGATTTC
>JARJLF010000949.1:0-114962 GCA_029378395.1 Mycena leptocephala
CCTGGCACATTTAGATCAAGGCCGGCACATTTGTATCAATGTGCCGTGCATGATATCAAAGGCGGAACCTCCTATTTGGGGCGACCGAGCCTTGGCGGCAAGTCGGCAAGCACTGTCTGTGATTGCTGTTCGTCGAGGTACATGTACCTAAGTATTTACTACGTAGACGAATATCACATTGTTAAATTGTTAAACCGTCAGGTTTGGCTACCTGGGGAACTTGGTGATCACCCAATTTTGCTACAAGGACAAACAGGATTTAGTCATATCAATTTGGTCATTGCACAGACCGAAAATTGGATGTAACATTGTGTTCAAAAAAGTATACTCCTGGTTGTTAAAGTGTCTGGCTGGTTCAACCTGCTGATCTTCCCGATGTTTTCTCCTGGATGTACAAGCTCAGCCAAGTTCTCAGCGTCCAAAATTCTGTTTCACTTGATGTGTCATATTTATTTTGTGCTCGTCCGACTGTCGGCCTCGGAGTATTTCTGCCTCCGAGATCAACTATCTCCGTCACCGAGTCGACGTGACAACAACACTTCTTCCTTTTGCCCTCCATGTCCGCTACCTTTGGCGATGTTCCCGTCTCCGCCATTTTCGACGGCAATGCTGCAACCTCTTCGCTTTCTCTAGAATGGGTAATGGGCTCTGGGCTCCGTACCCGGAACTCGCGGGCTTCTGGTCTTCTATCGCTTCCATGCAACACTGGATTCATCTTTATGTGCCTGAACGACATTCCCGTGGCTGCTTCCTCGCCTTCTGATCTTGTACTCGGCTTGGACTGGTTCCAGTTTGTCTGGAACTCCACCTCCGAACTCGTTGTGCACTTGAGTTCTGGCCCACTTGATCTTCGACACCACCCTCTTCCAACGGTTGGTGGAGAATCCATAGGTCCGTCATGCCTTTTTTTTTGTCATTTTCATGTGTTCATCTCTTTATTCTCAGGATCGTCGTCTGTTACACCGGTGTTCCGAGGCGACATCGGTGTGGACCCCTCGTCCTCCTCATCAGCGTCCCAGGGTCGACCTGATTTAGTATTGACCCACTCGTGTACACCCGGTACACGAGGTGTGGCAGACCCTCCTGTCCTAAATTCGAATGATGATGTATTGCCAATGAATAATTTGTTTCGAAACGAGCCATTTTCTGTGTCATCACCCGACCATCTTCCTTTTGCCCGTCTTGATCTGCACGACAAAACGACCGTTGTACGCTCCTTTATTTTTATTAAACGTGTTAGTGTTGCATTACTGAGAGAAATGACTGCCCGTCATCAGCATATGCGTGCAAGAGATTCAAGTGATAAGAAGAAAAGTGCTGATGCTCTGCGCGCAGAATTCTTTGCCCATCAATGTACAGAATCGTGCTCCAGTGGTTCATTAGGAGTAAGTCCTCGATGAATAGCAAATTGATTTAGAACGCTCATCGTTGGAAAACAGGTATTTGGGTGTTGTGATTTGTACCGCATGCGCATTTTTGAGATGCATTCTTGTCATTGTTCCATATTCAGTTCTGTCGTAATAAGTAGAGACATTGCCTCCCTCTTCTACCGGTTCAGCACCTGCCTCGAAGAGGCCCAATCCTACGTCATTGCAATCCCTCTTAAATGATGGCGTGATCTCGGTCCTTGAAATATTCCGTGATGTTGACAGATTGCGGCCCGAACATAATCAAGATTGACAAATCAACAATGTGAGCAGAAATGACCAATGGTATAAATTGAGATTTTAAGGTGCCACTAATGGTTTTGACCACTAGCAGTTGCCCGTGCTACGCTACGGGATGTGAACATTGACCAATTCAATGTTATGCATCATACTCTGAGGATCTAAGAAATCGAAGACGCCGCTCATGGACAGTTTCAGAAATCATGTTTCACAATCGTTCAAATCCATTGTCTGAGAAATCCTGCCCAAAAATTCCCCGGATACTTTGCCTGCATTTGGCGGGTGCAGGGTGTAGAACTTCATCTTTGCCAATGTTCAACCTACCCACTATTTTTGTTCGAGTTCAAGGCCGCTTTCATCTTGCAGTCAGCCGCGCCACCGGGGTAATTCCACTCACATTACATGTAATCAATTCAAATTCTTGAGCCAATTTACCAAGTCCCCTCCGTAGCATACTTGCAAAATCTCTGAAATTAAAGATACCGCTTGTCGTCAACCTTCAGTTGACTCCTTGCGGGCTCGTGGACAGCCGCAGAGCTCTAGTCGTCTCAATTGAAATATCAGCCATATAGTCTGTATGTATCTTTCAAATCCTCGGTTGTCCTCCGCAAGCTGACCTATGGGCGGTATGGCGCCGAGGCTGCTAATAGCACCATCTCAACAGTTATAAATAGCAACTGAACAGTCGAGTGGAGTCACCGGGAAAATCCAGCATTTGAGTGGAACCGTGGAGCACATGACATCGACCGCCCCACCTGGCTCCACTTTGACATTTATCTCAAGACACCCACATCTTTTCTTATATAGATTCAGGGAGCAATGGGACACTCTATGTATCAATTTCCGATAAATACCCTGACCAATATCTTTAATATTTTACGAGCTTCTTCCATGACTAATTGTATATGCCGCAAATTTATTTGCTCTTATTGTGAAACAGCCATCGAACGATCCTCTCCGGGGTAGCCAAACCTAAAGGTTCAGCAATCAGTCAAAATTCCGCATCCAAAGACAATTCTCACCTTGAAGATCAGAGAGATAAACCATACCTCCGGTCTTGTAATACTGAACGTGCTGCCCAAATGCCAGGAACTCGGCCAACACAGATAGTGATGGATCAGTGGCTGGAAGCGGAAGGGGGACAGCACTGCCGTTATTGATGAACTTGTAAAATCCGTCCTGCTCCTCGTCGATGACCTCCTCGACGAGATATGAGCGACAAACAGTTGAGTTGTTGTTGAGAACAGGTGCAGTTATTTGCTGATGCACGATGGATGAAAAAACCCAAGCAATCTGTTGCAAGCGTACGTGGCTTTATCTAAATTATGTGCAACTATTGACGGGTGGGTGTCTAAGTCTCGTGTTCCGATGGGTATTTACAGTGGCGGCGGAAAATAATTGCCGCCGAGAAATCGCGATTTTGCGAAGGATTGTGTGAGTGAATTCAAATGGTCAATTGGTACGAAATGTAGCCTAGGTAGTGTAGATTCGACTCACAAAACTCTGGAGCAGTAGCTGGGAAATACTGAGTGATTACATCAAAGTTAGTCCAAATGGTTTGGTAAATAAACACAAAGTCGTCCGAAACTTGTGAAAAAAGAGTTGAACTTTGAAAAACAGGCCTAGTACTTGGTATATCCCCCCTTCGCATCGTTCAGAGCCTGCACGCGACGCGGTAGGGAGTCGTACAATGCATTAATATAGTCCATATCCAGGTTAGCCCATTCCTCCTGCAAGGCCTCCCATAACTGGTCCACATTTTGCGAGAGGACCTTTCGTGCACGAACCCGACGATCCAACTCCTCCCAGGCGTGTTCTATGATGCTCATGTTGGGGGAGGAGGGTGCCCAGCGAAGTAATTTCATGTCCTGATCATGAAACCACGTGCTGGCACGAGCAGATGTGTGTTTCGGGTCACCATCCTGCTGAAAAACAATTTCGGAGGGCTGAAGTGAGTAGTCGGAAAGTGTGCCAAGGAGGGATTCTTCGAGAATTTGACAGTATTGGACCGCATTCATCCGTCCATCGACAGGGTGAAGGCGTCCAGTGCCATGCTCGGTCAAACAACCCCACACCATCACACTCCCGCTCCCATGCTTCACTGTTTTCTTGATATTCCTGGGCAAAAGCTCTTCTCACACCCTCCTCCGGCAATATTGTTTCCCATCCGACCCAAAAAGATTGAATTTTGATTCATCCGAGACAATGACATCTCGCCAATCGTCGGCTGTCAACTCCAGCATATCCTCGGCCCACTCTTTGCGCTTTTTTATGTGTTTTTTTTGCTGAGCAAAGGCTTCGCGCGGCGTATGCGACCGTTTAGGCCGGCCTCCTGGAGATTTTGGCGAATTGTGCGGTCCGGGGCATCAGGGAAAAGCATACGGCGCCCGTCCGAAGCGTCCCGAGCAGCCCCTGAGTCAATCAAGTGGACCGCATGGCGGACGTCACGGTTGTTAAGACGTCGTAGGCGGCCAGTCGAGTGTCCGTAGTGGTAAGGGTCACCCGATGCGACAACTTTGTGGTAGTTGTCTGAGACGGTTCGGGCGGGAACATCCAATTCGGCTCCAATTTCGGTGAATTTCATGTTTTCCTTGTCACGCATCCGTACGATCAAAGCTCGCTTGGTTGGGGTGCATTTGGGCATGGTAGGATGGCAAGGGAGGTGTATAATTTGTATTGCGGTAGTAGATTCAGTAGAAGAGTGTGCGCGACGCGTGTGGTGGTTGGATTGTGGAGTGTAATGTGACCGTGATTGCGTCAGTTTGATGGAATCATGCTTGGCATCACCCATCAATACGGCGACTGCCCCAATTCTTTGTGAGTGGAATCTACACTACCTAGGCTACATTTCGTACCAATTGACCATTTTAATTCACTCACACAATCCTTCACAAAATCGTGATTTCTCGGCGGCAATTCTTTTCCGCCGCCACTGTATTCCCTGGCTATAGAGAGAGCTTGATTCCTATAGGGAACGTGTCAATAACACTGCAAAGCGTGAAGATAAAAACAAAGTTCTTCCTCATGGTGTTCCAAATCACATGTACGAGGCCGGCCACCCATCACTCGAACTAATGTTTGGGATATTTACATGGCGCTTTTAACTCGGTTCCAGCATTTGGACAATATGCATTGAGTTCCCGCGGAGTTTGCTGAACATTGGGGTTATGCTTTGACAATGGCACGAGATGACCATGAGGACGATATTGAGTTGATCCCTAACTTGGCCCCTCTTCACAATGGCGCAGATGTTGTTGGAGAAGATGGCACATTTTATATGGGTGCGGTAAATAACGGGCTGGGATTGGGTGTGTTGAATTCAGAACTTGATGATTTTCTCCTGACCTGTGCCGGCAGATAACATCCAGTCGGCCAAGCTTGATGATATGATGGACCGTGATGAGCCGCTGTCAGAAGGCATTGTCGACATTGAGGAAGGCGAACAGCTGATAGTGTGGTTTTCGGATGAAGAGGATAATCTTTCTGAGCAGTAATTGCGCTCGGGAAGCCGCAATACTATATTATTTCGTCCAATTAGACGGTCACGCGTCAGGCAGTCCTTTTTTATTGCGGCAATATTTTTTTCTCGATTTATGGGATTCAAGGTGGACACAACACTATGGCAGGTCTCAATGCTGAGGTCATGGGAATTCTCGATAATGTGCTCGGAGACCTTGATACCACTGTCACAAAGAATATTGTATACCCTGAAGTGCTACTCTACTCTAAATTATCTGTACGTCTTTCCTCCCAGTTTCCATTAACTTAGACTGATCTATCCACAGGAGCTCTATGCACTTCCCGTATTTCCTTGATTTGTATTTCCTTTGAGATGTTTATATATTGTCTTGAGTTTTACTACTGAACACTAGAACTGGCTAAGTGCTCGTCATTGACTTGAAGCCAGCAGTATCTAAAGTAGGACTAGCACTCCTTGAACCCTTGACGGTGTAAGCTCGAGACGTAGTTTAGCTACAGACCTCTATCAATCACACTGGCGTCGCAGTCACCTTTCCTTTTAAAATTTTGGTCCATTTTGGTTGTAAACGCGGGGAAACAAAAAGTCGATGCAAGGACCGTGGAATGACTGTACTTGTTTTTTATTTATTTAGTGGAGAGTCTCGGCAACGCAGTGACTGCCAACATAACGAGTACATTTTTCCCCGTCCCCCATTACACGTGTTGTCATCAATTGGGCCACTCTGGACCGCCGCTCTCCTGGGATTAAAGCCAGCCATTTGACTGCACCTCTATTGCGCCAGGTCACGCTTTTCAAAATTCCAGCCCTTTGAATGCACCTCTTACTAGGAAGCCCTTTCTCAATCATGAGTCCACGAATTTCGTTTCACATTGCAGCACGGGCGGCAGAAGAGCCTGAAACAGATGCAGCAACACCATTTACTTGTTTCAGCAAATTAGGACTTTACGTTCTTCTGCATTTGTCGGCGCAGCGGGCTCGCCATTTGAGACACGTTCAGAAACATTCTTAACAACTTCGGTAGATACGGATGCGAAATGTGAAGCTACAAAATCAAAATTTGCACGCTTGACCTTTAAACTAGTGTGTAAAAGCATTTCATGACGCTGTAATATATTGAACGCAGTAAATGAAAAGGAAGGATGTTCTTGGAATCTCCGATCAGCCAAGTTCAAGATGCTTGACGTGACGTTTTAAGGATACGGGGACATTTCTTTCGAGCCATTAGGACCACCAATGCCATACGGAAAGAGCCTAGGATAAATGAAGGGAAATAGCAAGCTGTCTTTCCTAAATTCATTTTCGGGTTCACGATCATGAAGTATTTGAATATAACCACCTCCTCAACAAAATCATGAGACTTCAGGAGCACTCACCCAGCGTGCTATCGGTGTTGAAGGAGTGTGGGGAAGGGGGTGAATGGGGGGGATGCAATGCCGGAGCCGTTTGAACAGCTTGCTGAGCCCCAGCCGCAATACTTCTCTAAATGCAAAACTGTGTATACTGGGATACTTTTAAAGGTCTTCTACATCTTTTCGAATTTTTTTTTGGCGACTCGGTGTAGTGGGAGTTTCGGGTCGAGGGCCAAAGGCACTCTGTGTGCGCATGCTTGGCTGTAGCGCGATCACGTGCATCACCTAGCCTTTGTTTGTCCTTGACCTTCGCTATACGATCCCTTGCGCTGCGATACCGCGGGATTCCTGGTCTTCTGGGCACCACTAACAATACAGTCACAGGGGATGAAAACGAAACAGAAACACTTGAGGTGTGAACGGCGTCCACAAGAATAGACATGGGAGCCGCAAGAGCAAGGGGGTCCAACGATAAGAGAAAAAGATATCACCTACAAAAGTTTTTTTTTCGGGCGGTCTGTGGACCCCTCCCCCCCCCCTCCTGGGAAAATTTCCTGTTTTGGACTGATTGCCGGCGGAGTTGTCCGTACCCTAGCAAGAAAAGGGCGCTGCAGATGAGGGGTCCCATAAACAAATCTGAATAAATTAAGGGAGTAACTATAGCCTTCCGTCGTCATTATATTAGCAGCTGGTAAATAATAATGCGCAAAATAATCTTAAATAAGAGTTCCAACATCAAAGGAGATGATTAACCAAATACAAGAGAATCTACGCTGCCCTTCTATGACGCTTAACAGAAGAGCAGGATGGGCACGTCCAAGACTTTCCAAACTGCTCACCTTCAAAGCAGTCCCGATGATACTAAGAGAAATGTTTAATTTAAGGAACAGCGCAAAAATGAATTACTGACCCATTCGGTTTCACAACCCATCTTCGTGCACCGAACAGCGCACGCCGAGTCTGCATGTTGATCTTCCGTAACTATCTCCCCGCAGTCGCAAGCAGCCTGGGTGTCATAAACACGATGTTTGCGTCCCGAACGCGTGGATACTCCATTAATCAACGCGGGAATGTCGTCCCGATGCCCTGCATCTGTGGCCAGATCGTCAAACACTGTAGGAGGCACCTCAAAGGGATAGGATTCCGGGATGGGCCCAGGCGCTTCAACTGTGGGGATTTCGTAGCCGAACTATGGTGAGAACAGAGAATGCTTGAGTGTCGATCAACAGTCATGCTGTTGACAAACAATGCCAAAGATGGCCGTAAAGGGCAAATCCGCTCGGACCAAGCCGAGATGTCAGTCAATGACCTCAATTCAGTGTGGATTCAATCAGAAAACTTTTGACCTACAAAGTTTTTTTTCCAGGGTCCCGAGACCCCCCCCCCCGCCTACCCCATGTCATCCATTCTTATCGTTGGACCCCCTTGCGCAAGAGAGAGTAGCAGAAGGGACGATGAGAGGGGAGGACAAGACGACGTGGCGAAAATTTGATCATGATGAGGCCAAATAGGACCAAAGGTATCAGGCAATCCCAAGTGAATCCTGAAATGTTTCTTTGACGGTGAGGCTTGAACTCGCGCGGGACTTGATTACGTTTTTGTTTACGCTTTGTTTATAAAGTTTCAATAACACTTGTAGCGCGCTTTTGCGGCAGAGCCCACTAACTGAGGCTCAAATTATTTCAAAGCATGAGGGTAGCTAAGATCTCAAAATGTCACAGGACGGGACTCGAACTCACACGAGAAATGCTTCTGTTTGGTGCTGATTGGCGCATCAGCAAATTGAAAAGCTCTTGGCGACTCACTTATCTCACTTTCCATTCCTTTTTATGACTTTCCTCTTTTTTGACAACTTTTTGGGAGCACTTTTTTCTACTGAAATCACTTCTACATCTTAAAGTCCTTCAAATGCTTGGTAGAAGTCCGGGCACAAATGACTTGGACTTGATGATCAAGTCCTGGACTTCTTATTCTTGATTCCTCCCGTTTCTTTCAACATTTGTACCATTTTTGTTTTGCGTGGCACAACTTTCAACAAGTTCAATGACTCTGTCAGACATTGAACTTGTGTACCCACTCATAATGACTGGCTCCCGGAAATTGAACTCGGGGAAGCGCAGGCCCTCGATCGCTGGGAGGAAAAAAACACTGGGTGGGGGACCGACGAAGCGGAAGATGACAGGTACCCTGACTGCAGGAGGGTTGCGTCGCTCCAGCCATATCAAGCAGCTCCACGAGGTCGGGGTGACTGTGAGGAAGGGCCGCAAGCGCAAGGAGGGAAAAAAGGCGGTGCCTACAGTGGCACTATAAAGTTCTGCACGCGTCAGTTTGAGCTCATTTCCGCACCAATGGGCCCGAAATAAAATTCTGAATGTCATCACTTCCTGGTCGGAAGATGTGAGTCTCACGAGGTTTACCAGTAAATAACCTGACCGAGCGGCGGATGCGCTGCAGTTGAGCTGTGGCTGAGCTGCAGTTGAGCTGTAGATTAATTTCAGCTGGGCTAAAACCAATACTTTCAGCTGCAATTTCTGCCGGCAAATATTTCCAAGGTAAGCCCAATTGGATTTGGTTCAGAATTCTCAACCCAGTTCTTCGGACGCGGAGAGGGTTCGAGTAGTACATGTTTGGCATCCTTGCTGCTTCCTTGTTTCCACATCCGTCTGCCAGCGGCATGCAAGTTTCCTTCGACCGCTGGGATATGCCTTGATGCCTACTGGAGCGAGGCAGGTACGTGTTCAAACTCTTCCTGGACCCAGACATTCGTCAAGTGGGCCCAAGCTGCGTGACAGCTCCCCAAAATTTCGTCAAGTCTCGGAAAGCCTCGCAATATAGACAGATCCAGCATGGTGATTATATGTAATGAAGGGTACCATAGGCAATTTTCTTTGGCCTTAGAGATCAATCTGAAGTTTAAAATGAGAACGCTTGAGCTCAATTCAAATGGTACTTTGGCAGTACCGTAAATACGGCGTAAACGCACGGTACGTACGGAACCCGTCCCGTTTGGGTTAGTAATTGGGACTTTAACGGACGGGTTAACCCGTCGCGTAAGAAAAATACGGCGTAATTCTTACGCCCGTGGGCGTAATATGTACGGCTTCATGCCCTAGACTTGACTCCAGAGCGAAGGGAAAATTCTGCTCCGCGGCCGTTGACTGCCGGCGGACCGGTATCCGATTAAATAATTACAAACCAGCCATCTGGCCTCGACCACTTAAAAACCGGTTTATAAACACCGATTTAGAAACCGGTTTGCAAACACGCTTTATTTACAGGGCCCTCATTAGCTTGAGCTGCAGAGCACGCCAAAGTTCGGGCGAAGAGATAGACCCATGCCGCGGCCCGCCATTGTCGACACACCATGCCAAGGAGTCACGGATGACTGAGGCAACCGGAGTGGACCGGGCAGGATACGGCGGCAAAACGTGGGAGAATATCTTTGCCGTCATTTCAAACGGTAGATCCAGAATATCTGCATCTCAATTTATTTTTCAATACCACTTCTGAGGAGACCACCTACTGTAAGGCGAACGAGGTGGAACAGGGGTGATCTGGAGGTCTTCAAGAAATATGTGGGCTTCTTGTTCTGCCTGTGCGTTCTTGAGTTCCGGGCGGTTCGAATTACCGACAATTTGTACCATGCTTGAGGTATTGATGGGCCCGCCCAGGCTGAAAGAATCAATGGAGAAGCAAAATCAACATCAAATTCTGGTGTGATAGCGGATAGCAAGCTTCGGAAGGAAACGTAGTATCATGCTTTTTGTAACTCGAGAAACATTTCGTCGAAAGAGTCAAGTTTCATATTTCCAGTGCACAGAACAAAGTCAGCCCTTTGCTGACACCACCTGCCCAGAATTCCTGAAAATATGTGTACGATATCCTAGAATGAATATAGATCTCAAAGAATTGTTTCCTCCCCAAAATTATGCAGACTAAACATCATCATCTGCACGCCGCCCCGAGGACCGGTTCCGCACATGTGCGTGACCACTAGTGGTCCCCACCTCCCTGGTCCCCACCTGAAGGTCTACAATATTCCACTCGACGCTCGTCACGTCATCACCCTCGCTCCCAGCCGTTCCAGTGTCGATGACTTCGCGCATGTTCAGCATCAGGCGAATGGTAAGGACCACGGAGAGGCTGAGGGGGATCGCCATTGAGGTGAGGATAGCTATCATGAGTACTTAGTCGGAACGCACTCGCTTGCCAACCATCCAAGGCTGCCTGCGACCGCGGGCTTCCCAATTTTTAGAAGCTAACTGATGACATGAAATGATGCTTACATCGCCGAACTTTCGAACGTCAGCATTGGATCGGGGAAATATAAAGCATACAGTATGTGGACGCACATAATACACCAAGATATCGGCGAGATCTACCAACGCGATGGCGCTATTCCATTCCTTAGACAATGTCCGGAGTTCCGTATTTAAAATCATCCTGACCAGAAATAGCAAAAGCCTATGATAGATTAAGCATTACGGAAGAAGAGGCAGATACCAACCATCTAGTACAAAACACCTCAAAACTGGAGAGCGATAGTTTTCATGGCGCCAATGCGAGATACCACGCTGAAGTGTGAGGGCAAAAATAAGTACATCGCGGAGGAGCCTGGGGTGTGTGATCATTATTTTAATATTTACGACTGGGATTTGTGACCCACCCAGCCTCCCATGCGCCGGCGATGCCTGCGGAAAATTAAAATCGAACACCCGCCGCGTACGTAACGGAAAGACCCACGGATTCCACTGCCAATCAATTAAAGAACTCAGAGCCACGTCAACGAAGCGAACTCACGACGCATTAGAAAGTATGCACAAACTTTCGGGGAGGGCACCACCGTTAGCAGTCGCTCTAAGCCACTGAGGCGGAAGTCAGTGCACATCTAAACGAGTGGCAGATGCACGCACCGCGCCTACGGCAAGGGATCCCAGACCGGAAAGACTGAGGAGTACGAGTATGCGCCAATCGCGGTTGAATACGACATAGACGCGGAGAGTAAGAATTGCTGGAGATAATCATATAAGCAACGGTACTCAGCAGCGTGTGCGCTTATTCCAGGACGCACCGTATATGATGCTTTCCTGGACGATGAGAAAAGCTTTCTTCGTGAGATGCAGCCATTGGCAGCTAATACTCCGCGCTTTTAGCTCGATTCCATGTGTGGACAGGGACGCACGTATTCATTCCGCTCTGTATAACGGTCAACACCCGTCGTATTGTGGGCTGTGTGGCGCACCTCAGGCCCGAAATTTCCAAAGGTCAGAACTGCCATAATGATGTTGCCAGCGAGATTCAGATAGCGGATAAGCAGAAACCAGGGCCGGGGAGGTTGCCAGTAGAGACGTATTTCCGGGGCAAGGGTAAGGAGGTGATCGTAGATGCTGAGGACTGCACAGAAATATGACGATTTTCACCAGGATTGTTGTGATTTGGACATACCAAGACCCACAACCAATGACAAATTGCTCAGGGGTTCTATAAGATTTTGGGACATCGAAGAGACCGTTGACTCTTGAGGCACAGCGAAGGGAACAAACTTAAAGCACAAAGAGAAATAAACAATAAACCAAACAATGGTCCCAGGCCTTTTCTTCAAGATATGTAATCGATTCGTCGGACCCGTACTGCTCCAAGGTCCGCACATTGAGTGCATCTGGACGACAAGGAGACACTCCTCACATTTTTTTTTGCTTGGAATATATCTCACGCTCCGGTTCGGTGTTGCAGGTGCGCGTCCGAGTCCTCTACTGCCCCTTGTTTTCCTGACACTTCGGCGTCATCGCAGTGGTACATGCCTCTCGCGGCTCGCCGTCGGTCCTGGTTACCTCTTCCGGACAGAGCGCCCCCAAAGCACTCTCGGATTCCCGCCGGGCGTCTTCCACCGCCACACCGATTTTGAGAGTCCCGCAAATGTTCCTCCCTCAGAGCTCCGGGTTTGATACGTTGTAGGGAATCGGAGGGCGGCGAACCGTCCTCCAATCTCGCCCTCCGATGACGTCGTCCTCCATCTCAAGGTCCTCGCAAGCGTTTTCAGTACGCCCCCATGTCATTGCGTTTCAACATCCCCGCTGGTGTCCCCCGCACCTCGGGTCGGGGGCTGGTCGCCGTCTCCATTGGCCGAGGGAAAGCGCAGATATACGTACTCGGAGGCTGCCCCCCTTGACTTGCAGCAGACTGCGTCCGAGAATAGCTCCCACGCCTCACATTCTCGGAGGTCGATCGAGACGGGATCCCCCACGATCCGCTTTCATGTACTTGTGAGTGTCCGGTATTGTGTACTTAGAAGGCTCTCATCCGAGCCTAAGTGTTTGCAGGCGATGGGAGACTTCCTCCGGCCGCGCACGAGCTTAAGAGACGCGCTATGACCGCCATGACGGGGTCGGCCTCAATGTGCGCTCTCCATAGGCAATCACCGCATTGATCAACCAGTATGGAAGGCGTCAGTCCACCTACATTCCCACTTTATATCAGGAAACGCGAGGAAAAGACCCAGCTACGACGTCCGTTGAAGCCGACTAACGAGCAAGCGCAAGCGTGGCACCCAGAGGATCTCGCCACGCGACCCCGAGGGCGTGGATATTCGCAGAGCGTGACCTCTGCCGATTTCGTGTTTCCCCGTGCTGGGGATTCCATGCCTTGGCCTGGGGACGTGTTTGCAGAGGTGATGAGATGGCACTCCTCTGCTCCTCTCCAGAGCCAGTCTGGTGCAGCCCATCGGGTGGCCACGCCAGACATAGCTTTCGACCCACAGGTTATTTTATTCGCAGACTTGTTACTTATCAAACATTTCTGATATGACGAACAACAGAATGCAGGGGGGTATTTGCCTCCCCCGGGTGGTGATGGTGCAGACATAGGGGATAGTATTTTCGACCCAGAGGTTATTTTGTTTGCAAACTTCTTATGGAACATTTAATCTGACATGCCGAACAACAGGGGTATTTGCCTCCCCCGGGCGGCTGCAGGCGTGATGCATTTGATCTAATATGCTGAACAATAGGACGCGGGGCGGTGATGCTGCAGACATAAGGATACTGTGCACGTAACCCTTCAGCCCCACTGTCCTCTTCCAATCCCCTCGCAAACCCAAAGTAGAGTTCCTGCCCACGCCACGCCTCCCCTGCGAGATGCAATCCTTCGAGTCTAGGCCAGCAGCCAAGCAGGCCGACCTTGATAGCATGGGCCGCGAGGCGGCGCTCGACGCTGCGTCCCTCAATAGCTCCGATGACACACGCCTCTTCTGTTTCTTCGTTCCCGGCGAGGAGACGACCGTGAACAAGATGTAGCTCATGTCAGAGAACACGGTGGCGTATCCGCGGTTCGTCATCTGGGGCGAGCTTAATCCCCGAGCGCGAGACGGACGAGGTATCTATCCCAGGAAGCGGAGCGTCTGGAGTGCCGAGATACGTCCGATCTGTCAGGAAGAAATTGAGCAGCTCCAGTGCAGCTCCAGATCGCTCATCAGCTGCGCAATCCACCGCTCGATCGCCGTAGCGCTTTCGGCGTTCCCCTTGCTCCCGGGCTCGCGACGTTTCCGCGCAGTCGCAGCGACAGTTCGAGGTCATGTCGATCGACCAGCTCGATCTGGCGGATAGCTCGTCTGACGAGCACGCTGACGGCACGGTCGTGCCTACGGGGCCGCGGCATCCAGTGCGGCGACAGCCGGCTACCTTTGCGGCATGAGTTCGAGTTCGTGCGGAGGTCGGACAGTGTTTTGTTGATGGGGCCGCGGTCAGCGGGGCCTGATGCGCCCCAACCCCGCTGAGCGATGAGGAGGAGAGGCTGGAAGGTCAGATGAACCTGGAGAAGCAGCACTGTGGATGCGCAAAATGTGGAGCAGAGCCAAGCTCGAATGACAATCCTGAAGCTGCGAACGAACCCCGTGCCAGTGTTGTCCTTCAAGGCAGACACGAAACTCGCCATCGCGAGATTGGACCACCTCCTTCTCGGTGAGCTTCGCCAGGTCGGCCAGCGGAGCCCGGTACACCATGGCCTGGCACTCCCTCCCTCGTACGTTCGCCACCGCAGCCACCTTCGTCAGTGCCGCCGCATACGACCTCGCTGCCCCCCTCCTCCTCCGTTGTCCATCTCGCTGGTGAGCGATGTACTACGGTGTCAGCGGGGCGATCGTGCTGTGAATGGAAAAGAAGACTTACATTCACACTCGCGCCGCGCCGCGCAGCCCACAGCCCATGCTCGGGCTCGTGCCAGGGTGGCACGTCCATGCCTACACCCCCTCCTGTCGACGATGGGCACGAGACTCACAGCTACCGTCCGCCGCGAACGTCTTCCCCCACATCTGCTGACGAGGAGCCGAGACACGTTCCCCGTGGGAAACTGGCACCATCGGCGTATGCGGGCACTCCAGCGAAAGAAGGTGGAGACTGCGCTGAGGCCGCGGGAGAAGACGGCCACCGTGGAAAAAGTGAGGAGCCAATACCGGACCGCCACAAAGGTCCGCACGCACCACCTCGTCCTGAGGCGACGTCGGCTGCTGCAGCGCCCAGTGGAAGGGGCATATCAAAAGGTGGCACAAGTCCACTGCGATGATATGCGTCCAGTACATGTGCGTGAGGGAAATTGAGCAGCGACAAGGATCTTCTGGGCACCATCCTCGAAGGAGAGCTTGAGCAGCGGCACCGGCACCTGCTGCTCCGGACGCTGGACACTCCGCTTATTCGAATGGTTCTCGACGAGGGTGCGGGATGGCGAACCACGGATCGTCCTTTGGCGCCGCTGTGTTGTCTGGCGATAACGAGGAGCGTCAAAGCCGCTGAGAAAGGACGCAGCGGACGTCGAGTCCCAGATGCAGAACGCCGAGGGCGGACGTGTGCCATCTTAGCCATTGAGGGACGCGGCGTCGAACGTCGACGATTCACGGTGCACGCTCTGAAGGTCTGCCTGCTTGGCCGTCAGCCCCGACTCGAAGGACTGCATCTCCCGGAGGAGGCACGGAGTGGGCAGGAACTCCACGTTGGGGTTGCAAGCCGGCGATTCGAAGAGGATGGGGAGCCCGAAGGGGTGCGATAGGACGGGTTGCCCGGCTGATGCACTGGAGGACGTTGGGAAGACGCCTCGCCAGACGGTGGAGACTGACTCTGGAGAGAAAAGCTGGTGGAAGTGACCGAGGTGCCATCCCATCACCTCGTCCCCAGGCCGAGGTACCGATTCCCCAACAGAGGCTGCGACCCACCCTCCATGTCTGCTTCCCAGCTGCCGGCCCAGCCGCCGGTCCAGCCGCAGAGCGCCAACCAGGCACCCCTCCCTGGCCCCCGCCGACCGCAGCGACGTCTCGACGCCGCCCGCCCCAGGCAGCGCGCGCCACTCACCGCTGCCGCCCGCGAACCGCACGCCCAGCCGCCGCACTACCGCTACGACATGCTGCACGGCTACGGCGGTGGCGGATACGCGCACCCGCACCCGCACCACGGGCACGAGCACTACAAGCAGCACCAGCACCACCCCGCGCCGTTCCTGCCCCAGCACCTGTACATGGCCTACGGGTCCCTACCCGCTCCCTGTACCCCCCAGCGCGCCGGGCGCCCCGAACCACGGCGGCGGCGGCGCGATCCAGGTTGTGCACACGGACAACGCGGCGACGAGGCTGAGCGGCCGCGCGCGTGCAGAAGGTGCTTCAATTGCCTCACCACTGATACGAGTACGTGGCACGCTCGAACCTCTCTCTCCGGGCAAAGTCGTGCGTCCCCTAGAAGCACGAGTCTCTGTACGCACCTAGCTGTGCAACAAATGCGGACTCTTCGCAACAATATCAGACAAATCATCCCGCGAGCGAAGGTACTTGTACCGAGAGCAGGCGCTTTTCAGAAAGATAACTGGGTGGAAGGGGATCTGCGGTGAACCATGGTGAGTCGATCTAGGTTTATCGTGAGCCGGAAGATGGGACCCGGAAACAGAGAGATGTGATGTGGTACTATAATCGTGGATGACGACGCCATTAGTCTCTTATAAACAGACGCTACAACAATATGGTGCTCGTACCTCGCATGTTGTATAGGTCACAACCCTGTGACCCATGACGATTTTCGAGTATTTTGGTTGGTTTAGTGGTTGATGATGATGATGATATCCATTAGGTGTGTGAGTTACTGTAAGCGGCTATAATATACGGTACAAGAGTGTTCCTTGATCCCACACTGCGTACTTTGAAGAACTACGTCACCTTCTGCAGCGATGTTGAATTCTCGGGTTCCGGCTCCACAGTATTCCGGTGATCCCTCCAAAAGCAGTTCTCCATTGCACCGGAGTCCACTACGATGACTTAGTTCCTATAATTTACGGTCTTATTGCACAGCCACCTACCACTCTTATCGCACCACCACCCACAGCCACAGCCCCTGCGATCTGCACAGCCACTCCCTGGTGATGCATTCCTCTAGAGAAGTCCATACAGTAAAAAGTACCTGTATCCACTGGGTTCTTGCTATACCAATTATATTGATGCTAGGGACAATCCCAGAGGAAAATGATGAGAAATGAAGTCCAGGACACACAATTCCGTCGTTTCCCCCGTAATAAGTGAGATAAGGGAAGATAAGCACTTATTTCCGATCAATTCACCGTAAATTGATCTTGATTTACAGGTTTTACAGGCCCACCGGGTACTTTTGGTGTATGGCATTCACTCAATCCTGTTGGCTCAGTCATTTAATCAAATGCAGATGTCTCTGGATCGTAGTTGACCTGCCCGGCACCAACAAGGTATGCCAGCCTTATGTCCTCTCCGCAAGGGCTGATCCAGATGCAGGTGTGCCACATATATGGCTACATTCAAATTATACCACTGGCTCTCGCAATCCTCGTAGTGCAGGCGTTAATTGTAATCAGAGTATGGGCCATTTGTGCACCATCCACCATTATGCTGTTACCTACTTCTGATCACGACTCACTGAAGATTGTAACTCCAGACAGATGTTTTGGTGTCTCACATTCCTGTACACATGTACATCACCCCCCACATCTGAGGGGTATTCGTACTGAATCTGTTGGACCAGTGGAAGTTGTTGCGGTTGTTATATGCGTCTCTGTCACTACCGTTGATACCAAAGGTGGGTCAACATTGTCTTCCTGCGCTCTGGGTCTCACTCCTCGGAGGGGTAGCGCAACCAGAGCACATCACCTGTGCCCTTATCTCCCGATCAGATGATTTATTGCAGAATTATGCAAGTGGAATTTGGTACGCGCCACCGCTTATGAACATGGACCACCGAATGTTAAACTTCTGGCTGTATTCAGGGTAGCTCCGGTTTTCTTTGAATGTTCGTTCTCAATCCATAGGCCAATCGAAGAACCTACTAGTAACTTACACCTAACCACAGTGATTATCCTCCTCATCACCTTGGCCAAGGTTGTTCCTTGGGACGCCGGAGTCCTCGGCTCAGAATATCCCCCCACGTAAATATCTGGCACTACAAATTCTTTAACATCCAACCGAATTTGAACAATATATATAGCCTGAAGATCTTGGCACGAGATTCCGTCGTCTATTTTGCATTTATCTTCGGTCTGTCTACCTATTCCCGTTAGCCGATACATATTAATTGCGAGTAGCCTTCACGCTTGCAAACGCCATCATCTACAGTCTTGAGTCTACCAGATATTACCGTTCGATTCTTCTCGGGTATGTAAGCGATTTTTTTCTTGTCGGCTACACGGACTAACTTAATACTTGCGCCAGCCCTAGCATCGATCTGGCCAGCTGCCCGACGATCCAAAGTGCATATTTCATGCTCTCGCTGGTGCGATCACCGAAAAAGGACTCTGTATTCTTCGTCCTTTCAGGCTGGACCGTATACAAAATCATATCTCACAAGAGCTGCGAGAAGAACTAAAACGCACCGACCTCAAAGCTGAGAAAACAAAGGCATACTCTCGCGAGCAGTTGTCGTGATTCTACACGGTGATTCCAGAAGGACAAGTCGGGATCTTGACTCAAGGACATGGCGAGCTCGAAGGGTTTGATTTCAACATGTTAATGACCAATTGACAGGTATGGTATGGTAGGAAAGGAGGCCTGGGATGCGCTGTCGCTCGCATTTCACCCCACGAACACCAATCCTCGAGATTTGTACTACACGGCCTTATATTAGAGAGGTTGCGCAAAAGAGCCGCATGCGGCTTTTGGCCATTGCGCAAAGCCGCGCACTTTTCTTGCGTTTTCTTGGTTCTTTTCATGCTCAATATCATCCATTGTCCCTCTAAGCTTTGTATTCCACTACCGAAAATATTATGCGTGAGATGTGCAAGCGTGGGAAGCTGTATTTCTGACGCATCGCTCCAACATCACCCGAACTCCACTTCCATTTCTCACACTCTCGAGTCCAGCACGCGCCAGGGCCAATGCCGAGAAAGCTCCCTCACCTACAAGCACCCGCCACGGGGTTATTGAATGCTTCGAGAAGAGTCCAATCGAAGTTGTCGAAATTGAAGTCAGTGTCATTGAAAGTAGAATCAAACCAGGAAGGATCGCCAAAATTGGAGTCGGCGGCGGGAGGTGACGTGTAGGCCCCAAAGTCGGCCGCAGGGGGATAGGGCGCCGAGGAAAAGAAACTGGAGTTGGCAGGCGGAGGTGCATTGTATGCACCAAAGTCGGCAGCAGGGGGATATCCGACTGCCATGGGCGCCAGGGGAAAATATGTGCTGACCGGATTCGGGTCAAAGGTTCCACGGTGAGCACCATTGTTGCACATGGTGGCGTCGCCGGATGGAGCATACTCGTTTTGCGGTGGCTGGAGATTCGAGGTGCAAGCCACGGACTGCACTGAATCGTTATTGGCGACGGAAAGGGGAGCGGAAGAAGTCCCTTCAAATAAATTCAGCTTCGCACCATTTGGAATCAAAAAAAGAAAATACCGATCGTTCTGGTTTTGACGCGGCCACTGGAATTAGCGGAAACGAAGACTGTACGGCCACCAGACTTCCCAGCCTTAGAGGCTTTGCGAAGTTCAGACTTGCGTGCCCGCAAAGCCTTGATGTGCGCGGCTGATCCCTGGTTTTCGGCTCGAAGGGCCTCGATCTCAAGGTCAATCTCGGCTCGCTCATCCGCAAGCTTGTGCGATTCATGCGACTTGCGGATGGCCGTAGTTTGGCGCGTCGTATTTCGCGCTCTGCGATTGGACGACTCGTTGTGGGAGTTTACCAGAACACCTGTTCGAAGGGATATCTCGATCTCGCGTGCGACTCGCTCATCCAACTTGCGAGCGCTGCGGTCGAGGATAAGTAGTTGTATAAAACAAAGAACAATGGGATGTACTTCTCTATTGCCTCCACGAGCGACTGCTTAATCCCGATTTGGAGGTTAGTCCAGTGGTGCTGGGCCTCACCGGTGTTCGTTGTGGAGGGGGTATTATCCCAATCCTCGGCGCTCATCGGAAATTGAGATTTCACGAGACATGGCAGGATCCATTTGCTCATTGCCTTGTGGTCCCACCAATCTGGACGTGTAAACATGAACTCGGTTGGACTTTAAGGAGAATACGACCGCACCTTGAACTTGTTGCACGCCCAGGCGTCGAACGAACTCGTCGAATTCCTCGAGTTTCTCTGCCGAATCAATGTACACAAAGTCCATGAGACGGGAGTAATCCTCTTCGGACACATGTGGTTTGAGCGCAAGGACACCGCTGGAAAGGATGTGAGTAAACGGATTTTGGCTGAGCAAATCGTACTCGCCGTTTCGCGTGAGTGATGCAGAGCTTGATTATCTCCGGAGCGACTTCCTCACCGGGAGTATCGTTGGAAAGGCCGCTAAAATCAGGATTGTTCGATTTGAAAACGGATCGCGCAGCACCGAGGACCTGGGCGCCCTCCATGTCAGAGTTGATGGCTATAATGTTACCACCCTCGACGAAGCGCTTGAACGCGAGCGGCTTGCCCGTAATCTCCAATTTGACGGCTTGAAACTCGTCAAACAGACGTTCGTAAAAATCGGCACTGGCCTGATTAATGTAGGCCGGGCAATGGTGACGGCTGGGAAGTATGAGTATCATCATCCAAAAACAACGGAATAATGACGGGAAGAGATCAACTCACCGCGCTGAAGTGCCTTGAGGAAGAGGACAGCCTCCCATTCGTTGATATCACCAGCAACGCGCCGAAATGTCGTGTCTGTTTCGAAGCTGGTAACACCAGTGTCGTCTAGAAGCCTCATGAGCGCTGCCAAACATGTGAGGATCATGACACCTCCTAGAATAAATGAGAACGACAACACCACATGTAAGGATGCGACACTGACCATCCGGCATCGTCACAAGACGGTGAAGATATTTCTCAGTGATGGGCTTTCTCATGTCGTCCCAAAACAGTTTGAAAGCGCCTGGTATTTTGCCCATGGTGGATTTTATCCGAACTTTCCTCTAACCTTGGGTCTCAGAATTCGGAATTTTATCCGAACCAGCGATCCGACCTACCAAGGGATAATCAGGGCTCCTGGAAATAGGTAATTTACCCTCCACGTGACCGCTGTAAGCTACAAAACCGATTTGTTCCTCACCTACTTCATGAAAGTAAGTGGCCGGCAAGCGGCGGGTCACAAATAAATTTCAAAGGAAATAATCCACAGGATTTGAGAGAGTTAGCAGCAGAATCCAATAGTAAAACAAAGAATATGATGTCCCTATGAATCTGCGACGTAAAACCAGGATAAAACAAGTGGCCCGGAAGCAGCGGGCATAGAATGGAAATTTTAGTTAGATATAGAGCTGTCAATGTACTCTGCAATGCTTGCCGACTGTTGTGGCTGGAACATACGATGTTTGAGACGTGAGACCAAAGATAGGGGCGGATTTTCCCGGCAGAGTTGCCGAAAACTGATACAAGCGCACACAATGATGCCCCCGGCACGTGATACTTTAGCGGACATTTTTGGTACTCTAAGCACATGAAAGTAAGTGGCCGGCAGGCGGCGGGTCACAAATAAAATTCAAAAGTAAATGATCTAAGATGCTGGCTGAACTCAGAGGAACACGGAGTTTACAGGACTCCAGAGATTTGGCAGCAGAATCCAGCCGTGAAACAAAGAATATTGATGTTCCTGTAAATCTCCTGCGGTACTTATGACTACAAGTGGCCCGACAGCTGCGGGACACACAATGTAAGATTTAGTTGAATATATAGACATACTGTGCAATGCTTGCAGCTGTTGGTGGTTCAAACATACTACGTTTGAGAAGCGAGACCAAAGATAGGGGCGAAGTTACACACCGCGGATTCTCCCGGGAGAGGTGCCGATTGATTGCCGAAGAGCGATACAAGCGCGCACAATGATGTGCCTCAGGCACGTGTAATTGTTGTTTTTGCTACTCAAGCACAAAAAAAACTATTTGTGAATCAGTAGGCCGTAACCTAGGCTCGTGACCATCCGCTTCTTCACGTGGCTGCGCGATATCACGTTGCGAAGCGGCTGGGGTCTTTTGTCGCCGTTTTGGCTGATCCCGCCAAACGAGGTTTCGGACTTCATATTTTCGACCTCCCGTACCTTTAAAAAAAGTGTCAAAAGTTGTATGGGCAAAGTTGGTCAGTTTTCAATTCCAAGTCAAATGAGGCCAATTGGATTTTGATGAAAAATAAGTCGTGCTCAATCGATTCAGAACTGAAAATGATGCAACTTTCTCTATACAACTTGTGGCCTCCTCCCGCTCGTTCTGGAGGTACAGAAAAGCAGTGGGAAGCTGAAAATCCTAAGTCCGAAAGCTCGTTTGGCGGCATCAGCCAAAATCGCAACCAATTATTCCAGTCGTTACCCAGCACTGATCGTTCTTGCCCTTGTGATCAGTGCGTGGGAAACGACTGGTCGCATCACGTGGATGTCAAACTCCGCTGGTATTTATCGGTGCCATCAGTAGCGAGCCCCATCCTCTAACCCAAACCAACTCCCCCATCAAACTCCCATCCACGATGCCAGTGATGCCAATGTCCAATGCAGGGTCTGTGCAGTATGTCGAAATGCCGAACATGGGGCGACCCCATCGTAAGAGTTCCAAAAGAGTCCACGTCACTGCATCGATAACGGTTGGAAAAAATTACTATTTCCAGATCGATGCAGTCCTGTTGGAATCGAGCATTTATATAACGACCCGGATGGTCCCCTCGACGTAAACATGCTCATCGACCGACATCCTCCCGATTTGCGATCGCAACACTGGGCCATCTCGTGGACCATTGCGAGCGGCGAGTCAAACATTCATCGCGTATCGCACATAGTCACCGAACTTGGCTGCCCTCATTACACCAACTGGGGTCCGTTGACACAAAATTTTGATCCGAGGAAATGGGACACGGTCCGTATTGGCCGTTTGAGCCTGGCCGATCGAAAGTCGCTCGAGAAAATCGTCTCAAACACCGTCGTTTACTTTCCAAACGGGGAGTGGAACTGTCAAGACTGGGTCATAGCTGTTCTCATCCAGGCAGTGAAGCACAATCTGTTGACCGCCGAGGAGTCGGAGGGTGCAATCAAAACTGCGCAGAGCGCCCGTGAGTTTGCGTGCGCAGTCTGGACCGGGTTGTTGACAAAACGCGTATTCCCTGAATTTACAGCTCTTTGCGGAACTTAGGGCGCGGACGTTTTTTTCTCTCTCTCTTTCGAACATCGTTACTTTGCGTAGGAACGTGAAAGTTCGTCACCCCGAGCCCGAAGCTTTTTTTCAAACTTTATGTCACAAATTCTTTTTTTCTTTCTTTTCTTCGTCCCTCCTCAAAATTTGATTGGACCCTCCATTTCTTGATTCCCAACAAACCTTCTCGTCTGGACCGACCGAGGACGGTCGAAATTCCCGTGCCCCGGGAATGTGATACCACATTTGTGAAATTCGTATAATCACCTACCTTTTCATATAAGCTCCCTACATTCACCTTACTTAGTTGCCACCCCTGAGCACTGCCTCAATTGGATGTTTGTACATGTAACAAAACAGGACGAAACCGATGTTCCCCTGGGTAGCCAAACCTAAAGGTTCAGCAATGACTCTTAGACTTCTGTAATTTGGACATAGTTGAGATCCTGTTGTGCGTATGTAAGAGAAGCAGAGATAAAAGTAGGAGACGTACGGGAAAATTCGGTTATACTGTACCACTGCTTCTTGGACTGTACATTCGACTCAGCTGTTCAACTACCTTCATTGTCATTCCCTCATCGATTGATCCCCCACACTGCGCTTCCGACGTCGAACTGGAATTTTCGCGAGGGGGAGTATAGAGATAGGGGTACGGCCGAGGGAATCCCGAGGGCGGACTGGACAGAGCCGGCGATATGCCCAGCGGAGTGTCAACCTACTCCCCGAGGACATGCATGGTCCAGGGAAAGTCCCGGAGGACGTGCATGGTTCAAGGGGAGAAAGGGAGAAGAGAAGGTGGTGCCGATGGAACAATGGACAGGGGAGGCAGGTACAGGAACGATAGGACCGAATACAGGCCTGCGCGATGGTGTGCAGGTGGTTGATGTCACTGAACCAGGGCTGGATTGGCGAAGAGCACTGCGTCAATTGGATGCCTGGCTCACGGGGAGTGATTTTGATGGGAAAAAAACTTAGATTCGTTAACTGTTTCCCTGTACCCATCAAACTCGGCCTCAACACTGTAAATGGCGCCAACCCGAGCCACAACAATCGCGGCATTGATTGCCTCGGTCACGAGGAGCTCAGAATTTAAATTTGAACCCATGAGCACTGCGTCAATTGGAGGCCTGGCTCACGGGGAGTGATTCTGATGGGAAAAAAGCTTAAATTCGTTAACTGTTTCCCTGTACCCATCAAACTCGGCCTCTACACTGTAAATGGCGCAAACCCGAGCCACAACAATCGCGGCATTGATTGCCTCGGTCACGGGGAGCTCAGAATCAAAATCTGAACCCTGAGCACTGGCACAGGGTTCAGAATTCCTCCCTTATCCCAGCCGAATCCGGCAAAAATGCATTGAAATGGATGCATTGAGCTGCCTCGCAATTGAAGAGCTCAATGCATTTTTGCCTAGTCTCTTATAAACAGACGCTACAACAAAAAAAGTGCTCGTACCTGTGCTTTGTTGTAGTCTGTCGATTCCCTTTGATCTTTGATCGGTACCTGACCTTGTTATGTAATCTTAAAATTTTCGGTTCTCAAAATGCCTTGTGCAACGCGGATTTCGATAAAATTTGTGCATATTGATGTGTAGTAACCCAAAATCAATAACTTCTCCAGCCAAAGCTCAATGCCAGAGTAGAAGAGCAACGATGCCGAGATTTGATGGGTCGGCATCGGGCCGCTACCCGAAGAGGCGGCGAAGTGATTTAGATGGAAATGGTCAAAGAATTTATGTTGTAAGGGCTCTTTTTACTTTAGAATGATATTCTAACGCACTTTGCCTCTTGAATCTAGCGAGGGGAGTAGCTACAAGCGCAGAAGGGCCGTGGGAACAAATTCAAACTCCGCAGATTATGTAACAACCCTACCCTCCATACATCAGTGGCGCGGTAAACTACAGACTAATTTTTGCCGGATTCGGCGGGGATAAGGGAGCACTTGACAGATTTAAGCTTTCTGCCGAGTCCTGGCCATCAATTTGAATGTGTCGCCCTCGCCATTTTGAACCCCGTGCCTCGCAATTGAACAGCTCTTATAACAATACTTTGAAAGGGAATGGATTCATCGGGTTTCCGTCAGGCACTGGAGTGGGATCGTATCTCGCCGTGGCAGCGTCATTGGCGGAACTAGGTTGAAGATGTTCAATGTTGAACGGTAGCACAGGATTTTCTTCAAGACGTCGCAGACATTCCTCGTTGATTGTAATATCACTTATGCTGTTTCAACCACCGAAGAGCACTGCGGACCCTCACGGCGTTCACAGCCAAAGGCTTTGCGTGCTCGCGAAGCCATTCAGGAGTTGGAGCCGAGTAGTGTTGCCGCGGCTCGGCTATGGCTGGCTCGGCTACGACTTGATCGGCTCCGGCTCGCGGCGGCTTGGAAGCCATCAAACCTTGATGGCTTCGGCTGGCTCGCGGCTTAGCCGCAATTTTGCACAACCCTAACTCACGGTTGCCGTACGACCCGTATACCGTATTGTACGGTTACGGTGGGGATCCCCACATTGTACCTACTGAAGACCCAAAAATTTATGAGACGAGTACAAGAGCTAGCCGCCCAATTACTGAAAGACCGCGAAACCCTTCAAAATTCAGAACGCGATCCGATGAACAATATACAAACTTTATGGGCAAAGTTGGAATTGGATGTAACCACCTACGGCAAATATTGCTCGCGCTTCATCTCAAATGAAACAACCCGTGAGATACGAGCCTGGAAGGCGCAGTTGAAAATTGTAGTACATGATCTTGAGATGAGCCAGGAAAATAGGAATGCAGCCGCCTACCTGACCGTTTGAAAGAGGAATCTGACAAGAAGAAAGCATTATCGGAAGCACGATATGATGACGAAGGTGCAACTTTACGAACAAATTCATGGACTCGGTCAGCTAAAGGGTATCATCCCAAAGAGTCAATCCTCGAATTGAGAGGTGAAAACGAGACCAGTACAGACTTACCACACTATGAGACTCGTCCAAAAAAGATGGTCCAGATGGCCAGAGACTACCACAAGTCGATTCAAGATCCAGATGAGTACGGAGGAATGATGGCACCTAGAGGCAGCTATAGAGGAAATATGAACACTATAGAGGGTACGATTAGGAATGGATAAAACGCATCGCTCCCATCTTGGAAGTCTCCAGGTGTAGAGAGGCAGCTACGGAGGAAATACGGCTTGACTGACCGTCGGAATAGTTCCCTGAGACGCATCGCATCGGTCCCATTTTAGACGTCTCCAGAAAAAGAGAGGCAACCACGGAGAAAACATGAACGCCATGGAGGGTACGATTAGGGATGGATGAGATACAGAGCTTAACTGACCGTCGGGATAGTTCTCAGGGACACCGCGACGTTGGTCCCATCTTAGAAGTCTCCAGGAATAGAGAGGCAGCTACGGAGGAAATACGAGGGTGCGATTAAGAATAGATGCAGAGCTTAACTGACCGTCGGAATAATTCCCTGAGACGCATCGCATCGGTCCCATCTTAGACGTCTTCAGAAAAAGAGAGGCAACTACGGAGAAAATATGAACGCTGTGGAGGGTACGATTAGGAATAGATGAGATTTAGAGCTTAACTGACCGTCGGGATCAAGTCGAGATAGTTCCCTGAGACGCATCGGTCCCATCTTAGAAGTCTGCGGGAACAGAGAGGAGGGTGGAATAGATGCAGAGCTTGACTGACCGTCGGAATAGTTCCATGAGACATATCGTCCCCATCTTGGAAGCCTAGGATGTCCTTTCGAATTTTTTCGATGCTTCATTTTATATTGTGGCGGTCTGCAAGGTCAACGAAAAAAAAGAGGTCCTGCCCTTGTGTCGGAACGGTTCCGAACCAAACACAACCTCTGACCCGACGCGTCCCCATCCGGACTGGACGCAAGGTCTATACTACAACACTCCCACTGACCTCGCAGTCCAGTCATTCCAAACCAACCATGCGGCGACATCGAAGGGTCGCATCGCGTGGAAGAATTTTCGTGAGGAGGTCGGCAGGATTTGCGCCAGAAGGGCAGTAGTGAAGGGTGATGGCCTTGTTGTTGACGAGGTCGCGAATGTAGTGGTATTTCAATGCGATATGTTTTGCCTTGTCGTGCATCGCAGGGTTCTCGGCACCCGAAATGGCCGATTGGTTGTCGCAATACATTGGCGAAGGGTGATCCAAGGGTTTCTCCATCAGCTCACCAAGCTGATTTCGAACAAACATCAATTCCCTGCCCGAATGGCTGCCCGCGATGTATTCGGCCTCCATTGTAGATTGAGCCGTCACACTTTGCAAAAGCATATTGAAGCTCCGGCTACACGTGCTGCAGGCATGGTCCATTCGAGCTCACACGAGGCTTCTGCGGAGAACATCATTGCTGACCACCTCGCTCGCGAGTGCATGTTGCATGCCGTCGATCACTCGGTTTCCCACATCGTCATCGGTTTTCATCCCACTCCCCCCCCCTTCGACTCGCTCGATCTTTTGTATCTCGGAGATTTTGATGAAGAAGTGGTGGAGATTTCGGCCGAGGGGGAGGCACAAACTGCTGTCCTCATATTTGATTGGAAGGAGTTTTTGGTTTGTGGGGGTGTTCTTTTTCTTCTGGGGGTGTCTTCGTGTTTTTGCAGATTCTTTCGTTGTCTCGTATCTGAGGGTGTGTTGGAGATGGGATCCGAGACCCGTAGGTTATGTATAAGTACACATGTTTGTATGGATCCACCCATACATGTGAATTCGTCTTTGTCTTTTGCGCCCATCTGTCTTTGTGCCCGTCTCTGGTGTTCGAGTTCTAACAGTCAAACGGCTGATCCACGAGACAGCGCCGCCAGCGAGTAGAACGAGAGTGCCAGATGTGGAGCGCATCGTGTCCTTGTCATCCGCCCAGTCAGCATCGGTGTAACAGAGAAGGGTGTCGGTGACAGGAGTTGCCAGACGGCGGTCGGTTCCGCGGGACGTGATCCCAAGATCCAAGGTCCCTTTGATGTATCGCAAAAGATGTATTAGAGCATTCCAGTGCTCGATACCGGGGTTTGAGCTAAAGCGGCTGCCGGCTCCCACTGCAAAATCCAAGTCGGGACGTGTCCCGAGCATCCCATACATAACAGATCCCAACAGCCCGAGATAGTCCTTGCCGGCCATGAGCTTATGTTCCTCGGCAGTTTTCGGCGACATGTCTTTCGTCAGTTTCGTGCCGACTGGAAACGGGGTGGATACGGCCTTGCAGTCAGCCATCCCAAACCGCTCTAGAACCCCCTAGAAATATTTCTTTTGGGAGATGCGCACAGTCCGAGCTTCGAGGTCCTGGGAGATCTCTAAGCCGAGACAATAAGACGCGACGCCAAGGTCCTTCATTTTTAGGCGAGCTGACAGCTTTAACTTCACGGCGTTCCAGGTGGGCTCGTCGTTTGTTGCACCTTGTAGGTCATCGACATATAACGCGATGACGACGATAATATCACCACGTCGACACAGATAGATACTGTGGTCGGACTGGAGGCGCGTGAAACCGAGGGATGTGAAGATAGAGTCTATGAGACGATACCACTGCCGAGAGGCTTGCTTCAGGCCGTAGAAAGATTTGCGGAGTTTCAAAACCATTTCGTCGCCACGAGCATTGAGTTTCGGAGGGAGGCCGGGCTGGGACATACAAATTTCCTCCTCGAGTTTGGCGTTGAGGAAAGCCGTTACGACGTCCATTTGGTATGTAGATGGTGAGACCGAAGTGTGCAGCGACGGCGAACATGATGCGAAGAGAGGTGAATTTGACGACTGGGTAGCAGAGAATCAGGCTACGGCTTTGTTATGCATGATGGCCAGATAATGGTTGCGAAATGCAATTTACCTTTCCGTTTGAAAATACTGAGTTCTGTCGAACTTCGAACCCGGGGCCGAGCGGCGCCGGAGGAACATCATTGGACGATGTCCTCCGTCGGGGGTCCAAAGACTTCCCTCCGGACTGGTCTCAGCCCCGGGTATGGTCTTATTTACAGCTAAATGCAGTCCCGAGCCATGATCTCAACGCTGTCCCGCCTCCGCACTGATTTCTCTTGAACGCAACGCGCTGCTGCCTTCGCCAGGTGGAGTCCCCAGCCTGCGACGCCTGATGTGTCGGGACGGCAAGCGCGATGGCGGGACAGCGGGGCGCATGGTGCGCACCGCCACTCATATGCCGAAGTCCCCTACACTACTTCCTATTTTGGAACAACAGCTCTTTGAAATCCCTCGAAAATTCTGGCCACCTGCAATGCAAAGGGATTTTGATGGGATCACCGTGTACGTCCCAATTTGGATCCACTGCCAAATCATCAAGCCGCGATGGATGCACCTGGTATAAAATCACCCAGCTATACCACTGCACAGCTCAAGGTCCCAAAAATATTGTTAATTCATTCTACATGTAATGTCCAAGACGAATTTTTTAAACTTGCCCTAGAGCTTGAATTCGACCAAACAAGGGTTATGATCTTGCCATTATTCGTTTCAAATCGGGGAAACTTTTCTGGCCAATACACGTAGAATGGGTCAAAATAATATTGGGGCCTGTTACCGAGACCATATCGGGTCCGTGGGAGCCCATTCAAGGTGCACTGGATTAGCGGCGAAGCTACCCGAAAGCACGACCAAACAAAGGCCATTTGGCTGTTGTCCATGAAAACAAAGCTCTGGGATCCAAAAATCAAAGGCCAGAGTGGCTTCAAGGTATACATATATTTAATGTGGTCTTTGGTAGCTACAGCGAAGGAAAAGGTTGAGAAAAGGCTTTGCAGGCAGTTTGCCACCAAAAGGCTCCGATCATGCTTAATAAGCGCACGATTTTAGACCCGGACTTGCCGGTGGCCAAAAATTCACACAGAACATCCAATGAGAAAAACAGATAGGCAAACCCCGGTAATATTTGAGAGCAGTGATTACGTAAGCCACCACAATTTCTGCACTTTTTTTTCTTAAATTTGACTCTCTGAGGGAACGGCTCGTAGGATCCGACTGAAAATATTTACAAGCATCCTCTCAAAGGGATCTTCGAATCCCGAGAAGACTGAAAGAGTATAAAAAAGTTTGAAAAATTTACGGACTTTGATTGTCCCGACTGTACCACCTCACCAGTCGCTCCGGAGACTCTTCCCAGCATGGAAGAACACCCAATTGGTGCCATCCGACTTGCATGCCGGCAACTTAGCAAAGTACTCGGCAAGTTTGACAGTGGACGAGAGTGTGTTGGTCGACATAGTGGCAGGGAATAGTTATAGGGTTATAGGGTACAAGCCTGTGAGGCCAAGTTCAAAGTCTGATTATTTAGTTGGGGCCGGGGTCCATAACCTATTAGCAGCACTTGATAATTTAGGAAGAGAGATGATAATTTATTCACTAGAGTATGAGGCCTTATACCTCTACATGGAGTATCTATAAATAAACTATGATTCATCTTGACTTCACAGGGAGTCATATAGAAAATACTAGAAGTGTCCGGTACAATCGAGTCGGTACGAAATAGTTCCTGAATCATCGTGTAGGATACCCGAGATGCCCGAGCACAGTCATGGTACATGGTCGGCTCGCTATTCCAACACACACTATGTCAAATTCTATGACATTCCATCTTGATTTACCCAAGATGCAATAGAATTCAACCAGATGAATACTTCGACTCAGCTGCTGGCTCAAATCCTTATAAGAACTGCATAGGTACCTGAGAGAGGTACCAGCATTGCCCGGAGGGCCAGTAGTATGTCCACGGCCGGAACGTAGCGACGGCCTGTCTTGTTCTACTTACAGAGATGTAGTGCTTATGTCATCATGTTTGAACTGCGCGGAAGGATGTCCAAAATCGTCCGCCATCTCCACAAGATGAGTGACATTAATGGCCAAACGACGGTCCACGGGCCGAAGCTCATATGCATGACTGGGCGGGCTTCTGGGATTGTGTGTGGATGCCCCCAACTCATGCGAGCTCAATCCCAGGCTAACCCGCAGAAGGATGGCTAGCTAAAGATCGATACAAAATAAACCCTAACCTGAGGTATTTTCATTACGATTTAAAAGTGTAACTGATGAGGGATCGAGCTCTCGATTTTGGCCCTGTAGGGTATTATAAACGATTACATAAAGTACTCGTAACAGTCTAAAGCGATATCGGTGAATCAAGTCAAGTCAATTATTCCACCAGGTTTAAATATCAGTTCTTCCTTCTTTATCTCCTGCTTCACGCGAGTGTCATGTGGCGTTGGCTGGGAGTGCTCCTTAAGAGCCTTTAGTCGTGCCTGATGACAGTTCTCAACACTGCTATTGATTCTGGCTTGATGCCGATGACCCTGATCTGGGTTTTATTGGGAAACTCGATTCGTGCAAGAACCTAACCCGAAGAAGCGCAAGATAGAGAGAATCACGCGCCGGAGGGAACGGAGGAGGACAAGGGCGAGGGCACATCCACTGGCCGTCGCAAACACTGAATGAAATTGAACTGACTCTATTACTTACTTCAAATTCAACTGTAGTCCTGCCAATATGTGCATCACCGTGAGCAGGCCTAATCAATTACAGCCTCATTTGATGTACGTCCACCCTTAAAGGGTATGTCCACCCGCGAGGCTGTTGAGGGTAGACATGTCTCTTTTTGGTGTTCACGTTGCAGGAAATGTATGTTGAGCTTTCCTGGATCAGACTTGACTCTGCACACAGTCTTGCCAACATATGCATCACCGTGAGCAGGCCTGACCAATTACAGCCTCATTTGATGTACATCCACCCTTAAAGGGTATGTCCACCTGCAAGGCTGTTGAGGGTAGACATGTCTGGTTTTGGTGTTCACATTGCAGGAAATGTACATTGAGCTTTCCTGGATCAGGTTCGACCCTGGACACAGCCCTGCCGACATATGCATCACCGTGAGCAGACCTGACCAATTAAAGCCTCATTTAATGTACGTCTACCCTTAAAGGGTATGTCAGTCCTTCAAAAGTTCAGAGTCTTTGCCTTTCTCTCGCCACTCTCCTTTGCAAACTCCGTATTCAGCGCCGTTGTCGGCTGCTAGTCGTGCTGGCGAGTACCTCGGCCCCGAGACTCAGATCTCCACCTGCAGTCGATCTGCAGTTCGCCTATTGCCTTCCATGGTGTTATCGAAGCTACGCGCGCCTTTGGACTCGCGGAAGCAGTGCCCAGCAGTGTCGAGGGCACTCCAAAAGCATGGTTGCGGCAGCAGCACTACGCCGCCGCATTCGCGCTCGTCCAGTTTGAGTGCACACAGGGCCGAGCGCGCGGAAGTACACCCAGATTTAGGTCCTGTTGCTACGCGCGCCTTTGGACTCGCGGAAGCAGTGCCCAGCAGTGTCGAGGGCACTCCAAAAGCATGGTTGCGGCAGCAGCACTACGCCGCCGCATCCGCGCTCGTCCAGTTTGAGTGCACACAGGGCCGAGCGCGCGGAAGTACACCCAGATTTAGGTCCTGTTGCTGGTGTATTCAGCGTCGAGGCGGCTCAGTCCTCAAATACGAGGATGATTTGCGATGATTCGTCTTCATCGAGTATTGCTTCGAGCTCTTGCTCGATGTCAGTGTGCATGGTGCCGCCACCAACTCCAATTTTGCTCTCCACGATGCCTAGATGGCTCCTGCATACCGCGCGGAATAAATATTGCAGTTCTTCTGCAAATGCATTAATGCAATTGGCATCGAATTCGATACATATCGAACCGTCGGCATTGCCGACCCGACTCCTAACTGCGGTCTTCTGCTCAGCGCAATCAGTGCGCACACGGCCACCAGGTCGAACTAACCTCAAGCCTTTTAGGGACTCTGAACCCGTTGTGGACATTGTACCCGCCGCCGTTCCTATGCAATCAGCGGGTAGACGAGTCTGTTCCTCGCATTTGAGGAATACTTGCGAGGTTCTGCCCTCGCCGATGCTATCGGGTCCTTTCGAGTGGAGTCTGGACTCGCTACCAGCTACTGTTGCAGCCCATCCCACACACAAGGATCCAATCTCGCATTCAGAGTCAAGTCCCGCACAACAAGTCGCGCAACCCACGCTCCCAAAGGATGTTGACACCAGCGTGACTACGCTGTCGTTGTGGTTGTGCCCTGAAATTTCACGCATCCCACATGCGAACGCGCAGGCACAGGCACGAGTAATTGCCGTGTCTGGAATATCCAGAGCTGAGACGCCTAGTGCGAATCAATTCTTAAATGTGACACTCATCGGTGACCAAATACTGTTATCTCACTTGCCAATGCAATTGGTTTCGTCTACTTCGAGCATTGGCTCGATGATGGAGGCATCTGCGTCCCTTCGCACCGACAGCGTCACACTGTCATATATCCTCTCACCTCGGAAGAGGTTCGCGCTGGAAATGAATCCTGTGTCGGGATATATCCGTGCTGCTTGGGTAGAACGCGGGATGTTCCCGCAAGAGTTCCCCGCCCGCTTTCGGGACAGTGTAAACGATCCTCCGCTGTGGCGGACATTATTTCCAGATAATAAGCACACAGCCGATTTCATTTCTCGGTTGGTCATGATTTATATATGTGCTGCCTCTGCAGTCGCGTCCAGTAATTCGAGCTTGAGCTTGATATTGAATGTTGTACATTCCGACTCGGCGAGATCTCACTATACAATCGGCCGCACGCCCGTATTCATACCCTGTTCGGATATCACCGCGGCAACAATGCTCGGGCGCTCTCTGCCAGCAATCGATGCTGTTCAAAGCAGTATACTGCTATCTGCAATGCTATCGTTGCCGAATCCCAGGAAGGGTTTATCCCTGCTTCGGCCTTATAGTTCGCGCATAAATGCGGTTGCGTGCCGAGACCATTTATTCGCTCGCCACCGTGGTGTGCCCAAGAACTCAAAGGCGGCCCCAAAGGCAATATCCCACGCCCATGTTCTGGGAACCAGAAAGGGCCCTGCGCATCACTTTAATGCACCTTTAATGGTGAAAACCCGGTACAATTCTGGAAGCCCAAAATCCATCTCGCCGGCACTTGGCGAGGCATTATTACCGAGCTTTGGGGGTGAATCCAACTCTCAGTTAGCTGTCGTAACCATAAGCAGAGTTAACATAACCGGCGCCATTGGCGCCGTGCATACACTGGGTGATACCATGATTTGGATGTATCCTGAAATAATCCGAGTAAACTCGGAAAAGTCAGCAGCTGAAACCTGGCGTCGCCAGAATTGCTACACGTTGAGTTGTGTATCTCGACGATACAACTTGGCCAAAATGGCGAAGGACAAGGATGGAAATATCCATGTTGCAAACCCTCACGGTGCGCCGTATATACTATCCTACAAAATGGGATTAACACATACCCGAGAACATTCGGACGATCTACGACGAGGAATCGAGTCTCGTCTTCCGAGGGTGGATCTAGTATCCATGAACTCTGGTTCAGTGGAAGATGAATGCTGGCATCACCAGCGACATAACCTATTTGCGGGCGGCACGAACTGCAAACTTTTGAGCCGCGCAAACTATGGCTGGGTCCGGAATGGGGGAGTAATTCACCACCCGGGAGATTACGCGTATAAAATAAACGCGGATTGCGTACCTATCGCAACTCTGGTTGCGGATTCCGCAAACGAGATGAGCTGCAGCTTTCTCTGGAGTGCGTATCTTGCGCGCTATGGTTTAAGTTTGAATAATTCCGCGGGTACTCCAACGATAATGCTCCCGTTCCACGGTGTATCAGATGTGTCCCATGAGTTGGGACCTGGAAAAATCCGAGAAAAGTCGGAAGATACACAAAAAATAGTTGCTTACCCAACGAGGTTTTGCAGGTCCAAAAAATCAGACCGAGAGCGGAAATGTTGGTGTCCCCGACAGCACAACTTGATCGCATATGCTGCGAGCTACGAGCCATGCGATATCAGGGATGGGAAAATCCGTAATGGGTATGTGGGGTATTGCCTGGATATTAGTTGCGATCGACTCGAAGATATAAGGAGCGCCAGTTGTGTACTTCTCCTACCTCCATTTGCTGAGTTGTATCAATTTCAAACCAGTAGCAGCTGGTCTCCGGGTGTAATTCCTGTGCTTGATGCACTGTATATGATTAGATTTGTGTTCCAAGAGCAGTCGGACTGCAGGAATGGACTCATTATAAGTGGTAACCCACTGCATTGGTCAACCAAGTGTTGCTCGGAAAATAATTTAATAACTTTGCGAGTAACACTGGCACGAGCTGCCAGACAATTACAATATGACGAGATTACTGGTCGTAATCTTACATTGAAAATGGCTCGCAGCCAGCAATCGAGACAGGGCCATGTTTGTCGTGGTCACTCAGAATCAGCGGAAGTTCCGCCGAGTCTCGTGAAAAAACGGGCTTTCGATAGCGCCGCAGCTAATAAAACTCACCACAGCAATAAAAAGCTTGCCGCGGCAGGCCCTTACATTAATTTGCGGATTGAGTCCACACTGAAAGACGAAGTTTATTCCAGAGAAAGCAACGGCAAATATACCTTGTCATTGGTATCACAACCTATCGGTTATGATGGGGGAGAGGAAATATATGTTCCAATTGATAAGATGCCCGAGGGTATTCAGAATTTGCCAAAAATGCATTACACTGCTAGCAGCAGGATAGTCGGAAAAGTGCCGGCTCAGTCCGAGTATTGCACAGAGTACCAAGCACGGGAACTGCTCTCAGCTGAGCAGTATTCGATGTGCACTACCAAGTTGTTGTGCGTACAAGACAGAGTTGCCAGAGTGCAGCACTGGCAAAGGAAGAATTTCGAGACTCTCGAGATCGAAGTTAGCGGCAAAGCCGCTGAGAAACAGATGCAAATACTATGGCGATCTCTTGACTATGACCAGTCCTCGGAAGGGCTCTACTTGAACTATCTTCTGGTGGCCCAGAAGTATTACCCCGACGGTTCGCTCGCACGTTTAACAGCTGATGGGGCTTCAAAGCTCCGTCATCATTCGTTGCAGGCTCCGGAATATGGAGCAGGACAATACAGCAAACCGAACTCGATGGAGCGCGACAACATGCGTAGTGGGCACACAGACGATTTATATGGCCATCCGGCAATCTCATCTTCCCTCTGCTGCTCGGCATCGCCCTCTCCACATCCTCCCGCAGCGCAATCATTGCCTGTGGACCCTTCGTCCTCGCTTGGTGTTTCCATCTCATATAATCAACGTGCGGACATTTCTCCACACTCATCCGGCTCGATGAAGGGCCTCTTACTTCCATCTCTATCGCCGGATCCACCACCCGAGGCGGCTGTACTGTGCTCCAGCTCGGACGATCCCTTGGGTACGAAAAACATTCCCACCGACAACTATTCTCCGTCGCGCATGTTTCCGTGTGGTCCGAGCTCATGCTCGTTACCTCCCAATTCTCGGTGTGCGAATACTAGCGCGCAGGAAGCAACACGGAAGCAGATGACCTTCTGCTCACCTACTCCAACTGTCGTGCTCGGAGGGACCTCGCTACGATCCGCACGACTGCACTGGACTGAACGGTGCTCGGGAATGCCGGCTCGACCTTACCGCACCTTGTGGCCTGCTCCACCACTCACTCGGTTGCACTACAGCGCGTTTCGCTCCCGGCTCCAGGTTATCGCCCAAATATACACAGAGAAAAGCCGTAACGTGCGAGAGTACCCGGAACCGCATGCATCATCCACAGTACCACCTGTCTTTCGGTCCACATTTGCCTCGACCCCGGAGTCCACCCATCAAGCTCCTCAGCTTTCGGATTTCCTTGTGCAGCTGTGTCTCGGTACACGTCGCATCCCGGGGTGCCACTCTACCCCACATACATTGAGCCTTTCGGCTGGCTCCGACGTTTATTGCCTATTCGGATTCCCAGTTGCCTCTGCACTGTCGTGTCCGTTGCCATTGCGCGGCCCTGTGCATCATCTCAGTTTAGCCCCATCTCGCGGTGTGCTTCTGTGTCCTCGGTTGCTCCGAGTGTCATTGCTTCGGCGTGCTTGATCTTTGGCCATATCACTTGGCGACTTTATTGATATCTTTGTCAATACTTCGAGTTACACTCGCGCTCTGTTAAATGGATCTACCTCGTAGTCGAGGCATTATATATCTTCTTGCGTTATGATTTGTAGCTTGGCATTCGCGATGTACATTCGCGTACGATACTTCCATTTATGGATATTGTTACTTCATCGGAAAGTTTCTTGGAAACATTCTTCACTTTTATTGTAAACCTCTGGGTTCAATCTAATTGGGGAGAGTGTTAGGGTTGGGACCCACGGACCCCACCCCCTATGATAGCTTACTTAACACCTTCGGTGTCCGGATCATTGGACACGCCGTAGGTACAAATACTGGACGATTTGTTGACGATACTTTACCTTTACTCTTAACCTTACACTATGTGCACACTTTGACAATACACATTGCTCGAAGTTATCACGTTCCGTGAGATCAAGCGTAGAGGCGCTTTACAGTCTGGGAGGAGATCCAACATCTAGTTCTTAAGCTCACTCACAAACAGCTTAAGTTCAAGGGTCTTCACAAGGGCGGAAAGATCTTAGGTCTCAACTCCGACATGGAAGCAGCTCCTCTTCTCGGATTTGCTGACGCGTTCGTCGCGACGGTGGATCGCGAAGATGTTCGCTCCGTGGTTGCTGCTGATGCACAGGAGCTTCTCTCATTCGTACTGCGGATCGGTACGTTCCGACTAGCTCCATTACGCATGAACTCATATATTTCAGTGGGATTCCGAAGTTGTCACATCTATCTGCGGAATTCCGTCAACGCATCTTTAATCTCAAATATCTCAAGACGCTTGAGGAGGTAGAATCCTTCAAAACCTGGATTTTGACTGTCGTCGATCCGCAAGGCGTACTCAAAAGTTGGTTAATTTTCATCACAGCTGTTCTTTCATTCGCTGACCGAGGGCCGTAGAGTGGTGGGACCACAAACTCATGCATCGGTGGTTACTCCGTGGGGTAATTCAGTGTCTATCGAACATCCCACTCAAAGACTGGAATACCATGGAGGCTACCACCAACCTGGGTGAGGCTCAGCACGCTTGGAACAACGCCCAGACCGGTATTTCCATGGGCGTTGTTGAGTCTTTCAAAAAGTGAGTTTCCTAGCGCTTCGTTGTCTTTTGTTTGATGTTGTACCGTATTTTAAAGATACGAAGAGCTCGACATCCGTAGAGCGCAAGAAATTGAGCTGCGAATTGCCACTGCCATCACTCGCAATACGCGTAACGAGGTAACTCATCGTTACGCTAACCGAACCGCACGTCAGTCCAGAAGTGCCAACAACGCACGATGCTCACATTCAAGATTCGAACGTCACCGCACTTGATGCCGAGCTGCTTGAACTGAAAGAGGAATTAAAGGCAGCTCGCGATGATGTGAAGGTAACTGACCTCCTCTCTGTCGTGAATTTGACGTTACTTCAACTGTTGCAGATTAACCCCTCGCCCGACGCCACGGCACATGTTCGCAAGCTTGAACGTGATGCGGTGGACCTTGAAGCTAAGCTCAAACAAGCTAAAGCGGAGGCTAAGGTACGATTATTAAAACCACAACCACTCTTACGTATCTCATTCCGTGTAGTCCAGCTCTTCTGGCCGCGTTCGTGCACCCAGGGCCAGAACGAATCCGGTGGTTCCGACTTCAACAGCACAGGAAGTTGCCGCCGACGAGGCATCCACCGTAGCCCCCGTGACTGCGCCCTCCGAACTTCATCTTGCAGCGCCAGAGGCATCGGCCTCAGTGGCCTCATCGGAGCAGCCGCCATCGTCTTCGGGTGCCGATGGCCGTTCAGAAGTGGAGATCCCAGAACCGCGCCATATTTCCTCACGGAAGCGCCCACAGAAGGCAGAACCATCTGGAGCCTCCAGTAAACGTCAGAAGAAGGTGGAAGATCCGCTTGCTGGGTGGATGATGGAGGATCCCGAAACCCGCGAGCAGCTTACCGGACACGAGTGGGTTGCGCGCTATCCTGAGGAGTTTGCCCTGCGTTACAAGAAGGACCACAAGCGCTACCTTGAGTACCTCGAATATACTGCCCAGGATGACTTGTATATATTCCTTCTGTGCGTGCTACTCGTACAGTGGCGGCGAAAAGAAATGAGTGGGGTCGTTCTCGCTGAATTACTGATCAATTCTGCTCAAATAAAATTCTACCGTCAACTAGCATTCATTTCAAGATGTCCTGCACCATTTTAGATATTTCTTTCACACACCATTGCTGCGTAATAAAATAAACTGTGGTATTCAGAAAAATGGACTTTTTACAACCAACTTGTATTGAAAAATGGCCTCCACAGCATGAAAGTGCTTGATAATAGGACCCCAACCATATGTCGGTTCACCCAAATCCATTGAGGTTTGGCCTCAGAATCCTTGCTACAAGTTGGCTATTTTTCGCATTTTTGGCAGTGAATTGGCAAAAAAAGCTGAAAATGACCACTTTGCAGAGCACTTTGCGAGACCACTGCCCATATAGTTTAGGTAAATTAACATATGACTGGGGTCCTATTTGCAAGTACTTTCACGCTGTATTGACCATTTCTCAATAGGACATGATCCCAGAAAATCGATTTTTTGCAATACCATAATTTATTTTATTCTGGACCAACGATATAGGTAAAGCAGCGGTTCAATTGTGCAGAGGCGCTTTAAATCCTCACAGATTTACTGTGGAATTTTGTTTGAGCTGATTTGATAGCGAATTGAGCTCAAACGACCCCGCTCATTTCTTTTCGCCGCCACTGTAGAAATGAAGTCGGCTGCCTCGGCATTTCACACGAGTGATAAGGAGATCAAGTTCCGCATAAAGCTTTGTTGGGAGCGTGAGTTTTTCTTTGAGTGAGTTGAGCGCAAGACTACGACATCGAAAACATTAGGGGCCACTGTGAGCGCATTTTACCGCACAACTAATGCGCGCCGACTGAGAACCCCATGGAAAAAGAACGAAAGAGAACAATGATCAGTCGTGTCATTGGAAGTCTGACAATCTTTGTGAGGAAGCCTCGTTCACCAGAAAATAGACAATTTTATTCGGGCTCGCCGGCGGCGGTCTCCGTGCAGGCTCCACTGCGTTGAGTCGCTCAAAGATACACCATAGCGTATACGTTCTCGACCGCTTCTGGAATAATCCTCCTCCTGTTACCTCGATTCGTCAATTCGGTTGTCCCCATTCCTGGGGATTCGGCATCTTCAATGCGCCGTTGAAATCACCGCAGGTGGCGTCAACTTCATCACTTCTGCATGTTTAAGGCGGCGCCTGACCTGAACTCTTCTCTGATTCACGAAAACAAGGAAATGGTTCTGTCGACTTCTTTTTCATTCTAGTGCCATTTCAGTCTTTAGCGTGTGCCAGTCTTTCCGAATCGGTGCTCTCGCTTTGTTCAAAGTTACTTCGAACTCGATGCATCCTTCGCCAACATATGTCATATTTACCCCTGCTCACAAGGAGTCATTGAGTCCTTGCCGTCGCACTGACCGTTCATTTCACTCTATTACTTGCACACCTGTCTGATGACGATTTTCTGTCATGTTTCTCGGTACCATTTCTGTTTTTGGTGCCCCAGGTGCGTGCAACCTTTTCGGTGCTCTCTGCAAGTTACTCTGAACTCGATGCGCCCTCGCCGGGCAAGGCATATTATATGCCTACTTGTGTTCACATTATTACCGTCGCAAAGATTCATTTCACTCTGTTACTTGAAGTTACTTCTAGACTTGTCTGATGACAATCTTCTTTCGTATGTGTCAGTGCCGATTCGCTATTCCTTGCCTGCACTCACTTTGCTCTTTAGTTTAATATTCTGCTGTTTAGTATGTCGATGCCCATTCTGTTCTGGAGACTCGGATTCTGGTATGAACGAAGAGATAGTCCGATTAGTGTATCTGAGCCCGCAGAGCACTTGCAGCATATTGCTCTTCCGCAATAATAGTACGGAATTGAGGGGCCCATGGATCCAATTGATACTACTGATTGATCTAGGCTGGGTTTCGTTCTTAATGGACTGGGTTTCGTCCGTTCGTCCCTCTAAGTGGTTTATCTCAGCGGTCTCATGGTGGCGGAGCCACTGGCAATGCAGCGCATGTACATTTTTGAACAGTGTCATTATGTCCACATATGTAGCCTACTCGGCTCTAATTGGCCCAGTGGAACAGTGCTAGGTGGGCAGAACCTCTTCTCCTCCACCAAAAATCTGTTCCCCGCCCTCCGCCTTCCTTCTTACGATATATATCATGCTAAAAAATGCCTCTTAGGATGCCAAAGTGCGTCTCTAGGCAGTCTGAATTTACATCGAATTCAGCTTGAGACTATTTGCTTTTCACGCGTCTCAATCACTATGCTGTGTCAGTGAAATTACTTTGGCAGGAAAGATGTCAATGCATTATCATGCCTCCTGTTAACTGCGAGAACTGTGAGTTTTTCGTTGTCTCTTACGCGCAACTTACGCGTCTGTGTTCCCATTGGCAAGCCGCAACGTCCATCTCCACTGCGGGAGTTTCCGACTGTACGTTCAAGCGCCTGTAACTTATGGGGTCTTAATTTCGCCCGCAAAAGATTGATAATATTTCAAGATGGGGACTCTTAGAAAAATATGACTGCTTTTACTGGAGCAGACTGGAGCTCCCACTCTTGACGCGGCCATCAAAGACTCGGAATGTTCCGCTACTTGAAATTGTCACGACATCACATCAGTCACTATGATGGGTATGCAGAGATTGTGGACCACGCAGTTCATAGGAAAGCCCAGTTTGACAAGAAAGTCATGGCAAGGGCCCCGAAAAAGGTGATATTCAAGGCAGGGTCATTGGTACAGATATACAACACCGACTACGAACCCAGCTCCACCTTCAAGGTTGAGCATAAAATGGTGCTGATGTGGTTGGACCCGCAACGCGTCACCAGTGCTTGGAATTCCTACAAGATAGAAACATTGGAGGGCTTGCCAGTCGGCAAACGCATCAGCTCGAAGCACTTGCACCAGTTCATTCTGAGGAGGGGCACAATCCTACATGTGCTGCAGAAGAGTGGGAGACAGGACTAGAAGAGTTGGGCAGGAAGGATATTCAAGAGACTGGCGAAGACGAGGTTGTCAATAGGCGACGAGGACACTGCTTCACTTGAGGGGGGGCACATGCACTAGTGCATTCGGATGGCAGAACGCAGCCATTGACAGGTGGCAGTGCTTGATGTTAGGATTACACAGATGTAGCATCGCAGATCCATTTCATTCTTGGCTTCCACCGTGCGTGACTTGTTCCGCCATTCCACTGTGTTCCCAACCTCAGTCAACCAGACAGAGATACTCTGGATCTCACGTCTTCACCAGCAGTTTACAGCTATTTGCGGAACTTAGGGCACGGATCAAATTTTTTCAAAAAATGATGATTTCAGTATAACACCCATAACACCCTCAATTCTTGGTCTTTTCTAATAATTCCAACACCATTGTACTTGTATACGATGCCCCCACCTGCATGCACCCCTGGATGTAGGGTGATTATATAATTTGTACCATATATGGTAAGTCACCAAATTTCGCGTATATCACTTCCCGTACAAACACAAACAGTCTGGGCATCGTGATATCTTCGCATATGTCTACTAATATGTATATCTAACTGCAGGAATATTCAAAATTTTAATATCAAAGCCCCATATGGTGCTGGATATGACCCAGTATATGTAGGTCAACAGTGTACCATAACTACAACACATATACAAAAAATGGGCCCCCATGCGCCTGTATATCATACAAAAGATATATATTCCCAGATATCCAGTGTTTTAGTTACCTAGTGCATGTACAGGAAGTGATATACACAAAATGATCCTAATTTCCATATTTGGTGTAGATTATATAATTAGCATTCATCCATGGAGGCATGCAGGTGGGGGCATCGTATACAAGTACAATGGTGTTGAAATTAGGAGAAAAGACCAAGAATTGGGGGAGTTATGAGTGTTATGCTGAAATCATCTTTTTTTGAAAAAATTTGATCCGCGCCCTAAGTTCCGCAAATAGCTGTAATGGGAGGAAGATCCACAAGTGAAGAAGGAGGAGTTTTGGGACATTGCCTCATCATTTCAGGCTTGTTCCCAGGGAAATAGTGCTCATCAAAGATAGTGCGTTCAGATGGAACCATCTTTCTGGTTACAGGGTTGTAGAACAGCCATCCCTTCTTCTCATTAGGATAGCCCACAAATATGCACTTCTGGAAATGTAACCTAGAAGTGTCTCTCTTGTCCTTCTGCACATGCACATAGGCAAGGCAGCCCCACACCTGAAGGTGTGACACATTCGGCTTCTACAGCTCATATGGAGTACAGTCATTCCATGGTCCTTGCATCAAGATTTTGTTTCCACCGGTTTGAGACCAATTATGGACGTAAATGGAAAAACTAAAAGCTAAGTAGATGCTCTGCATATCCACCTACCATATGTACTATACACAATTTTGAGATTTGAAGCTGTTCTGCTGATGGGGCAATCATTGTGATGCAAGGACCACAGACCATTTCTCTTCACAAAAAGAAACAATGTTCTGCCAACATCATCTTTCACAGTTTCAAGACAGTGTTTAAACACTTTCTTGCAATGCATGTATGCCTTGGCATCACTGCTCCAATTGGAGTAGGCTGTCTCCTTGTGGAGAACAGGCAGAATCCCAGCATCTGAGTCTGACATGATGTGCCCTCAGAAGTGTGTGTGAAGAAGATGTAAGTAAGAAAGTGTCTGTGATGGTATGTAGATGCCTGGGTTTGTGAATCAGCGGACGTCGGAGATCAAGTCCTCCTTGTCATTTGAAGAATTGAAACCTCGGATGTCGAGTTGTACTGTGCATCTGAGGACTTGAAACCTCAGAAGACTCAAATTCTCAGATGTTGAGTTGCACATATTTTTCTGCCGTCTTCGTGTAGCCCGCAAGTCCGGTCACTCTGTAGTCTCTGGAGTCTGTACCCTTGGTCCTAATACGCCATAACTCAAATCCTCAGATGTCGAGTTATATTTTTCTATCGGTGCACACATTCCTGCTCCACCTTGCCCCACTTTGACGTTTGTCCCGGACACTCACGCCTTTTCTTATATAGTCTTTGACTGTGCGCGCAATTTGCGCGACTGACTCGGGTGTCTGGCACACCTGGATTGTTGGTCGGTCCATTCCTCCGCTTCTATGAACACATCGACTGCTGGCATTGGGACTATGGAGCCTGCATCGACCAAGCCTCCGACACGAGTCGGAAGGAGTACAATGTCCCTAGCAGCAACGGCGACGGAGACTGACCATCTTGGAGGTGTCTTGAAGATTGGTGAACCGATCGAGACAGCGGGGTTTCGAGGCGCACTCGCCTGCGTGTGCTGCCAGGGTATGCCCGACAAGCTCGCCCTACGGCGCCGTCGCGGCGAACGTTTCTGCCGTCCTGGGTCTGCGGGAAAACCTCAGCACTGGTACAGAGAGGAGGGAGAGAAGAAAAGAAGCACTCACGGGCAGAGGCGGCACCGCGCCGCCGGTGGTCGTCGCATACAACAGATCGAGGTGGCTGATTCCGAGCTTACGTGGCGGGGCACCGCTGATGATGCCTAATGGCGTGCGCAAGAGGATCTCGGCCGGGCTTGAAGGCATCTTGGCGGCCATGGAAAGAGCCCGGCGTCCCGGCTTGTACACTATGCGACTGCGCTTCCGGAGGCTGTGTATGTCAGCCATCGGCGCCGACGCGCGGGGGTGCGGTGGCTGCTTGTGCGCGAGGGCGAGCTTCTAGGGGAGCGATAGGACGGGGTGTGCGTGCTGGGCCTGCACTACAGCAGACTTGCGCGGAATCCAAAGCTACGGCACCGTCGGGCGTCGTGGCATCCACGGTGGTGGGCCCGGGTGAGGATGCGGATTGCGACGAAGGAAGAGCGCATACATGATCTCAAAACGGTGGCAGGGATGGGGTGTGTGACGGGACGCGTGGAAAACTGGGCAAACTGCCCAGTTTTCCACGCGTCCTGTCACACCAGCGGGACTCACCCCGTGAGTGTGTTGTTGGAGGAAGAGGACGCGGTTGTTTGTTGATATTGAATCGAGAAATCAACACGATCACGGGCCCAAAGTCAACCACTCGGGAGGATCTTTTAATTAATACGCTGCTCCTTCTCGTCTTCCTTGGACTAGTGCCAGGCATTATAACAGTGTTGCAGCTTGAGGGGCTAATGAGGGTAAAACCTGTAGCTAAGGCTTAGGAACATAATTAAGGGTTAATTAAGGGCATGGTTCCTAAGGCTTAATTACAAAAAATTTCCCAAAACGGAAGGCAGGGCCGAAGTGCCCAATACCATCCACCAACTACATCTCGAACTAGTCACCGGAACCTGAGAGTGCCCCGTCGTCAGGGGCTTCATCGCTTTCTTCTGCGGCAAGAAGCTCCATCATCAGTGCCTCCCATGTGAATTGTTTTGGTTGTGGCTTTTTCTCCGGCTTGGTGACGTCGCCCCCGAATAGAAGTGCAAGGGAGCAGGGGAAAAATTTGGCAGGCTGCAAACATCCAGCTCTCATTTCAGCAACAACAGCCTGGCTCCCAGTGCAGCATCCATATCGTTTGGCGGGTCCTGTACTTGGCAGAAGTGTCGGATGCAACCCAGACAGTGGGCCTTGAAATGGGAAGTATTCTGTTTATCTCCTTCAATAAAGAACTCCCACAAGAGGCCCTTGGGAGGCATGGCAGCGGGGTGGTGTGGTTGGAGATGCAGACGGTGGAGACGGAAAAAGATATTATCACGTGGTTTTTGTTAAGGGTTAACTAAGCCTTAACAACAATTTTTGGCTTCCTTAAGGGTTAATATGAAGGGGCAATTAAGCCTTAAACCTTAACTGCAACACTGAGGTATATTTAAACTTGCCTGGCTCCAGGCGATGGCAAGGTACCCTGCCAGCACTGTGGGGGCGCTACAAACCAAGAGGCTTCATGAGGCAACCTGTGCCTCTAAGAAAGCCAGCAAGCGTAATGACGCCGAATTTACAACACAGTGGAAGGGAGGCGTGAGGGAACCTCTTGACTTGTCTTCCCCGTGCCTATTGACCCTTGCTACACGATCGCGAGCCACGAACCACACACGTAATTCGGGGCGAGGAAGAGCTCGCACTGCAGCGGGTGCATGAACTTGGTGCCGCACGCTGTGGTGCTAGCCAGTACAGATGGTCGCAGCACACGTCGGGTGCACGATTGCAGATGGAAGAGGCGTACGGTCCGACCGCGGAGGCGATCACAAGAGCATGCGAGGTTCGACGCACCTATCTCAATGACTATGCACCCCACACATTGCGTTCACGGCGACAATGCCACATATTGATCCCATCGATCTTCATCGATCTCGAGCGCACAGGCGAATATACCGTCTCGAGAGACTGGCTACGGAAGTCAAAACTGAGGGTTGGCAAGTAGCTACAGGACGGTGCAAGGTCAGGCATCAGAGAGGCAAAAAAAACTGACGAGCACGCAATAGCTAGTACACCAATGTTTCGTCCGTGTTCCTTGTGTCGGTCCTCGAAAGATAGGGGTCAAGAAGTTAGGATTTGGTCGTCTGGATCCTTCGCTCAGAGGGTAGGGGAAAAGCAGCATCGAGAAAAGAGGCGGCAAATGGATGATGATTCATGAGCCGATTAGAAGGCGGAAAGAGAATGATGTTGACCGGAAGCGTCGCTTTCGACGTCAAGTGGGCGCCCGGCGATGTACTGGAAGGTATTTGAGGCCTCTGAGGTAGTAAAAGGGCGAGAGGGACTCAGGGAGAGCAGAATACGAGAGTTTCCTTTTTGGGAAGCGCGCAAAAAAAATTGATCATTCTCATTACAGGAGATCCTGAAAATAATGACAAACACGAGATTTTTTTTCTCGCGATCCCAAAAAGGAAATCCTCGCGTATGCCTTCCTTTCATCTTTTCTGCAGCTGCAAAGCCATTTGCAATGTATTATACAATCCGGGGGCTTCCCCTACACCACTGCAACATTTCTGTTATATTCTAGTCGTCAAAATACTATTCATTCATGCTGCAAGTACAAAATTGAGCAAGTACTCATTATGTGTCGCTGTCGCGAATGGGTTCCATGAGGACGTCTGCGTCACGAGAAAATGTCGTGGGGCTCGCGCCCGAGAGCGGGCAGCGCAGCAGAGGCTGCAGCGGGAGGGGGTGAAGTGGCGGGGGCATCAACGGAGGCAGGCTCCGCTGGGGTCGTAAGCAAACCTATCAAGCTGCACAGACTGCGTGTCGAGCCCGTACCACCACGGCCACGACGCCAACACCACATGCACGATATGTCCCTTGAGCTCACCGCGCTCACGCTCAACTCCTTCCACAACTCGCCTACTCCTCCGTTGCGGCCCCGCCGGTACTCACTGCCGATGGATTAGTAGACTTGGCATTGGCAGACAGCGCGGGCAGTCTTGATGCCCTGCGCAGATGACTTGATGATGCTGGTTGACTGCCGGAGCGAGAGGGTGGTAGGACTGAGGAGCGAGCAGGGAGAACAAGGACGGCCACGCCGGCGGTGCTCACTGGTGAGTCGACAGCCCTAGCATGCGTAGAACGAGGGCAGATGCCAATGTCTACGCCCCCAATGCCTACCGCAAAGTATCGTATGTGCGCCGATAGTCCACCGCAAAGGCATGGGCCAGTGAGAGGCCGAATCGACGCAGGCGCCATGCCGGGCACGAAATACACAGGCAGTCGACGCCAAGGCCCCAGAGCGTGGCTCAAATCGCGGTGTCTGTGATGAGCTGCCAAGGACCTCGGACTTGTCGGAACTAGAAACGGCTCGTCGCGATGAGAAACTTGTGTATCGGGCAGCGGCGGGAGGTTCGGACCATACCACCACTGCTCATTGGATGACGATGAGCCGGGGTGATGAGGCAGAATGCAAACGACACCAATTTGCGCCGAGACCGTGGTACACTTTCCGTCCCACTTCCAACCCACTGTCCTTCACTTAGGGGTCCACGGAGTCGTACATCCTCTTCTCTGATGGGTCGGTAATGAGTTGGCTTCTTGTCTCCGTGAACAAAAGCATGTAAAGAAGATTCGAAATCGATGATTTACACAACAGAACGAGTTGCTGGGTGTCGTCAGGAGCCGAAAGAGAGTCAAGATGCGTGCCCGGGTGTCCGAAAGCCTCATCCAGGCCCATTTCTGCATAGCTGGAGCGATTGCGGGGAGAGAAGAGACAGAAAGAAAAGCATACACGAGGATTTCCTTTTTGGGATCGCGAGAAAAAAAATCTCGTATTTGTCATTATTTTCAGGATCTCCTGTAGTTTCCGGATCAGCTGTAAGCTGTTCTGGCGGATTACCGAAAAAGGAAAATAGACAAGTATATGGTTGGTCTCTATTTCATGTCTAATTTGTGTATACCATGTCGTAACAGGAGATCGAAGAGCGGGCAGTGATCAAGAAAGTCGGGATGCCACGTAGCATAGCATGTGATTTTATTAAGGGTTATTAAGGGTTATGATGATTTTCGGAGATCAGCAAGGCCTTAAGTCAAGGCCTTTTTAAGCCAAACCCTTAATTAACCCCTAGCCCTTAAGCCGCAACACTGATGTCGTTTGGTCCAATTTGAAGTGAAACTGATGGAATTGTGCAAATTGCAATTCGGCATTTATTTTGAGCACCACTGTATATTGTGGAGGTCTGCAAGGTCAACGAAAAAAAAAGATGTGCTGTCCTCGTGTTGGAACTGTTCCGACACACTGGTGCAGCAGCAGATTTCTTTTCAAATTTTCTGGCCGCTCATTGTGTCGACGGTCAATGACTCAGGGTCGGCCCCTTCCCGAATTAAACGTTCAAGTTCCTCAACAGCTGGTCGGCCACTTATTCCTACGGGATCCGACTCACTCTATAAGACGAGACCTGCCAGGTGATTGACAGATATGAACGCGGGACTGGTTCCTGAAACCTGTAAGCCCATTGAAGCACTCGGCTACGTAATATTCTGAATTTGGTCTCTAGCTCTGGGAGAGGCTCCCACCGTGGACCAAATTTCCACTGACACAAGGCATGAACGGCATGTTCATTTTCCCACCAACGACTATGAGGAAGACCGTCAGATTCATTTAAATTTGCGCTCCCCTCCTCCACCATATGAGGCCAAAGATGACTTCCTCGAAGAGCTGCAACTCGATTTGGCTATTGCGGAAGAAGGGATTTGGAGATTGGAGTGGGAACTCGTGCTGCTTCAGGATCGACGACGAATTGCCCCGGGGACGGACATCCCTTGTCCTGCTTCACCGCCGCCCCCGCCATATAGCAGTCTGGGAGACTGTTCAGCTTGGGGGGACCCAGATATCATCGAGTTACAGTTGGATTTACTGATCGCTCGAGAACGGATCCGCATCCTCATGTGGCAGCTCAACGGATACTATACTTTACTGGGATAATTGACGGAACTCGAACTACCAGATGCTCTTCGACAGCAATGGTTCTTAGCATGCGAGGATCCAATGGGACCGATACCCCTGCATCTTCCTCCATTGCGCGAAGTCAACCACGAAATCAACCTCGTGGATGAAGGCGCCGTATATAACTACCATATGCCGCGCTGTCCGGACGCTCTTCGCCCTCAATTGAGGGAAAAGATCAACCGCTACTTGAGCGCGGGGTGGTGGGAAATGAAACCGGTTCCTTAAGCCGCCCCTCTTCTGTGCATAACCAAGAAGGATAATGGATTAGGCACCGTGGTCGACGCGTGTCAACGCAACGATAACGCGGTTAAAGATGTAAATCCCTTTCCCGACCAGGATAACATCCGCATGGACGTGGCTCGCGCTCCACATCGCTCGAAAATCGACATGTCCTATGTCTACGAGCCAATTCGGATAGTTGATTCAGACGTGTGGCAAAAGAGGGAGCTCGTAAGGCAGATTAGAATCATATAATGGTGTGGAGGATCCCGGCAGCACCTGGTTAAGCGATCCACCACTCACTATGGTGCGCTCCGCTTAGTCACCGCTTCCGTGGAACAAGTGCTGCTGGTCACTCAGTTTTTCACCGATTTTTTCCCCGTCTTGCCAAACAACTCCTTTTCGTGTGAGGAACATTTTAGCTAGACAGAATCTTCATAATTAAATATTTGAGGGAGTTATGATTTTTTCCGCTGCCCGATTTGGCAGTGTGAGTTACAGAGCGTCTATTACTGGTTGAAAGCCTTCGCAATCTGCTCCAGAATGTGCCTGTGTGATTTGCACTTCGTGGAACTGAACTTCCGTACTTACAGCTGAGCGTCCTGGGTTTCCAGGCCCGCCCGGTATGCATCCATCCACCGGACCATCCGATGTTCCCAGCGCCGAATTGTTGCCAGTTTCACTGACGTGAGTGCTTTTGGCATGTTCTACTTGAGAATGTCGAAAGTGTAATCACAGTCATCACAGAGATATTAGAGACTTCAATGAAGTTCAGCTTGCAATGAAATTTCTGCAGAGGTGGCCAGCGGCTTCGATGACTTCCTGGACAAGGGACTTTCGCTCCATGAAGTCGGGTTGAAGTTCAATAAAGCGCTTGCAGCAGTAAGTGATTGCGCGAGCGCAAGGCGGCACCGCGAGTTGGGCTTTTCTTTTGGGTGGCATGATGGCAGAGAGGAGCGAAAATGAATGATATTTTCTCTATGTATGCTGTGGTTCTTGCTTGGTCCCTTTCTCGGGCCACCGTCATAAATGGTCACCAAATTTGGGGCAGAAAGGGGTACACAATATAAAAATTTTCGGCCTCTGGCCGATTTGGCAGTAGTCCCGAAGAGGTGGTGACTAAGCGAGGCGCACCATAGATGCGTCGAGTACACATTGCGTTTTTCTCTGCAACAGAACAGGCATCGCGTTTTTCTTCGACGCGGTTTCCCATGTCGTTTTTTTTTTTACGCGAGCGCGATTCTGATCGCGTCAAATCTCAAAATTGTTAGATTTTTACATTGTGTATTTTTACGTGGATGCCGCGGCGTTGACGTGTGAATTACGCTGCCGCTTTTGACACCTTGGGACGCGCTGCAAGACCATTTGGCTCCGGGAACCTTGAGACACCTTGAGAGCCACGGTGTGGCTTGGAAGTGATCTCAAGAACCTGACATCCGTCCTGCACCCAAAACCAAATGACCTTGCAACGGCTCCGAACATATTCGGAGTCGTTGCATTTTTTCGCGGCAAATTCAGGTCAGACACAATACAATTGTTATATTCCGGGTAGTCCCAGTTTACAAACATGTTTTTTATAAACACCCTGTTTATAATCGAGAAATGAAAAACTGTTAATACGTGGCTGGAGGGTAAGGGAGCATGATATTCTGCGAAAACTGGCCGCGGACTTCGAGAAATCGATTCCTCACCTCCTCCGCTCATCCTCCGCTCACCGTACACATCATCTATGGCACAGAATTCCCCTCCGAAATATCTAGATCCCTCAGAAAATAGAGAAAAGAATAGCAACCCCTCGGCCTCATGGCGCAAGTCTAGTGGTACATCAACTGTACTGTACTATAATGATAAATTCGACAGTCACCCGTCACCGGGGGTCTGGCGATTACGAACTTTGGTGCGTGTCACCCGTCACCAGGGCCGAAGTACCGCGGTTCGTGGTAAGAATTTTCCAAAATGACTGTTTTTGCAACAAAAAAAATTCCGCAGTCCGGAGCTTTATGGAGGGTGATTTTGCAGCAGAAATATAGTGAATCTTCCGCCAGATTAATTGAGGGGATGGGGGAAACCGTGTTTTTGAACCAGAATTCTATTGAAACTATATTCACAACCCTGACTTGCTGGTGGAGAAGTTGAAAAATTGACGACTTTGTCGAATTTTTGACCGTGTCACCTTCTTACCGGCCCCTTGTCGAATTGTCGAACTGGTTGAAATTGTCACGGGTCACCCCCCTTGTCGAATTGATCGTTATAGTACAGTACACTAATTTGTAATCATTCAGCTAAGTATCATACAATCGGACTCCATACAATAGTTTTATCGACTATCATAAACTTTTAGTGTGGAGTCTGACTTCGGGAGACTACGGGAGACTACAACTACAACGAGCGCTCTACAGTCGTTTGCAAAAATGAATATGGGTTTTGATGGAGTGGTGCTACTCGATTTTTGCTTACCTCTGTTTGACGGCGAGTCTCCTTCTGCTCCAACCTGGGTCCAACCCAATCCACACTGACGTCGATCCAAAACTAATCCTCTTGACCACGGTCACGTCAGCTTACAGGGTACATAAAGCAACGACCGCAGGTTATATACTGCTCCCGTTTGAGACCATGGTATACCTTCTACATGTACATGTAGTACTGCAATAGATCTTCTATGTCATCACCGATCGCAGTGCTTCCGTCCGTCCATCTTTGCTCACGCAGGGACCATAAGTATTTCACGTAGTTCAAGGCTTGAGATGAGTGACCATGATATCCATGAGTGGGTTCCGGAATGGAGTTTTTGGAGTGGCTGTGGGATATCGGGGAAGGCTGAAACACCTCGCTGAAGTAGAAATCCTCGGTGACATTGCTTGGAACATCTGTTGGGGCCATCCTGCGCCCTGGCTTCGCAGGGACTAGCCCTGTGCCTTCCTTTCCACTTATGACAATTCTCGTAACGGCGTGTGTGCACCCTTAAAGTCTGCGACTTGCACAGTCTTGAGGATATTGTATGACTCCGGGTATCGAGTGAGTCTTGCCCTAAGCAGGAAATTGAGCACTCTTACTAGTGAATCACTTTCAAAGCAGGTTTCCTGAATTGCACCATATACGTGGTTCAATATATACCCATACGGCGATTGATATGCTGCCCCGAGATCGAAAATTAGCCCAAGTGGGTGTGCCCCATTCATCAATTCCGACATGTATGAATTTCAATTTCATCAATTCCGCCCTTAATTTGAAGGATGTGTGCCAGGAAGAAAATTCTGAACATGACTGCGATCCGAAACATATGAATTTACTTGCATTTCTATTTCATCAATTCCGCCCTTGCTTTGAAGGATGGGCTGGGGAGAGAATTCTGAACTTGACTGCAATCTGACAAAGGCCAGAAGATTCACATACTTATTGTCTTGCTCGAAATCGGTCCACACTCAGAGCAGCAGAATACAAATTGCAATACATGTACCGCCAGTGGTTTTGTGATAACCTCAATTTCCGAAATCATATCAGACAAAAGGCTTCAGACAGGCGTAGTTTTATAAAGAGAGAGATACTGGCAAAAATGAATTGCCGGCATTGTGTGGGCTTTGGCCAAATCACTTCAATTAGAATTTTGCTATGAATTTTTCCTGAATTTCATCAGGTTTTCGAGCGTTTGGCCTGTACTTACTTGCATCATTGCCTCACAAAATAAAAAACCAGTGTTTTCTGAAAAATCGAAGAGGGATATAGCAAAATTTAAAACCTATTTACATTACGAATTGGGCTGTTCATTTTGGGGTATCTACAAAACACTCAAAATGTCAACATTGCACCGCACATTGTGACCCTAAACCCCATCGATACCACTGTACATCTCCTTCGCATAGCAAATTATGTCTCTCCGTTCGTCTGGAAGCGTTTGAAACTCCGCCAATCCAATCTACTCTGCAACCGGCGAAGCGTTGACGAGTTTTTGGATTGTACTGATTTTATTATTTGTTTTATTATGCAAACGGCGGTAAATCCAGAGTTTTTACATTTTTGAATTTCTGTGATCAATAAAGGGGGAGGGGGACCTCCCCCGAGCACTTGTGCTTTTTCAAATGCCAGCCCGGTGTATTGCATTGTTTAGCTCGAGGTCAGGCCTTTCAAATGACAGCCCGTTGTATTGCATTCTTTAGCTCAAGGTCATGCCTTTCAAATGACAGCCTGGTGCCTGGTGTATTGTATTGTTTAGATCGAGGTCACGTGTTTCAAATGGAGGCCCTGGTCACAAAATCCGTCACCAAACCCGCGCCCTTGTTCGCCGCTACGACCGCCAACGGTGCCAGTCCTCCTTTCCCGCCTAAACCCAAACCGGCTCCCCCCTCCGACGAGCGGATTCTTGTCCGTTGCGACGGCGAAATCCCCGAAATCCTCTTGCTCCCGTACCACCTCCTTGTTCCGAAGGTCAAGGCACTGCTCAGCCCTCTGGGCCTCCCGAAGATCCCCTACGCATCGCGGCTTAACGCCAACAGCGTCTTCCTGGCCCCGGAATCGAAAGACACTACTCGTTGTTGAATTCACTTTCGAACTCGTACTGATAAATCTCTACAACGATTGCGTAACCCGCGCAGGAGTTGGACTACTCCGCAATGTCCTTCGAAGACTCGATCCCTTCTCAAAAATCTTTGTCGTCCACGACTCCAACTCTCACCATCCGCTTTGGGATATCATCACCAAAACACCGATGTGCGAGGCCGACTTCGAACTCTATGATCTGCTCGTCGCTCACGCTCTGATCCTGCTGACGCCCCCGGATGTTGCTACCCACTCCTCCGACAACGTCATCGACCTCGGCTTTAGCTCGCCATCTCTGTACCTATCAATCAACGCTACCGTGGATCCGTCCCTCTGTGTCGGAAGCCACCACCTCTCAATCCACTACTCTCTGGACTTTGATGTCGTGCGCTCCAAATCGACCAAATTCAATGTGGATAAGATGGAGCTCGACCCATTCTTGGCCGTCCTTCGTGATCGACTAGGCATTCTCCCCGTGTCTGTCATCTCATCGCAGGAGCAACTGGATGATGCTACATCCCTCCTTTGTGAGTTGCTTTTGGCGGCTCTCGAGCATTCAACTCCCAGTAACCGTCCGTGCTCGGCCGCTAAGGGGTGGTGGACGCCTCTCCTCACAAGACTCCGCTCCCTAATGCGCAACAGTCGCAGGCGGTATCAAAAATTCCGCATACTATCCGCCCGTACTGGGGCACAGAATGGTTGGCAGCAGGTCGCGACTTCTACAGGGCCATTTCGCAGGCCAAGCAAGCAGCGTGGTCTCCACATCAAGGGGCTCGAGAGGATTGATATCTTCAAGGCCCTGAACAGACTGAAGGAGTGCCGCTCACCCGTCTTCCCAGTCATCTGCGATCCAGAAACAGGTACTCATCGCGCGCACCATCAAATGCCTTGATATGGAAAGCCAGAGAATCACGCTTTTACCCGAGCGATGAGATCCGCTGCCGAGTGATGGCCGCCGCCAACCCAAAGCAGAGGCGCACGGTTTCTGCTTGTTCAGCCTTAACAGTTCATTTTTTCTGCATGATACCCCCCAAGACGTCCCATATTAATTTCTGCTTGCTTAAAGAGCCACAAGCAGAGAGTGGGGAGCATTCTCATTCATTTGCAGAGAGTAAAATAAAGAGGAATGTGTAATGCCGGAACGAAGTAATGACTAAAAGCTTTCTGAGGGGTGCTACAATACCTAAGCCACATCTTACTGCTCAGATACTTGGCCGATTCGACTCATCACGGCATTTTAACATGTCCGAGATCGCCGAGCCTAGTAGAATGAACCCTCGGGCATCCATAAAAAATGCTCCAGAGATTTATAAGGAATATCTGTTGATCTTGAAGACATTCTGAATGGTCCAGTGCTGAAATATTGACGTTAGCTCCGTATGCGTGTGTGAAAAGAGATTCAGCAGGGCCACGTGGTGTGAAGATACCTCGGGTTGAAAAGGACACCAGTTCATTGGTTTGATTTCCCCAGCTGGCACTGGTGGCACGGTCTCCCCGAACCTCCAACGGACAAAGAAATTGCAAAAGCTGGATACAATGAGCAAGACAGAAATCGTGGCGCCAGCTGGAAATCCAGAATCACACGGGGAAATCCACATAAAGGACCTCAAGCATGAAGGAATATGTATGTTGAGTGGGTTCGCACCAGTCCTCCCAAGCCCGTTCTCAACTGAAGGGAAGGTGGTACCAGCGAATCCGCAATTCTTTGGACTTCAAACCATGCGTCTGGCTGGATTTTGGCTCGACTGATGGCGTACGGACAATGCTTGCACTTTTACAGCTGTTTGCAAAGCTAATGGCACCAATGATCATTTTATAAATAAGAGCAAATTAAATACTTCCACTTTTGAAACACTCACTGTGGGCTCAATTCTTCACCGTTTTCCTTGTGTGTAGGTGCGTTCGAACCCAATTTGACGGCTCTTTCTGCCCAAGATACCCTGGGCTCCTAATTCCACATTCCATTTTTCGAACTTATTCAGATCCTTACATGGTCACATCTAAAAGGAGGTACTGTCAATTGCTGTTCGAACACGCCTACTCACGAGGAAAACAGTCAAGAATTGAGCTAGCACTGACCTCCGCAAGACGGGAACAAATTAATTTGCTCTTATTTATAAAATGATCGGGAGTGCCATTAGCTTTGCAAACAGCTGTAAAAGTCCCAATATGTGACGGAAGCTCAACAGAAGGGTCGTTTTCACGTCAACCGCCTTCAGGGCGCCGTGGCGGCCATGACTCGGCAGCTGATCTCGTCTCTCGTGTAAAAGCGTGATTCTCCGGCTTTCCATACCTTGAAGACCACGAAGTCACTGTGGGAGATGTTTGGAAGTTTTACGTCGCCATAACCGCTGTCATACGCGACCTCTTCGCTGAGGATGTCCTCTCTTTCCCCCAGTCTCTCAAGGACGATGTCGGCGCAATCGTGAATCGACGATACGAAGAAATGATAGAAGGCCCGAGCGGCGATATATATCTGGCGGGATTTTATCTGGATCCAGGATTTCCCAGCCCAAATTCGACATCCATCCTAGTCACGCATCCATGGAACGCCGCAGAGACCCTTACCACAGACTCTCATCGGACCAGGATCTCCGCGACGCGTTTACCCACCTCATCGCGCTTCAGAACAGTTCGCGTCGCAAGAAACCGGTCACGGTGGAAAGTGTTAACCTAGTATGAACTCGTGCCCAGGCCGAATCGCAGAGGAGAGTGAGTGTGGGACAGGCATATTATATTCACATTACCTGCCGTGCTTAAGGCCACCCGTGGGCGAGTGCGGTTTTTTCCTGTGGTGGACCTGTTGATAGATGTGTGGGGATGCTGGGGACAAGAGATCCCGGAATTCCATCGGGTGCATGCTGACGGCAGCCGCAATTCAGGTCGGATGCCATACAATATATGATATTCACATTAACTGCCCCCCATGCCCCACAATGGCATTTTGAACCCCGTGCCCCACAATGGAACTGACCATCCGGTGCGATCCACCCTTGAGTGAATTTTGCTTTCTCGTCCAGTCCGTAGGTTTTGATGTCGTTGAACACAATGGTCATCCTCGAGATACCTCGAGTGGAGGGTTTTCCAGAGTTCGTATATCAATCCATCTATCCCGGCGGCTCTATTATTTTGTGAGACCTGTCAGTGGCGACGTTCATCCTATTAATAAGTGCGAGATATGTAAGTTGATTCCTGTCCGCAGGCTCCCGGTCACGACCTTCTGCCAGGTACGCTTTCCATTCCCTTTCCGGATGGTCTAGATCCCGGCTTTCTTGCTTGAGCGATGATAATCATCGTCAACGGTTGCTCCGTCAACACCGATATTTTTCATAAGACCTCGGTTGAAGAAGCGCAGATAACGGTCGATCCGTGCCATCAGTCAAAAATCACCAGAACAAAAAGTCGATGTCAAAATGTCAAAATGCCAAAGATGAACCTCGACCATCCCGCCTACCGTACGCCAAGTCAGGTTTTCGAAAAATGTATTACAGTCGCCAACCCAGAAGAGCAACACACCTAGAAGAGCAACACTAAGATTTTGGCTATCCTTAGGGCAAATGTGGTCTTGAAACTGGGTAGGAATACACTAGGGTATCATACAACGTCACAGAGAAAGATTTATGCCAAACAACTAGGCAGAACGAGAGAAATAATGATTGTTTGTAGCCATGATCAACCTGCCTTGATGGTGGTCAGCACGGTCTCATTTCTTTACATCATGAGCCACCCAAGAATTGTGTGATGTGGGTTGACTAGGGTTTTTTGGGTCCCTCATTGTGGCTATAACAGTCCCAGACCCAAAAACCCTTATGCCAGGACTACAATTGATGACTGTCTAGTGTTGCTCTTCCACGTTAGTAGGCAAATTTGATGTCTCGCAAATTATTGGGCCCGTTCTCAACAACAACATGGCCTACCTCCTGAGGGTAAATTGTATCATGGAGTATGTATCAAGGTGCTTCAGTTAGCAACTTGGACCGAGCAATTTGGATGTGTTTTGGTTGAGATAATCACCAATCAACTTTGGCCATTGCGCTTCCGGGTTAACGACTGTATATCGAAAGACAGACACTGGGGGCATCTAGATCGATTCACCTCCATTGCGCCAGGTCATGCTTTTCAACATGCCAGGCATTCGAATGCAGGTCTATTGCACCGCTTTTCAAAATGCCAGCCATTTGAATGCAGCTCTATTGCATCAGGTCATGCTTTTCAAAATGCCCACCATTTGAATGCACCTCTATTGCGCCAGGTCATGCTTTTCAAAATGGCAGCCATTTGAATGCAGTTCTATTGCATCAGGTCATGCTTTTCAAAATGCCAGCCCTTTGAATGCACCTCTATTGTGTCAGGTCATGCTTTTCAAAATGCCTGCCATTTGCAATTGAATGCATCTCTATTGTGTCAGATCATGCTTTTCAAAATGCCCACCATTTGAATGCACCTCCATTGCACCAGGCCATGCTTTTCAAAATTCCAGCCATTTGAATGCACCTCCATTGCACCAGGTCATGCTTTTCAAAATGGTAGGCATTTGAATGCACCACAATCCAGCCCTGCTGCGTATGTATCTAGGTGGTGTAGGTGGAACAGGGAAATCACAAGTGATCAAAGCTCTGGAGGGCTTCTTCGTTAAACGTGGTGAGGCACATCGGTTTTTGATATTGGCTCCTACCGGTACGGTGGCTGCGTTATTGAATGGGAGCACGTATCCTTCCGTCTTGGGCATTGTAGACGGGTTGGAAGGTGAAAGAGTTGAAGGTATAGGAATTCGCAAAGTTCAAGAAAGACTACGAGGTGTGGAATATATCTTTCTGGACGAGGTCTCTATGGTGTCGTGTGCAGCAATGTATGCCATTAGCGCGAAATTGTCTCTCGCATTGAACGAGGTTAATGAGGCGTACGGGGGCATGAATATGATATTCGCAGGAGATTTTGCTCAGCTTCCCCCGGTGAGGATTAATGCACTGTATTGTCCAGACAGTTCGGTTTCCTGTGTAACCTCTGCTCGGGCGACGGTAAATGAGCAGAAAAACAGTGCCGCGTACATGGAGGAACAAAAAAAGGCCTTCAGTTGGGTGTATGGGTATGTTAAAGGTCACTTTCCATTTGGTTTGCCCCTGTGATATGTTTGTTGCTTAGAATCACCTGCCCGACTGCATTTTCGCCGGCTGCTGAAACAAACACGCAACGACGAAGCCTTGACTGTGATTCTTAGATACTTACATTCTTCCGTTGTCGTTTTTAGATAGAGTGTCTTGTAGTCACATTTACACCCTCCTGCGGCCCTCTGAGTGGTCTCCCAACACATACACGCACCCTCTGGCTTTCGTTTCATTTTACAGTGGTGCTCGATTTATGTGCACCATGGTGGTTCACCACATTGGGGCTAGAGACTGACTCTGGACAACTTGTGGAGGTGAAGGATAGACAGACAGAAGGTTTCCTGACCACTTTTGGGATTACCAAAAAAGGAAATTTCCGCTCAATCCCTGATTTTCTGACCCCTCCAGGAACCAAGTGTTTTTGGGGGGACCCTGGGAAGAAACTGAGTATATACCATGAAAGGGCTTGCTAAATAGAGCAGATTCACATTTTGAATTGTGTAATTTCATACACCCAGTCTCTCGGAAAGTAGGCGACAAGTTGGCCATTTTGACTCAAAATGCTCGAAAATTAGCTAAAAACCTCAAAAATAGCCAACTTGTGGCCTACTTTTTGAGGCATTGGTTGTATCAAATCACTCAGTTCAAAATGTGAATGTGGTCTATTTAGCAAGCCCTTTCATGGTATATACTCAGTTTCTTCCCACGGTCCCCCCAAAAACACTTAGTCCTGGAGGGGTCAGAAAATCAGGGATTGAGCGGAAATTTCCTTTTTTGGTAATTCCAAAAGTGGTCAGGAAACCTTCTGTCTGTCTATCCTTCACCTCCACAAGTTGTCCAGAGTCAGTCTCTAGCCCCAATGTGGTGAACCACCATGGTGCACATAAATCGAGTACCACTGTAGCTCCGCTCTTTGACGCGCCGCAGGCGTATCAGTGTCTACGATTCTGAGAATAGCTGGAAATCTTCAAACCAAAATTAAATGCTTGATGGGGGTATTCGGTGCCGTAACTGTATATAAAGCTGCAGTACTTTCCGAAAGGGCACCTATGCCAATATTCCGGGTGAAACTTGACAAGCCTTCTTATAAGATTTGGGAGGCCTTCCAAATTATACAGCAGTGCTGCAGGCCTTTGTTTACATGTCTTTCCTGTCGTGCAGATCATATTATGGAACACATAGTTCGCCCGGCCATTCATCTGCTTAATCTCACCCTCTGACGAGCTGGTGGTCCGTGGACCTTACCTAGCACCCTCACCAATCCTCAGGACATGCTTCTCCGCGACTGCATTGCTCAAATTATACATGTCGCTGTAAAGTCTCTTAAAGCGGTTAACTCTTTCTTCTTATTCAAACCCTGCAGTTTGTGCACAGCAAGATGGAGAATAAGAATGGTTTGTTGCTCGGACCTTGTCTTGCAGGGCTGCTCGAGCTGCAGATCTTGCTATTCACCTATTTCGTGGATGGGCCTCCGCCTAAGCTCGCCCATTGCTTGCGTCATGTTCTGTGGATGGCCAAGGCAGAGCAACTGAAGCACGCAGTACTAGACTATCCTGCTTTCCTCCCCGGCCATGATGGGGAAATTTGGATAGGCCTGCAGTGTTTCAAAAACCCGGTTCAAGGTGGGCGTTAGCAGCCTATGAATAGCTGTGGAGTTGTATGATGGGCTCTCGGCTAACGACTCATCCTATAAAGGCGGACGGTCACTTCACACAGAGGCAGAAACGATGAGTCTGGGACTGGTTCCTGTAAACTGTATGTTTTATGTCGAAAAAATCGAAATTGCCTTACTTCACTTTGCTCGACCTTTCCTTATAGGGCCTTATAAGGCATTATAAGGCATTATAAGGCATTATAACCACCTTATAAACGAAGGTTCAACCTGATAATGACTTTATCACTGGAAAGTCCCTTATTACGCCTTATAACTCCCTTAAAATCCCCTTATAACCCACTCTCAAATGATAAGACCAGGATAATATCTTATAGTTTAGAAAGGTTTTTCCGACATAGATGACCTTCTAACTGCGCCCTGACATCCTCTCAGCCATAGGAATTAGTACTAGGCACCTTAATCGGTGCCTGGCAATTTTCAAGTGTGACTTTACCCAAATAAGACAGGGCATGTACAAGGGAAAGTGCAAGTGGTCATAACACGGACTTATTAACATTCAAGCCTGTCCTCAGACCTTGTCCGGAACAGGGAACAAATGCGACACGTTGGCGACAGGACCGGTGATTACCCCAAAGTAGGTCGGTTCCGGAAAATCGGCCTCAATTTGACCTTTGTCCGGACTATTCCTATTTTCTCACGCTCTCTGAGGCTGCAGAAATCGATTTTTCGGCAAGGCGGTCACTTTCGGTTTTTTTGTGTCGAAATTTCTCCAAAATTTTGTCCGGACTAGGGAACCGACCTACTTGGGGGTAATCACCGGTCTTTTGGTGACACAAAAGATTTTGTTCTAAGTCCATCACGCCCAGCCGTAAACGTTGGGCTCCGTTACTACTAGTTACAGTTGTGGACAAGCAAAGCCCACCAAACAAATAGCCGACTTTTTTAGCCGAGATGAGCCCACCAATCGATAGATCTCATCAAGGGCTTCATGGCCATATATAATTTAAGTCAATCTGTCGAGCCGTTCGTCGGCAAATCATGATTTTGTGCACCGGGCCTGTCAAAATTTTGGCGCCGCTTAAAATTGATGGGAAAAATCTCGGAAGGGGTGAAATCGAAAGCTCTCGTCAATGCGCGTCTGAATCCGTGAAAATATCGGAAATTTATCGGGGCCGACAATCCAACTCTTACAGTTGTGGACAAGCAAAGCCCACCAAAAAAATAGCCGACTTTTTTAGCCGAGCCTTGATCAAGAAAGGTGTTTACATGGATGGCCATGAACAGCCGGACGTTGTGAAATATCGAACAGATGTCTTTCTGCCCAAGATGGCAGAATTTCAAGCCCGGATGACCAAGTACGATCGAAAAACACTTGAACCAGTTGAACTACAGCTTCCAGCCGGGGTCAAGAAGGTCATTGCATACTTCCATGACGAATGCTGCTTTCATGCTCTTGATTATATGAAATCAGCATGGCTTTCTGAGGGTCAAACTGTCCTGCAAAAGAAGAGCCGGGGCCGTCTGATTCATGTGTCTGATTTCATTACAGAAGTCACCGGCCGCCTGGTCCAAAGGGACCAAGATGGCAATATTATTGCTGATGCACGGCAAATAATCTACCTAGGCTCAAAGGGTGATGCTTGGTGGGACACAGAACAACTCATGGTGCAAATCAGAAAGGCAATAAAGATCCATAATGATCTCCATCCGGGTGTGACGGCACTCTTCATTTTTGCTCATGCATCATTGGCTCCTGGTGCACTCCGTGCATTTGATATGAATAAATCAAATGGTGGAAAGCAGAGGAAACAGAATGACACAATTATTCCCGAGACCAACCCAACCCCTGCACAACGGGGTAAGGTTCAGAAGATGACAACAGCCAATGGTGAGGCCAAGGGACTTCATGATGTCTTGGTTGAGCGTGGCTTCGATGTTTCTTGGCTCCGGGCAAAATGTGCACCTGTCTGTCCGCTAGAAAACACCGGATGTTGCATGGCTCGTCTCCTGAGCCAGCAGGATGATTTCCTGAATCAACCATCAATGCTTGAAACAGTAATCGCGGAGGCAGGGCATGAATGCATTTTCTTGCCTAAATTCCATTGTGAGCTTAATCCGATTGAAATGGTAAGTCATTTTTGCTACAACATCACATACAGGTTAATCTGATATTTTTTCAGTGGGATACGCTGGTTTTGGAATCTCTCCCAGTAAATGAATCCTGTAACACCGTGAGGAAATGCACTTCCGCACGCCCATCAATAGGCAGCAAGCAGGAGGTAATTGCGAGGTAAACCAGTGAGGTAACTACCACAAGTACTCTAGCTTTCTATACGTAGGCAAATATCCAATAGATAAGAACAGTATCACATATAAGTGGAGAACTGAATAAAATAATGTGGAGGTATAGTAACAGATAGCAAAGCACATGGACCGACAATGATTGCCATGGTGAACCACATGTGAACCACATGGTCAAGCTTGGATCTCCAACAGCAACTCTCAACGGCCGAATGTGGGAAAAGCCGGAGGTTGTTTACTCGGCGCTGGCCAGGATCTCCGAGTGGAAGCTGGAACGTGTCGATGCACTGGTAATTGCATATTTCAAGGGTGCGCTGGCGACATGGGCCCGGTTTGATACAGAATGGAGAGACGATGGCCCCATCTCGAAGCTTTCACCCGAGAATATCGAGCGCGCATGGGTCGAAGTCACCAACGACGGCAACGAGAGCGAGCTGGGTATTCTCTCACAGTCATCACGGTCCGCACCCAACATGTCTCTCGCCTACCACAGTGCCCTCCGGATGTACAAGGCCAATAAGACCACTGAATGCATCACGACATTGACCGCAGAAGATCGACAGACAATTCGCGCGCGGTCCGAGTCTACGATGCCTCCGGGTCAAATCAGCAGAAGAAACATGCACAGATTCAGGTCGTCGATAAGAACACGGAGCGGGATGACGAGCGCAAAAAGCGCGTTGTTAAGGCACAAGAAATACTTGCTAAAACCACAGCCATCGCGTCGGTGCAGGATCTCGACGCGGCCTTCCAGATTAGTCCCAGAAGCGAGCGGTATCTCTTAATTGTTGCATTGGACCTCCAGCTGGACTGGCATATTGCAAATCCAGTCAAAGAATCACCGAGTTCTCAAGAGACCTCCGCATCGGGGCGGCCCGGGATGCGGTGATGTTTCACACATACTGGTGGGGATTGTGAATTTGTTGTGAATCGGGGTGTATGGGCGATATACTGTGCAAAAAATAGGAGAATTTTGCAGGGTTTTGGATGACAACTTACATCTAATTTCAGGGATCTGAGTACAACATGTTGGCAGGTTTCATTTCAAGGTGGTTGCAACACCCTCATGTTGCACACATCCCATCCAAGTCGCTCGCATCTCGGCATGGTTGAATTGATTGACGGAGTGTCCCGATCATCCCGGTCATCGTGCCGTATCATCAATTTGCCCTCCCTTATCCCTGTCGAGGGGTGCGCCTATCCGGTTTAGACAAACCTTTTCTCTGGTTACATGACATTATTATGCGAGATGCTAGACTATTTAGCACACCAACCGTGAGAAATACCACCTAGACAGCATCTGGGTCTTCCCACACAACCAAACATGGCTTGCATGCATGCCTAACAGTTCATACGAGCCTCGGAACAGAGTAGACTCGATGTTTGGAAGCACTGCAGTGACAGCGAGATTGACCATTGTTTAAAGGAGGTAAATGAATCAAAATACCTCATCATGAGGAGGCCGTGAGGTCGAGTCCCCCGTCAGGTTACTCTTTTTGCTTAAAGGTTGAACGGGGTTCATCCCGGTTCAATCACAGTTCAAGCATAGTTCAAACCGAGCCTTCGATCACAGTTTGAACGCCGTTTAAACCCGCGGCCCGTGTCAGCCCTGGAGGTGCTGCAGGTCAACACATATGCCAAATCCCCTTAAGACTCTTTCATCAGCGTTCGAACAGACTAATGTGGACGAAATCGCGGGTATGCATTGACTCTCTACTGGTGGGAAAGAAGATACGCAGACAACCGTTCGAATTCATAAGAAACATCATGTGCCACCGAGTTTGAAAAATTCGTACTGGAGGCACTGCATGTTGGAGCTGAATTCAATACACGAGGAACGAGTTTCCAAGTTGAAGTGTCGGTCTAGGAGAGACTAACTGTACCTGCGGTCAGCAGGAAACACTGGAACACCGAATCACAGCAAGGTCACCATAACCACGGCATATTTGTTCAAAAAATGCAAGGCATAAGTAAACGCGTGGTAGAAACATGCCAGTGCCCTGGCGTGAAATCGGAAATTCCGTGCCTTATTAACCGGCTCTGCTCATTCATGTAAATACTTGGTCGAATGGACGCTGAAAGAGTATTCAGGGGTCGACTCACAATGATCTGCCAGCTTTGTTAAGCGTGGACTCTTGTTCCCTGCTGCTACGTTTGATGAGAAATCTGAGAACGTGGTAATGTCGACGGGCCCGGGATCGGGTCTAGAAATTAAGGTGAATGGGGAAAGGAGAGAGTTGCGAGCAACTCGCCTGTTGTGCCAGTCCCCACAATATCATTTGAAGGATCGAAACGCAAAATGGCGCGGGGAGTTGACGTTACCTCCTCCTCCGCGTTCACTTGGCTGTTGTCGCAGAGAAGGGCCTTTACGTCCCTACGCAACTCTTCCCCCTCTTTGTATAATGCCTTCCGCTCCTCTTCAAACAATTTACTTAGATGAGCAAGTAACGCCTCTGCCCGATGACTGGCCAGGTGCGTATACATAGAGGGATTGCACAACTGAGGAATTGAAACCAACTAGAATTCGGGGTAACTTACGGATCCTCTCCACGGACGTCCATTAAGGGGTTCAGTTGCTGTGATTGAGGCTCGTTTTCGCGATTCATGGCTCTTTGCAACGACGATGTGTTTGTTGTGGTGGGAAGAAAAAACGTGGCCCACTGAATCTCCGCCCATCATTTATCGATCATTGCCCCCGTGCGATCATCAAAAGTTACATAAAGTTACCTGCCGAACTCGGCAGGCTAAGACTGGGAGCACTTCATGTATTGAAGGTTTGATTTAGCTTGTGGTGGCTTCAAAACGGTAATTTGATGCCTAGTGCCTGTTCAAACCTTACAGCCCTTTGCGTAACTTAGTGCGCGCACGTTTTTTTTTCTGTTTCGGGACATTTTGTTCATGACAGCTGTCCTGGGCGCAATTTTTGTCCCATTGCCTTGGGATATGGCGCGTCGAAATCGCACCGGAAATCCGCAGTCAATGGTACCCTACATTTTGTGTTTTGATGCCATAATAAAAAAATCCCTGAAAAATCTTGGTTTCAAGCAGGACAGCTGTAGGGTGGGTAGTAGTGCCCTGAATGACCTAGACTTTTGGTACCACACACCTCTACATATTCCTTGGTCAATGGCCTATTATCATAGGCAATATACTCAACCATTGTGATTTGTAGTGGGGTATGGCGAGGAGGATATTCACACCATACAATAAGGAGGTCTTTCAACAGGAAACAGAGGGTACTGAAATGTAAAAAGGATACAGTTGACTAGTAGTCATGGAGAAATATAACATTTCCAAAGACTACAGTAATCTGGGCCATATTACGAATGCTACCGCTGTCCTGCTTGAAACCATGATTTTCCAGGGATTTTTTTTATTACAGCCTCAAAACACAAAATGTAGGGTACCATTGACTGCAGATTTCCAGTGCGATTTCAACGCGCCATATCCCAAGGCAATCGGACAAAAATTGCGCCCAGGACAGCTGTCCTGAGCAAAATGTCCCGAAACAGAAAAAAAATGTGCGCGCCCTAAGTTCCGCAAAGGACTATAAATACTTCAAGTGCTCCCTTTTACCTGCCCAAAACAGCCAAAATACATCATAAAAATTTTGCAAATTGGTTGAAAAATCAGTCTCCTCATGTGTACATGGCAATGTTGCTCGCAGGGGTTCAAAACCATAATTTGATGCCTGCAAACCTTAAACACATCAAGTACTCCCTTATCCTACCCAAAATGGTCGAATTACATTATAATGCACATGCCTGGCTGTTCAATGGTGGATCACGGGCTTCTAGGTGCCACTGGACAGCCACATTTTGTTTCAACAAAAAATTCGTTGAGAAATCATTCGGGTGATGTGTACGTGCCCATCCTTGCTCGCGGGCGGTTCAAAACCTTAATTTGATGCCTGCAAACCTTAAATACGTCAAGTGCTCCCTTATCCCTACCCAAAATGGCCAAATTACATTATAATGCAAGCGCCTGCCCAGGGAGACCCACAGCAAATTTAACCACCAGTGGCTCAAGTTGTACAATATTTTTCTATATATGGGTATGCAGTTCTGGCTCCACAACAGCATGTTGCTTTGTCCTCGTTCAAAAGTACAATGGGTGCAGATCTCTCGTTAGATCAGGTTCTTCAGCATGGAATGAGTGCCCAGGGAGACCCACACCAAAATTAACCACCAGCGGCTCAAGTTGTGCAATATTTTCTATGTGTAGGGTATGCTGTGTTGAAATAACAGTTTCACCTCCGTTACTCAGGAGATTTAGCAGAAGACCCTGGGCAAACGCGGAGCGAATTCATTCAAAAACAGTTTCCTGCTCTGGTCGCGTACCAGCTGATATGAGATATATATGTCAAGCTCTTTCGTTCCGAAAGTGCTGCCAGTGTGTGGGGGTGATCCGGGCTGGAACAGGACTGAAAGCCATTCCGCCGGACCAATGCGCGTGTCGCTGGGACAACCCAGCCGGCACGGCTCTGGCAGACCTTTCGAGTGTCTGGAGGACACACAAAAAGGACAGACTAAAAACAGGGAAGAGGAGGGTGGTTTTTCCAAAGAGTGAGGTGGAGAGAGTCCCTGGGCAGCGATAGACACCGCGCAGTGGACGTCGGGAGCAATGCGAGCTAGTGTTTGACGCTGTTTGCTTGCTCCTTCTGTCGCGGTGATCGCGGCCCGGTCTGAGCAGGAAACTTTGTGTCCCCTGCTCGTGCCTCACTCAGGACCCGTGCCTTTCCTGCTCTGGTCGCCGTACCGGCTGATATGAGATATATATGTCAAGCTCTTTCGTTCTGAAAGTGCTGCTAGTGTGTGGGGGTGATCCGGGCTGGAACGGGACTGAAAGCCGTTCCGCCGGAGCAATGCACGTGTCGCTGGGACAACCCAAAAACCAGCTGAAGGCGTGTCTCCAGCAAAACGCGGGAGAGACAACCCACACCACGGAGCCTTTAGCGAATATGAATATATTGGAATGATTACTGACTTGTACAAACCGAGATAGGATGTAGTTGATTAATGTGATAAAAATTCGAGTTCCTCTGCGTGGAGCCGGTGCCAGCAGGTCCAGGTGTCTCCAGTATACCAGGAACACATCCGATTCCACCGGCCCATCATCTGGACAACGTCTGGTGGAACACCTGCTAGTAGTAGTTCCGTTGTACCGCCGATGCAGAAGCAGTGTCCTGCGCGCGCTGGGAATCCATGTTTGCCCCAGATCTCGTTGCACCTATCCAGCATGATCCTCTTCATCAAGCAGATGATGCCGCCCGGTTTGCGGAATGAGAACAAAGGGAGGTTGGATGGGAGGTCGTTGATGCGGAGATGATTCTCGTCGGCATCGATGGGGTCGGATGGGCCTTTCTGGCGGCAAAGCATTGTGTCTTCGCCCTTGTCTCCTTTCGTTTTTGTGTGCGGTAGGCGGAGGATACGAGAGCCCACCAAGTTCAGCGATCTGGAATGTGTATTCGAGTCTGTTTGCGAGCTTTTCTAGTTATGGCCGCATCACCCTCACTAAAAATGAAGCGTATCACACGCTACTCTTTTGTTGGCACTGCTGGTTTTGAAATTTTCTTTCTCCACTCGCCGACAGTAGAATTCCGGGCAAGATTCCGGGAAACAAAAGTTGTATTTTAAACATAATGGTTATCTCGATATGCTGATCCTCCACACTGATTACAGCTTCAGAGGACGAAGACAAGCTCACATAGGCTGATCTTCTGGGTTACACCACCACCTCGCGTATCGTTCGCCCGACCCACCCCGTCAGGAATCGCCGGCGAGGTAAACGAGCATCATTAACTTGCGTAGCTCTGCCAGAATGACCATCATACACCACGTATCCAGCGTACGATATTGAGGAAGTGACATTGGGCACAGCTGGGAGGACCGAAACCCTGGCCCAAGATAGACCGTAGTCTGGAGGGGAGCCGACGATCAATCGGTAAGTGAATAAGACGGCTTTGGGACCACGTGGTTGTCGCCCCAATATCTGGCGAAAGGTATCCGCGAAGGAGCTCTTGTTCGCCCATAGGCCATCCGACACGTAAAGCGTCAATTTGTAGGCATTGTCACGGACTGGGTTGGGATGGAGTGTCATTTTCACTTTAAGGTTGGAAACGCGAGATTGCGCGGCGTCTCCGAAAACGCTAGCGTGCTCCAGCCGTTCCACTACAGCAGCGCTGGCTGGGGTATTGAGATCCAGATCATCGAAGTCTCGGTGCTCGCTGGATAAAAGTTGGCTGAGTGGACGCCAACGCGACCCAATTGAAGCCAATGTGTATATGAGGATGAGCTGGTCATCCGGCTGCTGTGCTGTGGCAGTGGCGAAGATGATGTGCCCGGGCACAAACGCCACCTGAGTTCGCTGGTTCAAAAATTAGACAAGGTCTAAAGCGATCGCGAGATGGGTTACCGGTGAGACGGTAGAACAGTCGAATATCACGTATACTTGTTTCCGCCAATCGATGACAAGCATCCCCCTCTCCCTCCTGCCGCACGGCCGATATACCCACTCGAGTCCCAGAACATTACCAGCAATAACAGGGTTGCGACAACTGCCTATATAGGCGTTCAGAACACCGTCGAAGAGCACATCCGAGAGGCCGGTGCTGAAGTCCGCTTGCACGATTGAAAGTCCCCTGCCACGGATATATCAAAAGCCAGGGTGGGACAACAAACCAAAAGGGACTTACTCCCTATTTGTGGCGCCGCGGCGCTCCAGGAAGAGGGAAACCGCAGAGTGTCCGTTATCACAGATCTCCGCCTCCCAGTATGCTCCTTGGGTGCCTGCCATGGAGCGCACCCAGACACAGCTCCCAGTTATTACATCATAAACCTGCATATCGTCACGTCGCAATACCGAGAAGTATCGGCCCCAGGGAGCAACCGGGTCGGGCCATTGGCGGGGAAAGTTTGCGACGAGGAAACAGTCGGTGGCACGGGTGACTGATCAGACCAGGTTGCGGGGCCACAAACGAGACGCTTGACCTCCGCGATCAGTTGCACGGTGATATAGTCGTCTATGGCATGCAGGTTCGGGATATGGCGCGCCGAAAGATCGAGTAGTAATGAGCCCCAGAGCTGCTTGGACAGCGCGACAACTCGGAAGAATTTGGTGACCTCAGAATCGCGGAAAGTGAGTGAATGCTAGAGCATGCTTGCACGACATTACCCTCGAGAAGGAAACAACAGCGTAAATATCGCAGTAGGTTAAGATTTCAAAGAGCACATCTTCGTGGAGATCCTGGCCGGGCATTGGTGCGCGCACCACGTACTTGCCGCGTATATCTGGTGATGAGCGAGAAGGGGAAGAAACCTCGGATCATCAGCGATTTCAGCGTGGTTGCGGATGTGCTCATTGATGAACTTGTGAAGAGAAGGGACAGTCGCATCGTCAGTGATGCCCAGGGCACGAGCAATTGCCTGAAGCTCTGGTTTGAGCTTCTTGTTGAGAGGCAGGGAGGTAGACAGAATAGCAGCAGAGTTGGCCATGTCGAAATGTGGGCGGTAAGCGACTGTGTTCGAAAGTAGTCAAGTGCGTGGACACGGCATCCTTTATGTAGCGGTAGCCAACGGCGTTCATGGGCGGACACTGGTTTCCATATGGAGTCTATAACTAAAAGGACGAAGATGAATTGAATAAGAAAGTCCTTTGACCCTAGCCAGGGAACCCCCTTGTCGGAGTCGGATCTTTCGTTCTTTCGATACATCGTGGGTTTATCCTCAATCCGGGGAACAGCGAAGTAATATCACCAGCCTTTGTTTCAGCCGGTGTAGCAGGGGCTTTGACCGCTGCCGCTGCCGCATGTATTTCCGCCGAAGAATACATCTATGCAAAGCGGCATATTATCCTCAAGTGCCTCAATGTCTTGCATGGGTTGGTCCTGTGGCATCTAGTGTGTGACACAGGTATGGGTATACCCGCGGTATTACGGGTACGGGTGCCACAGGTGCGGGTGTGTACTTAGATTTTCAAACCCGCGAATACCGCAACCCGTACCCGCAGAGTGCAAAAAAACCGCGGGTGCCGGGGATTGAACCTAAGACATTGGAAAAAGGGAGAAAATATTGGAAAAGGGTAGATCCAAGTAGGCTAAAGTGCCATATAACAGTATAGGACAGTTCTCGTACACCTACCTTATCATATTCCAACTTTTTGGCTGACCATGTGACTAGGAACTAGTTTCCTCTCACATGATGAAAACATCTGAGTACAATATGAGACTCAGAAATTAGTTACACATGAATTTACTCACCTCCTTGTGTTTTAAAACATACTATACTTCAATACAAGCCATAGCTTTGAGTGAAATAAAAAATACTGTCTGAATAACCACAGTAAATACTGTGGTATACATACCCGAGGGTACAGCAAGATTACTGAGGTTAATTACCGTGAAAACCCGTACCCGTGGGAAACGGGTACGGTGTCACGGGTCACGGGTACGGTGTGACAGCGTGACACCCGTGTCACACCCTAGTGGCATCGTGCGATGTACGAGTCACTCGCAACAGGACTACTCCGCGTAACCATTTACGCCAGCGGGATAGACCTCAACGAAACTTTTGGCTTGCATGAAATCTTGGCCCACGCATTGCCTGGCTCCACGGTGTACTACACCGTCCTCTCTGAGTTGGAGGGATCGTTACGGGCTGTCGAATATACCCTCGATGACTCGGAGTTCCAAATGTTCTCGATCTTAGTCTCACATAGACAGACGCTACAACAAATTGGTGCTCGTACCTCGCATGTTGTAGTCTGTTGATAACCTCGATCAAGTGATCGCTGGCCTGCTTATTACAAATCACAAAAACAATTCGGATGCTGGTATGCATTCCAGAACACATTTTTCACAAATGTGAAGTCCCAGTAGCATTTACTGGCATAAGTTGAGCAACTTCTCCTCCTAACTCGCGACGGCAGAGTTGAAGAACCGTGAGTTTGAACTTTGATGGCTCAATGTATGACAAATCCTGACATAATCTGCTGTTTTGATTCCGCGAGCATGGAGGTTGAAGAAGAAAATTGGAGATGGTTGGGGTCAGAAATTGATTGAAATACCCTTTCTCTCTGGAAGTTTGAGAATAGGAGTCATGGAGGTTCTAAATAGGCATCGCAAGAATTCAAACTCCGATGATTTGTAATAACGCGGCCATCTATACACGGTGGCGCGGCTAACTACAGACTATCTCGATCTATGAGTCGTTCCGGTCACTTGTACACGTTGCTCGTGAACGCATTGCCTGGCTGGCTTATACTTACATTGCCCCCGGCGGACGTTGCAAAGAATGTGTAAGGACAATGGCCGAACACCTATATTTTGGACTAGCAGTTACCCGTGTGCCACGGGATTGTGGCTCTTGGAACTTTCAAATCACCTTTACGGGAGCAGATTCAATAACTTGAATAAGCCAGAGAGTTATTTGTGCAACGCCGGAGAAGACGGTGGTTGTTGGTGTTATTCAATCAACCGGCAATGCAATAATTCTCCATTGCCTTCACTTCTGTTGAATTCATTTCCCTGATTTTATTGCAGGCAAAATCATTCACAACCTTCCTTGCCCTCATTGCGCTCAAATGCTTTCGACATCCAGCTGAGGCATTCATTCCACGGCATGGAACCCAGTCATGTTCGAAGCTGTCAGTGTACTGTACATCGAAACAGCAAAGATCTTCCAATTGCGCGAGTTCAATTTCTCGAACGAAGTCACCTGTGGCCAGTTACACCCAATAGGGATAGGTATTGTTTCTTTGCGTCTAACCGCACCTTCATCTTGTGGAACGTTACGTCATTGTGGTCTGCATCTTATTTCTCTTAGCCATCTGCCTTTCATTCTCCTTCGCTGCCCCTCCAAATGGCTCAAATATTTCCGCAAAATAGTGCCTTCATGGCTAGACTCGTAATCGTTTTCTCAAAAGTAGTCGAGGTCCATTGGGGTCTCCACGGCCTTTGGACTGCGCACATCATTTAATTGGGGGCGGATCCCTCTGGCGCAAAAACTCCATTGGAATGGTTTTAAGACTGGTTGGGAAAAAAGAAAACTGTGTCGGAAGTTGAGCAGCTGTTCTTCACCACCTGAAGTTGATTCAATTTTTCTGGGCCCTAGGGCCACTCCAATGGACCGAGGTAGCCTTGCAATGAAGCAAGTTAAACGCGACCCAGAACCACCGGAAATGGGTGTAAATAAGTGGCTGTTGGGCCTGGTCTCAACATAAATCTCCCAATAACTCCCGGTGCATACAGTCAACACGCAGACTCGCCTTCTCGTTCTCATTACCACCGCACTTTTGGCGTTCAAGGCCTCTGCACAATGCTGCACTTAGCAGGCCACGCACTGTCTCCCTGTCAGCACTGTCATCTGTGGCCCACGGGCGGACGGGAACGGCGCTGTGGACAGGCGATGCATTTCCTGGCCAGGGCAATAACCCCCCTCTGCCCCCGCCTATGTGGGCAGAGACGACAATTTGTGTGAGTGCGACCCTTTCATTTCGAATTTCGCGCTTGCTTAATTTCTGCACTGTGTAGCTGGATGTGTTTAGAGGCGGTAGACAGGAGGGAAAGCGGGGGTTCATCCATACGGTTAACGAGATTCTAGATTACTCAAAACTCGGAGCCAGTGTGTAGCAAGGCAGCGAAGACTGTATTTGATGGCAAATTCCGTTGTAAACTTGTATCCGCATATATGAGACATAAAATTCAACCATATCCCTTGCTACAATAGGTGCCGACGTCTCAGTCGTTTTCATCCGCACCCCTCTGCCCGGGGCGAAGAGGTGGATCATTCAAGACGGAATCATATGGAAAATACAAAAATTGGTTTCTGAGCTCAGACGGCCGTACTGTGCAGCCTCACAGTAAGGGATAGAACGCAGTTTTCTCCTGCCAAACACGGTCCAAACAATGTATATGGCCCATGGAACAACGTAGATTTAAATGTGTGCCATCGAGTTCGGGGTGAATGCCCTGTCCGCAATCCTTCACAATGATATTCAGAATTTCTTTTCAGGCAAATGGGTAGTTTTTCAATTGACACTCGGGCTGGCCCGATTGAGTGCGAAGATGACCCTTCAAGAGAGGCACCTGGTATCCATTGGGATAATGGTTTAAGAGCCACTGGAAAGTGTATTAGATATGGTAATAGGACTGAACAAGGAAATAATAGCTTCTTTGCTCAGAGTTGAATTCTCGAAACAAAATACTGCACGAACTCAGGTGCAGAACGCCACGGGACGGCGGAGTACATTTCAAAATAATTTGAGCTTCCATATATATCTTACGACATATTAAATATTGCTCGGCTGACCACGTCAACTCACGACCCTGACTCCCTCCTAGATAACTCTGCTCCTACTTGGTACAAGACTGATACCGACCCTGAGCATGAAGTAAGTTTCCTTCAAGCCTGTTCTCTCAACACTTGATTTGCTGATTTCCAGTTGACCACATGGCGTTTCTGACTTTCTAACCAAGTCATTCTGCCAGGACGACTTCGCCGAAAAAATCACTGGGCCAGCCCGTTCTCTGGGAGGCCAATTAAAGGTGGATTTTCCATTCGTTAGACTGGCATGTTCATCTGCTGGCGTTTCAATTCTCCGAGGCATTTTTACCGCCTTGGACTCTGCCCAACACGAACCATCCGCTCTGGTTATACTGAAGAATTTATCCCAAGCCGGGCGATGTGATGCCCGGTGCGTTTATTTTACACTCCCTGTAAGAACCTTTTGTAACATCCGACACACAGGGATGTCCATCTTCCCGTCGCCTCGCCGCAGTCAACCCATTCCCTCGTAATAACCAAATCTTCACCTAAATATAATCAATAGCCTGTTTGCGCAAGAGCCATTGGAGCCATTCAATGGTTGTCGGCCCGTGCGCAAATTTGGCAGGCGAATGGCTCCACAGAGCCATTCACGTCATATTTTAGCTGTGGAGCCATCCAGTCGCGCACTGCAGAAATGCCATCAAATGGCTCCAATGGCTTCTGCGCAAGCTCTCTAATATCCTGTTCTCGATGTCTTGCTCTGATATATATGTTCACCCAGAATATGCGCGGAGCTCGAGATATCCACTGGACATTCACGCAATGTTAGTTGCGTAAGTAGATATATTTTTTCGTCCCTGATGAATTTCATGACTCTTCTACGAGCTGAATCAAACTACAGCGATGAAGATGATCATCGAACGATGCGAATTAAAGTCTCAACACTGGACCCTCGACAATTCTTAGCGTCGGTGTGCCTTCTCGCTGCCTCAATCTCAAATGTCAAATTTTACAGTCTGGCATTTGTGGGAAGCCACGAAATGCTGCATTGTTCTTGCCCTCGGGCAGTAACAAGGCCAGAGCATTGATTAAGTACCAGCATCGGCGTATTCTTCTCACATGCTCGCGTCCTTGGTACATAGAGGGAGACCGCTTCGGTAAACGGTCCTATAATATCGACGTGGACGTCACGGACTATGGTACTATCGGACGCGGTGTCTGAGATTGCAGAGAGATGCCAACGGCAATCCCTCCAGTGGGTTTGAACCAAAATCACAAAGTCATAATGGAGCGCACTACCTATGCGACTGGGAGACAGACTGCTGGACAGACTGTATTGAGCCTCAATTGGTTCAGAGGTCTCGTTCAATTCAGTCGCGAGGTTACGTAGAACATCAGCAACTCGGAGCGGAACTCGACTCATGAATGGGATCATCCCATTGAAGACACATCTATCACCACTGAGGGCTGCTTGTGCAGGTGATTAAATTTTTGTGAGTTGACCTTCATCGCGGCGCCATGGAAACTTGATAGTATCAGGAAGCAAAGCAGCGGCAAAAGCGCGATAAACCAAGGTCAAGAATGGTGGGAAATGACCGACATGGCCAAATCCTGGAGGGTCTATCCTCATCGTCGTGTCCGAAAGGGTTCCAGAGTATAGGTCTTGCTGGAAAGGGATTGTGCATTCCACCAATAGATCTGATTGAGGGGAATTTGGATTCTCTTCTGACAGAAGCACTGGGCGGTGAATATCGAATCAATGACTATAGACAGTGAATTCCAGATGAAGCGTCCTTCGTCAACGGTGGCTGAAACCAACACTTTTGAAGAGTTGACGTTGGCGACGGCATTGAGGAAGTCTTCGCAACTTGGTACTGTGACAGCCAAGGAAATTGAATTGACCCTTTTAGACAGTACTGCATCGACGAATAGGAGCAGTGCATGAACCAAATGACTCGGTTGAACAACCAAGAGGTAACTAGGTAGCACAAAATGCCATGTGCTATTGCAACAAACCGAGCAATACATGGCGCGAGGGGCATTATTTACAGACCTGGCTTCTCGGGCGTGCAGAAAACGCAGAACACTGACCGCGCGAGTCTTGCATTTTCTGCCTGTATTACGAGACTCAGTAGGGCACTTGTAGAGCTTGCCAGTTCCCCGCTCAGAAATCTTTGCCCTTGCATTCAGTCAAAAATATGTGATGGAGAGCAAGCTGCTAGTTCCGGCACACGGGTTTGTCGGGTCGGTCCAACGGGTGACTGGCGTAACGATAGTATTGACCAAGGAATCTATCGTACGGCTAACTACTTATATACTACAGATTGGTGGCAATCATTTCAAGCCGAATTTTGATGGGGTCTTGCTAGGAGGATAGCCAGCGAAATTTGGGTTCAAACTGTGGCTTCAGATTTATTTTGACGGCCCTGGTGCTTTTGAAAAGGAGCTCAGGGCTCTCCATGTCAATCCAAACAAATACACGTAAACCTCGGCACGATGAGCCGAGATTTCACACCAAAACAGTATTTTGACCACTGTGCAATCATTTCAAGCTGGATTTTGACGGGGTCTTTCTGGGAGGATAGCCAGCAAAATTTGGGTTCAAACTGCTGCTTCAGATTTGTTGTGATGGCCCTGGTGCTTTTGAAAAGGAACTCAGGGCTCTCTATGTCACCCCAAACAAATGCAGGCCATCACCAAACAATGTGCCGAGATTTTGCACCAAAACAGTATTTTGACCACTGTGCAATCATTTCAAGCAGGATTTTGTCAGGGTCTTGCTAGGAGGATAGCCAGTGAAATTTGGGTCCAAACTGTCGCTTCAGATTTATTGTGACGGCCCTGGTGCTTTTGAAAAGGAGCTCAGGGCTCTCCATGTCAATCCAAACAAATGCAGGCCATCACCAACCAATGTGCTGAGATTTCGCACCAAAATAGTATTTTGACCACTGTGCAATCATTTCAAGCCGGATTTTGACGGGGTCTTGCTAGGAGGATAGCCAGCGAAATTTGGGTTCAAACTGTTGCTTCAGATTTATTGTGACGGCCCTGGTGCTTTTGAAAAGGAGCTCAGGGCTCTCCATGGCAATCCAAACAAATGCACGTAAACCTCGGCACGATGAGCCGAGATTTCACACCAAAACAGTATTTTGACCACTGTGCAATCATTTCAACCTGGACTTTGACGGGGCCTTGCTAGGAGGATAGCCAGCGAAAAGGAGCTTGGGGCTCTCCATGTCAATCCAAACAAATGCACGTGAACCCACTTTAAAAGGTTCAGAATGGTTGAATTGTGAGCCAGAGAGGGGCTGATGTGGAATATTTCCTTTTTGGGTGATGGGCATAGTGGCCAAGAATGGATGATGCCATCAATTTTCTCGTATTTTAGCGGCATCTATCAATCAGTGCATCCAACAATCAATAACAGCCTGCTAGGTGCTCAATAAGCGTTCAATCAATGCTGCACAGCGCTGATTGATGCGCAATGAGCGGGAAGGCGGGCAGCCACTGATATATCTAAAAATATACTCAAAACCAAAATTGTAGCTCTTGATGAGCTCTTTCTGGCTGTACACACAGTTTTGTGAGAAACCCCTTAGTTATTGTGTAAAATGCAAAATACTTTTTTGGACCCGGAAACAAAATGATACTAAATTCAAATTTCTTTTCCTTCCGGTGTTTGGATATGCACTGCTTCGTCTTATCCCCTCACTTGGCAGAAACAGAATATAGGCCATCACCAAAAAATGTGCCGAGATTTTGCACCAAAACAGTATTTTGACCACTGGGCAATCATTTCAAGCCAGATTTTGACGGGGTCTTGCTGGCAGGATAGCCAGCGAAATTTGGGTTCAAACTCTGGCTTCTGATTTATTTTGATGGCCCTGGTGCTTTTGAAAAGGAGCTCAGGGCTCTCCATGTCAATCCAAACAAATGCAGGCTGTCGCCAAACAATGTGCTGAGATTTCGCACGAAAACAGTATTTAGACCACTGTGCAATCATTTCAAGCCAGATTTTGATGGGGTCTTGCTGGCAGGATAGCCAACAAAATTTGGGTTCAAATTGTTGCTTCTGATTTATTTTGACGGCCCTGGTGGTTTTGAAATCCAAACTCCTCCAGGCTGGCTCAGCGACACACACACTGACTTTTCGAGTGTTGCTCAGGCTATCGTGCATTGTGACGGCGAGAAGCTTTGTTTGTTCTGGCCAGCCACCTCCCAAAATCTTAACTGGTGGGGGCTTCCGCGGATCCGGCACACCTCTCGCCTTGAGGAGGCCCTGGACGCACTGGAGTGTCCTGCGCAGTACATAACCCTATTAGGATTGTTTAAGCCATGAGCGTCTCAACGTAAATCATTGTTTAATTTTTGTTCAGTTGAACAAGGTTGTTTAAACTTTCCTCCACAAGAGGAAACAGGATACTGTGTGTGTGTGTGTTTTGAACTCATGACCTTAAGAAGTCCCATGAAGGAGGTGATCCATTCGAACCGGGCGCCACCTTGAAGCTGAGGATTATCGACGGGATTCAAGGGCATGAAAGTATGTAAGTGTAAATTGCCAGTTCGCAACGCTTTAAATAACATTGAAATGGAGAGGTCAGCGGTGATAGTGAGCTTGCCACTCCACCGATAGTCATCATCGATGTTGTAACGGCTGTCAGGCGGTCTCAGAGCTCTTATCGGGATTCCGGAAAATGGACGGAAGCGTATGAAAGCAGGATTCCCACATCTTGTCCTGGTTCTGACGTTTCTGGGGGCGGTCGCCGGTCGCATTGCGCTTACGGTCGCGCTCGCGGTTCTGCGGTCCCGCATGCGTATTATACGGCATGTGTTTAACTGAAGAATTGTTGAACCTTGGTGCAGCTCCCGCCCAACTCCGATGGATTTTTGCTGTGTTGGCAACAGAGGGCAATCCAGTCATTGCAATTTGGGAGATCCGTAGCAGCTCTTACCTGTTTGAACAGCGGCGGACCGAGGGATATTCATAAACACTGTTTCATTTTAAACGATGTTCTGTTCATTGAATCTTGAACTGGTTTGAAGTAAAAAAGCGCACCTAAGGGGGATCGAACCACAAACCTCTACAAATCTCAGCTGAATCAGTTGAGAAAAGGCACATACAACCAGATTCCATGCTGCGCAAGTCTATCTGAACGGAGTGAGAACACAGGGACAAAAAAGGAAGGAGCATGAGGCTTGATGGATTTCGCGCGGAGATTGCTGAATTTGAAAAGGCTTCAGACGGACCGACAGACGTTGTAATTTTATAATAGGGTGACACCATATATGGTAAAACCACAAAGTTGATTTTTCCCACAACCCTGAATTATTTTATTCTGGGAGAACACTCAAGTGCTTTGTTATGTGTGTTCGGGGCAGTGGGTCAGGCGTATCGACAACTATCCGCTCCGTTCCCATCCACTCGTCTTTGTGATATGCTCACATCTATTCTCAAGTGAGATTCACCTTCTCGCCCTTGGTTTCGTCAGCATGGTAAGCATGGCTTCGTAAGCTTTTCGTCTCTGATTTCGACTGCCACATCAATCTTGCGCGAGCCGAGTCTCACCATTGCCTGGCGAGTCTATACCTTTGCACAGGAAATTTAAAGAGCATTTGTTAAATTCTCTATCCAGGACCGATTGGTGTGGCGTAATTTTACACGCTCCAAGACACTTCTTGCTAGATCAACCGCTTAGACAGGTTCCAGGGGAAAGCGAATTCGTGGGGCACCATAAAAGCAGTTTCGAGATGTATATGTTTTCTTTGGTGGGGTTTTTTTTTTTTTTTTCTTGGTTCGGCGGGAGAAAAACACCTGGTGTTATGGTCACATGACTAGAACGCGACGCGTGTAATCACAAGCACCAACAAACTTACCTGTTTTAATGCCCCAGCTGGTACTCCGAGCCTATGCAGATGCCCCATATTACATAGCACAAAGCATATGATATTGAATCAGTGTAAGGAACCAGCATGGTCCAATGGGATGTTTTTGTCGTCCGCGATGAACAGTGTTCACCCTGTTTACAGCTCTTTGCAGAACTTAGGGCGCGGCCCATTTTTTTTTTTTTTTTTGCTAAGTTTTCACCAGAACAGCCGTTGTGAGCTCAATTCTCAACGGTTTGCCTCGGGAGTAGGCCCATTCGATTCGTATGGTGAATGCGCAGGGCATGACATCTCACGATTTTTTCTGAGCGCCTCGAAATCATTTACTTGGTCACATTGGGGTGTTCTGAGCTGTCTGAGAGCAGAAAATGCTGCAAAGTAGCTGTAGTGCTCGGCTTGATCTAGATTTTTCAATATGATGTACTTAGGGGTATTCCCGAGGGCAGCAAATACCGGGATAGCGAATGTGACTCGAACTTCAAATGTATAGCTGTTAGGGAAATTCACCCGATATCCCACCTGCCAAAATGTATGATACATTTGAAATACAAGTCATATTCACTACAGTGATCCACCGGTCAATGATACACCACCGGTCAATATGGCTCCCTGGGCGGAGACTTTTTACCACACAGCTTCGAAATAAATCCTGCTTATTTCTAGGTTACTATTCATGTTTTGACAAGGCCTTGTAGTTCTTAAGACAGTATCCCTCACAATAGAAATTCATCTTTCCGGCACTCAGCTGTATCAATGAGTGTGATGGTCCTCTATTGGGAAACACATCACATTTTAAATTACACCAGCTTGGACTTCCTCCAGAGAGTCTTTGACCAACCTTTTGCGCTGGAGGTGGGCAGGTGCGTGACTCTGAAATAGATGGGGAGCAATCCCGGGAAGGAGCAACGGCTTTTGACTTTTTGTGGGCTGGGTTGACATCGTAGGGGGGACCGAAAAAAGGAAGTGTCGAGACGTTTTATATATACGCGATCGACCGTGTGATCCGATCCTCAACGGGCCAGCTCCTATGCCTCAGAAACCCTATCGACATTGAAATGATTGATGGCCGACGGGCACGATGGGAATGTTTTCCGTGTAATGATACCTACCTACCTACCTACCGAGCCAAGTATTTTACATTGTGGGTATTGGTAGGTTTTCTGGCTCAGTTTCTGGCTCCGTTGACTGTAGTTCTCCCTTGGATCCCGACGGAATTCTGTGCGGATCAGGATTGGTATATCTGGCAAGTTTGAGCGTGATTTAACTTGTGCTTTGACGTCACGTCCTGCTGAGGAACAAACGCGAATGCGGAAGAGAAGAGGAACGGGCACGGTGCAGTGGGTGGTCCAACCACAACAGATCAGATCAAATCTTTCTCGCTGGCCAAACTATTTTACAGTAATGGATGTCAATTTGGTCCGACCTGCTAAGCCGACAAATGGGACGTGTATTTATCGCATCCTCAACAAGGACTCGGATGCGGGGGAGGGTTTGGAATAAAGGCAGGAAACTGAAAGACCTGGGTCTACACTGTATTAGCATCAGGAAGAATCACGGCTAGGTAAAGATCTAAGTTTAGTAAAATCCCGCCAGGATGAATTTGAGGAAGACGAGGTGATTCCTTGGAGAAATTGAGGTCAGAGGCACTTTCAATGGAGCGTACTCAGTGAGACGAAAGTACAGTAGAATGAACTCATCCACCTCCGAACTTTCCGGCTTAATATTAAATCCGGTGCGTGAATTCGACCGCAAGCACCGGTAATTGGGATGAGATATATAGTCCACCGAGGCTCGAGTGGGTGACTTCCCATAAGCTTAGAAAAAGGCGTCCGATTATCTGGACTTTTTTCGCCGGGATGCCGAGGCAGCTGTCAGGACCCCATCGGACTGAGATCTCAATTTGATGCGACCTTGGGCCTCTTCTAGGGCTGCGCGCCGTGCCCGTCACGGGCACGGCCGTCATTTCGACGGGAGGACGACGGGTAAACCCGTCCCGTCTCCGTCCCGTCGTGGAGGTTTAGAAAATCTCTACGGAACGGGACGGCCGACGGGACGGCCGTCACGGGCGACCGGAAGGTGACGGGTTTCTGCCAGGCGAATTTCAGGGATCGACGAGGTCCGGGAGCCAGAAATCATCGTCCTCTTGGTCACACACAGACTCAGGGACGCCCTTGATGCGAGGAGCCTTTCACGATGTTTTAGGACCTTCAATGGAGGGATTGCCGTCGTCGTTGGCCTTCTCAGCAGAAAGGGACTGAGCGAGCTTGTCGATGTCCCTTTTATGAGTGCCACGACAAAGTTCTGGCCGCATATGTTAGGCATATATTAGCTTTTCACTGATAAAAGACTATAAACTGACTACTGACCGGTCAATTTTGGGGGAGGGCCTTGGTATCTGACTCCGACTCGTAGAATTCGATTCCAGATGCAGATTTGCGCAAAGAGCGCAAAAACACCGAAAATGGGAGAAATTGATGATTTTTTTTTCGGCCGTGGGAGCGGAAATTTACCTTTTGGGTTCTTGTCTTGATCATGATTTTAATAACTGGATCAAACTCCCCCGGAGGATACAGCGTCATACTATTGGGCTTGTTCTCCTTTCATATCGTCTCATACCATGTCATTGTAATTGGCATGATGGCCATTATCATCTGCGGCGGACGCGCCCAGCTGCCATCAAAAACGTGACTTGGTATGGAGACCTAATTTCTCGAGCTTGATTGGGAGGTGATAGCCAGTGCGATTCTAAGCAAAACGTCTCTTTGGATTTCCCGTTGCTGCCCTCGTCATTGAGCCTGTGGCTTTGAAGCTCTTCATTCTGGAGGGAGGTTGTGGTGTGAGCACCGTATTCCATCCGGTCTGAATCAATAGCAATGGAAATTCCTAGGACAGAACACTTCCTGCCAAAGAAAAATTCGTGGGACATTCGCTGGGCCACCTTTGAGTCGCGCTCCCTGGAAATGGATCCAGAATAATCTATTAACCGAGCACGGCACATTCAAAAATGGCAATGTGCGGCCTTTTGGACCAAAGGCGGCACATTGATGGAAATGTACTGGGTATATTCGAATGTGCAGTGCAATGTACCTGCAGTACGGGTTTTGTATATCCTCGGCGATCAACGCCTGAACATCGCCATATTATTTAATAAGTGTGGCGAGTGATCACACGATCAAGCTCACAACATGCGAGGTACCGGCATTTTGGTGTTGTGTCTGACCTCATTCCGACACTTTTATTGACCATCTCAAAATCAATGAAGGTGTCGCAAAGCTGAAAAACTCGATAAAGTGTCGCGCGAATAAAAGTGCACTTGACAGCCATGAAGAACAGAGGCTTGCCAGTAGACCCAAATATCTTCTAAAGTGATAAAAATTTGTCTTACTGTATTACTGTAATTGAACATCCAGCCGTTATGGGACGCTCAGGAAACAATTGTCGAAGGTTCAACACCAAGATCGTGATCATTTCTGATTGCACCCGTGTGAGCTTAAACCCTGGGAGAAATGTACTGACCGAACAAATGCATGAAAACCAAGGCATACAAAATCACTTATCATATTTGTCCCCTTGTCTATCTTTCAACTCTCTTCATAACACTAGACTTGCCTGAAGCCCAAACATAACCACTGCGCCAGGCGTCTTTTTCTTCGGTAGGATATTTTGCACAATGATCTGGCCCACGGCAGTGTAATTAATTACAGTGTAAAGGCCCGCAATCCGCCGGCACGTGCAACTTGTCGTGTTTGGCAGGGATAAGGGAGCACTTGATGGATTTCGGTTGGTTCAAATTGTGGTTTTTAACTTCCTGCGAGCAAGAATCTTCATGTATACTGGAACGATTTCTCAACCAATGTTGCAAAATGATCTGGACGGTGGCAGTGTACAGACGCCGGCACGTGCAATTTAAATTGTTTCGGGCGTGTTTGGCAGGGATAAGGGGGCACTTGACGAATTTGAGATTTGAACAAATGCCCAGGAACCAAATTGTGGTTTTGGACAAGAGGTAAGCGATCTCTGGATCGGACAGACAAATCAAAACACGTGACGAACCATCCCCTACCAAATCGGGAAGCACGCCACTCAGCACTTGCTCTGCACACGACGCGCCGAACAGGCCCAAACCTCTCTTCTCATCCATTCGGGGGGTAGCCTGGCACTTGCTACCCCTTGGGACCCTGAACCGACAGAAATCTTCCACTGTGAACCGTCTAAAGGATTGCATTAACGCTGTAATACTGTCAATAGCAGTACCGATATCAATGAAGACGGCTCAAGCAGAAGGCATACAAATGGCCTCTTTCTTGGGTCTTTTGCTGTATCTAACTTCGATTCTACCCCTCCAACTCCAAGCCAGCCCTCGGGCCAATGCTTGCCGCTCGAACCACCACGAATCCAGTGTCCCAATTGCTTGAAGATATTTCGCAAAGGAGCGAACCAGGCATCCTTGGAGCGACATATAAGGGGTAATAAATGTAAAGGTGCGTGGCTGACCAGCATCCGGCGTTTCTCTGCTAACTTCTTCCTTTACAAGGACTCGACCAACCAGAGGTTTCACAGCCTCCGTTACAAAACCAAACGTGTCCGCCTCCGGCCTCCAGTGATCCTCGACCATCTTCTGTACCTGCTGGTCCACGGAGAGCGGCAGATGGTCAATCCTCGAACCCGCCGGCCCTTCCGATAACATGTCCGGGTCTACGTGTTGATTGGGAATTGGATAATTTCTTTGACACCTATCCTTTCCGAAAACACGGTAGCAGGTCGAAACGACGTGCCGAATATCAGTTCATCTCCTTCGAACCCATCACCATCCGCTCAAATCAATGCCTGGGCGGCGTGCGGGAAGGAGATGACATCCTGCCATGTAGCCGGTGCACGGATCTACGGATAGACATCAATGTCCTCAAAGAGCGCGCGAGCCGGCCATTTGAAAAGGTGCATGCGGAAGAGGACTTGAATAATGTCCAGATCCGAGACAAGTTATCGGCCACGAAAAACGAAGTGAATGCGCAAAAATTAAAGGTATGTAACTCCGTCATTCTCGGCGGACACTGCACTTACAATGTACAGAATCTCCACCTTACGGACTCGCTGACAAGCACGCGGGAGCGCTTGTCTGATTTGTTGAAGTGTTTAGCTTCCTCGGGCAGAATGTCGTCTCCGCTCTTCACCGGGTCCTTGTGAACGCGTACAAGGAGGGATGGGGGGTCAAGAAGCTCCGAAAACAGCTGCAGCTCGCCCTAGAAGGCAGGTATACTGCCCACCCGGAACTATACCCAGTATGAAATCGACCTCGTTATCTTGCTCTGTTTACGCCATGACTCATTCCATATTTGTCCTTCCTTCTCTCAAAACACCCATCGTCGCCAGCACAAAATCATTCCGTCTGTCAACGGGCTGAAGTTCACCGACATCTCACATAACATTTCTACCCTATTTGGTCCGCGCATCACTTTTGACGACGGGACCGAGACAGCCGTTGATGACACACCCGCTTTGTGCGGCCACACGCTATCGTTTGACGAGCTTGCGACGGAGCGCCGAATCGATTATATGACGGCAACGGACGAGATGGGGGGGTTCTGTTTTGAACTTCTCGACGAGCTTGAGACGATCAAAGTTGGGAAGAATATCCGGACAGTGGAGGCAGCAGTGAAAGCAGTGAAAGCAGGGAAGGTCCACGTCGCCCAGGAAGCCTCCGTGGGCGCCATTTCACATCTGTCGCGCACCAACTATGGTGCCAGGCCAGTTTACATCGGGCCCACATGCAAGAAAGGAACATGGCGCGACTGTCTGCGGACAATGCTCACCGTCGTGGAGGCCTGGAAGCGGTCCCCGGACGGCGAAGCGAAACATGGTCCGGTGTTTGACGTTGCATCAGATGGGGATGGCAAGCGCCGACTAGCATTATTCGTGATGTGCATGCACAGCGAAATTTTGCCCGGCAATCCGCTGTATCCGTTTATATGCAATCTTGAAGGGCTGAACCGTCGGGTTGGAAAAGATAATTTAACACAGGATTTTGACTATCGGCATGACCTTAAACGTTGGTGTTCGCACTCCGAATACGACATGGTCACTAACTCGCCGTTACAAATAGGCATTTGCACCAGTCTCTGCTCTCCACCTCCGTCGAGCCCGGAGGTTACCGCCAAGTGGTGCGCAATTCAATCTTATATTTTCCACAGTTCACGCTCTCAATTCTGTAACCACAGTGCTTTGGATGTTCCCAGGCGCCCTGTCCGCCCGCGGACAGGAGTGCTCGCCGAAAGGGCGCAGGGTACAAGCCCAAGATCTTCTTCATTCGGCGTGGCCTGCCTCCGCACATTCTCAAATCCGGAATGCTTGGCCGTTTAGCCCGGGCTAAGGCGGAGCTTCAACCTGTTCCGAGAGGCACCACTGCTCCAGTGCCTGCTGCCCTTTCGCTCCCCACGGCTGCTGACCGTTCACCCTCAGCATCGTCTGTCTCGGCATCGTCTTCGCAGCTCCCCCCTTCATTTCCACCTTCTCCCTCATCCCATGCGCCCACGCTGGAGGTCGAGATGCCCATTTCCCCAGCGACTACTCCCCAGCAGCGTCTCAATTACGACTACGGCGGGTATGGGGGAGTGCATTATTCGCCGGATGGTCACATCGTTGACCGCTCTGCAAATGCAAACACTGAAGACGATGACAGCGACATCGAGCTCCTTCCTGCCCTGGAATATCCTTCGTCGGACTTGGACGATGAGCCCGAGAATGAGCCCATCCCTGTCATCACCCAGGAGGAAGATGCAGACAAGCGCCCCATTGATCTCACTGTTCCTGTTGCGCTCATTGCATGGCATGATGTGAGCAGATGTTTTTCTTATATGCTGAACACGACCTGATTCTATTCCAGAACAATGCGGACCCTATGTATATGTGGCCCATCCACGTGTCAACAACCGCGACGGTCATCCTGCCTCTTCATTTCGGCTTGGGGAGGTGGTACTCAAGGATTATCTTGCCGCCTTCATTCGTGAAAATTTCCCAGTCCAGTCCCATATCGAACGCTACCTCGATGGTGTGGACCGTTGGATCACAGTCCCTTGGTCGACTGCCACCATTCAAATCTTCGGGGCATGTAACAGGACTATTTATCTCCGTAACCCTGGCATCACTGTCGCCGCACCCGCACATGTTCTAGAGCTTTAACCGACTTACATTTATGCTCCTAGCTACTCCATTGCGGCTCTTATTCTGTTCACATAAAATGGGCTCTACTACTATGTATCTCAAATATACCTTACTAGTTATGCTTCTCAAGTTTCCTCATTGGTTTCAGTTATAATTCATTGGCCATTCGAACATGATGTTACTCTTTCATTGGGTGGATTTCTGAGCTCTAAATTAGGCCTGGGAGGTTAAAGTCGAAGTTACAAAACGCCGATGAGGTGCTGACTCAGCACCACACCCAAGGCGTGCTGCTGCGAAAGCCAGACGTGATGTGCGGAGGACTCTCGAATATTCTGCCTGGCAGTTTCACTCACTACTTCCTCGTCGTAGTTGAACCATTGAATTTTAATCTCTCTCGTATCCTCATGATAATGTTTGGTATCCTCAGATTCTTTCAAGCCCAAGAATTTTTGAAACAGATGTAGCCGTACTCACCAGTGAAGTTCAACATTCGCCGATTTGACAGTCACATCTTGTCACAGCGTGATGATGCGCGTGTCGAAACCCAATCTCAAGCTCTCGGCTACAAATGGAGAAGAAAAAACCGACCCTGGCAAAGAAAGCCCCTGGAAACGATCTCTGATCGCCATCTGTATATGAAACAGCCATGTGGTACGCAGAAGAATTGTTGTTGATCTTTGTTTTTATACCTTTCTTGCATCACTCACTCGCGTTCACCTGCCCTCTCAATCCCCTAATTCCCTCAATGGCGTCGAGGAGAGCCTTGAAGCGAAAGGCCAAAGACATAGATGATGCAGCCACCAACCACACTGCCTTTCACAACCCATCGGTGAGACGGCAGGAATTCACGGTGACTACAGATGCAGGATCGGCCAGAACCACATCTACACTGGGAAGGATGTCAACTGTACCTGCCAAGAAGCCAACTCTCCAGGAGCAACCGATCATAGAGGATGAGGCGCCGGAGCCAGAGAAACAGACACTTACGAGGGTAAGTTTGTATTAACTAGCACTGATTGAATTAATCCCGGTACTATCCAGAATGCCCCGCTGGAGGACTTCGGGGGGAAATTTGATGAGCTGGGAGACCTGTTGCTGGATTCTGAAGCCGATGATCTCGCAGGATGTTCATGTGCTTGTGGAAGAGCGGGCGCAACCGCCACCATTCAATGCCACAACTGCACAGATTATGAAATGTCATGCCAATCATGCTTCGTGGAGACTCATATTCGAAATCCATTTCACTGGGCTGAGGTCTGGGATTTCGAACAAGGTTTCTTCGTATGGCACGACATTTCGAAACTCGGTCATACACTACAGCTCGGGCATCGAGGGAAACCTTGTAAAACACCAATTGGGGAACGTTTATTCACGGTTGTAGACATAAACGGGGTCCACTCATGTCGCTTGGCCTTCTGCGGGTGCCAAGAGGTGGTCCCGAATAAAATCAAACAACTCATGCGAGCCAGGCTCTTCCCGGCGACAACACGGGACCCCCATTCTGCGTTTACCATCAATCTGCTGAAGGACTTTCAACTTCACAATTTGGAGTCCAAGAAAGCAGCATACGATTATCTGGCTGCGATTCGGCGTCTATCCGACAACTCTTTTACAGCTGATATTCCGGTGCGTTCCTCTTGACCTGCGACGAGTATTCATTTCTGATATGGCATGTGAGCAGAACCCTTACCAGGCGTTCTTACGCGTTGTCCGCGTGTTCGATTTCCTCACCCTTCGCAGCAAAGCGGCCAACTCCACAGCATAGATAGTGTGCTGAATCATCGACCAAAGGGAAATCTACTGGTGTGGTGTCCAGCCTGTCCGGAGCCAGGGTTCAATTCGGATCCGAACTGTCGCAAAACACCACACCATTTGAGGTATTGTATACCAAGACCCTGACTTCAATTGAGTTGACAATGTCTCGGCCTCTAGACACCTCAATCAGAGCCAGAGAACATTGGATGGGAACTTTCAATGCAATCAGTTCAACAAGAATACCGATCCAGATGATGTCTCCCTGTGTGCAGGAAAAGGCTACTTCCCGCTTGAGTCTGAGTACAAGAAATACCTCGGTAAAATTTCAGTTTCAAAGGAGGTTTGTGTTTCAACCCCGCATTTCGATGACACTCTTAGACTAAAATTATCCCAGAAATCGACTTGCAATTATCTGAAAGCTGTCAATAAGCAAGACAATCGAAATTCAGGAACATGGCAGTAACAGGGACCATTAACTGTCAATGCAGTCATGTGTTTATCCTCTCTTGCGTTGATTTGCACCACGGCGAGAGGTGAGCACAATTTCTAGCAGACCGGGGCGATGACCGTTGAATATATACATATAGATTTGCCAAGGCTGATATGTGCCTTGCGATGGAATTGACTCAGCACCAGCCCAATGAAGAATTCGAGTTCATTCTGAGGATCGAACTCGATGATGTCGATGAGATTACCACTTACGATATTGCCTGCGAGTATTTCATTCACCTGGAAGACCGTTTCAAGGCACATTTCCCTGCACTGGTCCCACGACTCAAGAAAATGCGATGGGGCGTACCGGCTCTTCATGTTCAGGGCCACCAGGATTCGTGCACATATCTGTTTGGAACGGCATACATGGAGTGTGTGGGACATTTCCACGGTGAATCGGCAGAGCAATACTGGCCAGAATCAAACCAGTTGGGTCCCCATGTTCGTCAAATGAACAATGGACATAGACAGGACACGATGATTAAGCATCATGGTGACTGGAATGCCAAGAAAACTGCGGCCATAGGTGAGTTACCACCACTCAACTAGCAATTCCTGGCTTCATATTTTCCCAGCTTCTGCCCTAGCCGACGAAATTCTGGAGGCAAAAAAGAAATATCTTGAGAAACGGAATCATTTCATCGGACTTAGTATGTCATTCAGCGATCGGGTCGGAAAATGGGGAGAACTATCACGCACACCGTCCAAGATCGGGAAAGAGGCCATTAGTGTGTATAAGCATAAAACCACAAAAGGTCCGTACTCTGTTGTATCAATGACTGGCAGCTCAGAATATTTCCAGTACCTTCTCAACAGGCGATCTTTCAAAAAATGTTGAATGATTATAGCTCATTTTCCACTACTATGATTCCCAAGAGCAAGGTTGCCCAGTTCATGGATGAGGGCCTCAAGATCCAGGACTTGCAGTGCGTTCACGTTTCCCCGGATGAATGTCCTCTGAAATGCTAGCAGGCGCAAGCTCCGCGATCTTGTTCACGCAACCGATGACCATGATTTGGTAGCGTGCCGCAAGGAAATCACTCAGCGTACGTCAAAGACTCAAACGCGGCTCGATAAATGGCGCAAGATCCAGAAGGAGTTGATGCCTTATGTCGGGGACAAAATTGCAGCACAAACCTTGGCTGCACCGCCAATCCACGACGAGAAATTACTCTTACCATCTGATTTCCCCAGAGAAGCGGACCGGCAGGCCTTGGACCTTGTCAGTTTGGCGGTGGAGGAGGCTCGATGGAGAGAGGGTCAGGTGTTTGACTTGTTGCGGGCCATTCAGAACATTGTCAAGACCATTTCGACATTATACGGTCGAAAGAAGAAGAATGAGCGACAGCAGAAGCAAAACACTAGAGCTGGGGACAATATTGAAGAGGCAAAAAAACTTCGAAACCAGTATATGGAGTCGTATGAGATTACGAGGCAAGCACTCATCGCACTCGATGCCGGCTCTGCCTTTCCCCATCTTACGGAAGCCGACCTTTACATGAAGCCTGTAGTGCAGAAAAGGCGTGTCGGCGACTCGCAGCACACAGATGGTGCTCTGTGGAGACTCCAGGCCGTGATTCCGCCGGAGGGTGAAACCGGTCAAGCATTTGGAAGCACGCTCCACAATACAGGTAGGCTCAACCCTCGCTTGACTGCAGAGATGGCTGCTAAATCTGGTCGTCTACATAGATAATCCAACGGTCAGCGGTACGCAGATGGATAAGCGGAAATCAGGTACGATAATTGGATAGGATGGAGCCTTAACTCATATCTCGATCAGCACCTCGTCAGAAGAAGAACTCCAACGAGTCTGTTACAAAGGTTGTCGATGAGCGGCCAGAAGGTTGGGTATGGCAGTTGGGAAGGTTATCCAAAATGTCAGATGCAGAGATGGATGAGTGGTCAAATGAAGGTGAACTCGCAGCCCCAGCTCATTCCACATATCTGATTGCCCGCTCGCACGATCAAAGGTGACCGGGTTCAGTGGTTCCGAGCTGAAGCAGAGATGCAGCGGTGGCAAGAGCAGAAAGAACAGAAGCTGGCCGAGCTTTTGAGGACAAACCGGAGTTTTCTGAAGATGGAGGCCACCTGGGCCATACTGGCACTCGACAGCGCGCAGAAAAGTCTTGGACACAGTGCATATGCGAGGCAGAAGGCTGCCATGTATCGCAAGCGTGCAGAAAGGGCACAGGCACTGATTACGGCCGTCGGGTATGGGGATTTGTTGGCACCCGATGCGAGCATCATTGAGCGAGTGCAGCAGGAGCGAGACCAGGAGCTGAAATTTGTAGCTGATGCTCTATCTGTGAAGTAGCACAACCATGTTGAATTCACAGCGCTCCGGAATTGCCGTCTGGAGATTCCGGCTGGTTTAAAGACCGTGATTAAACATGTTTAAAGGCTCTGATTAAACTCTTACTTAAGCACTGCTCCGTCTGCTGAAGACCTCCCAGAAAGTCTGGAACAGGAAGATTCCTTTAGGGCAAAAAATGAGGTTAGCCGAATCGCAGCTAATGCAAAATGCATATGTGGCACCATTTGTACAGATCTCCTCAATGCCATTATGGTGCAGTTGGTTTCGATGTTGGTCGCCAATTCTGAGTGTTTACGGAAGGTCGCTGGTGCAATTCTCGCTACGTCGGTCTTTTTTGCAGGTTTCCGCCGGTTTAAAGACCGCGATTAAACCCTCACTTAAACACTGCCCCGTCCGAGCCCGTACGTCTTTCAATCAAAAGGGGGAACCCCGGCCTTTAAGTAAATCAGTGCTTGAACGCGATTTACCATTGGAATGCCCATTGTTTAATCAAACTTAGTATAGATTTATGTCCTCGACACATATATCCATACTTTCTTCATCTGTAAGACTACGCGGAGGGTGCAGCGAAGCCGAGGCAGTCGTAGCCATGTACCAGCGGTATGCTGCAGATCGGAGCGGCAGGCCGCGGCATCTCGGAACTGGCGCATACGATGTACCGCTCGTCCCTGTCTTAACTACGGCTCATCTGATTGTTCTGTGGCTCTATCGTCCACGGATTGGTTCGATATCACAAGTTCTGCAAGGAGACTGCAAGGAGGCTGGGTTTATTGTTCAGTGAAGGGTCTAGTCCCATCATTTGTCGTCCGTGTACCTTCAGGCCATGCTTAAGAGTTGAGCAGTGGTGCGGCCACCAACAGAAGCCGACACAGGTCTAGGTAACAGTTATTTCAATCCGGTTTGGTGGAGTAATCTATACCTATGTATCTCAGAAGCTTCCTGAAATATTTCAGGATTTATCTCGCCAGTTCTGCGAGATAATTGGCCGCATCGGAAGGGACAAGTCGAAATGTCACCATGTGTGACACAATGTAATTACCCCTCCAAACACTTGCCAGCCTTCCATGGCGAAATTCTATGTAGTAAATGTCAACCCATAGCATAACATCGCTGGATTCCACCCACTTTCCCCTGTGGACCTTCAGAATCCCCAAATACAGTGCCATATGGTTTTCAAGCCTCTTTGGCTTATATATTCAGCATTTTTCTTGTGATCCTCTTCATATACATGAACCCGAGACTGTATTCAGTCATCCGAGTACCCACTGGCTTCCGTATAGGACGCGTGACAGGCCCATTTCAACACTCCCACTGGCCAGTCGCGCGTCCTAAGCAAGAAACAAGGTCAAAGTATCAACAGAGAAGAAATCAAGGACATATCAACAAATGCTCCCACTGGCGCGATGTGCCATTCAACGCGTCCTCGAGCGAGTCCAAACACTAGCAGCATCGTTGCCATCGAAATCCGCAGGTGCAATGTCGTCGAGTGCAGTCACAAAATCCATCCATCCCTGCTCCAAACTCCAAAATTTACCAATCCACCACATCGGTTCGGTCGCGCAAGCAAACACAAGCGCTCGGTCGCCAGCCTTCATCGTCAATCCATTCCACGCAACAAAGGGGCTCCAGTTCAGTTCAGCCCGCAATACAGGCACAGTTCGGTTCAGCCCGCAACACGGGCACAGTTCGGTTCAGCCCGCAACACGGGCACAGTTCGATCCAGCCTGCAACACAGGCAAATCGTTCGATCGGTCTCGGGGCGAGTTGGATGCCTCACAAACGAGGCCATATGCGTACGGCAGATGAGGAAAGGGAGGGCACGGGCAGAAGAAGCTAGTTCGTCACAGCAGCAGCAGGGCTAGGGCGGGGCCGGGGCCCATAACCTGTTGGAAAGTCACAGTCACACGGGCTTCGCAGCGAACGCGGGGGGATACAACACTAAAGTAAAGCTACAATAACGGCGAATATATAAGTGTTCCGGACCCACTGGCTTCCGTATAGGACGCGTGACATGCCCATTTCAACACGATCAACTGTCTACGCGGAAAGGGGATACGTCAAGTACGCGATATGGGGGAATGGCGCCTACGAATCGACGGCAAATGGACCATCATCGTCAAACCACGGCCAACCTCCTCAACGTGGTCGAGCGCCGCTAAGCAGAATTGGGACAAGCTGAGTAACGTGCTCCGTTGCTTGGATATGAACTGGTTCTCCCCCGACCAGATCGACTTGATCCTCCCCCGCGACGAACGCCGCCTTCGCGCCGAAAACCACATCCGCCAACTCGCCGCCGCCAGCCCACTCGCCCCATCTCTCACGTCACCGCCGCACGCATGGGCCTCCGACGGATCTATGATCCCCGCTGCCTCAAACATCTTCGATCCGAAGTCCGTCACCGCCGCGCTCACTGGCCCCCAAACGCTAGTGATGAAGATAGAAGGACGTAATGTTTTCATACTCCATGGCGAACTCGTTGGGCTGATTGTCGGCCTTATCGTCTCGGACCCATCCGACGCCGACGCGGCCCCGTGCTCCGACCACCTCAACGCTATTCGCCTCATCAACGACAGCAAAACCATCGTCGACCAGCGCCAACGACTCCGAGGCATGAACGGCAGATCCTACTACAGATGGATACTAGACTTGGTCAAGAAGAACGCGCTGAAGATCGTCTACACCCCTGGACACTCCAGCGAAGTTTCAATCCCCTCGCGTATGAATTTTGAAGCTGATCACTACGCATCCGCTTCACTGCGCCACCTACGTGATGTTCCCACCGCTCCCATCCCCACCTTCTTCATGGATGATTTCACCTTCAACACGCCGGACGATGGCTGGATCGAATCCAGCATCCGCAACTTCGTCGACAAGGCCCAAATCATCAGCGCCTCGAAAGCCATCTCATCGGGCCACCAACAACGAATGGCTCTCCACCTCTACGACCCGAAACCACCCCCCGAATATCCCTACACCCACGCCTACTCCGCTGTCGTCCAGCTCTACGCCCGTTCCGGCCAACTCCACCGCGGACCTCCTTTACTCCCGAAACAAGACCGACGACCCGCGCTGCCGCGCCGGTTGCCAAGCCATCGAGGACCAGCACCACATCTTCATCGACTGCCCCGCCTATGCCGACTGGAGAACCAAAGCCGCCGATGACGCATACCGGCGCACCAAAGCAAAACTCGAAGAGAAGGAAATTCCGGAGGCCGACGGAGTCGGTCTCCTCACAGCAGCTAAGTTACTTTTCTCTGATAACGAGTCCCTATGGCCGCTACATTATTCCTCCTATTATCTAGGCCACATTCCCCCTTCGACCACCTTATACCCAAAAAAATCGGGAACGGCGAGGCCCTCGCACGCACGCGACTAGCCCATCACATCGCCTCCGATTGGCACACCGCCGCGATCCGCCTCGCAGGCCGAATATGGGGTGATTGGCAGCGGAAGATGGCCCAGTCAACTGACACCCGAAGACGATGAAGAAAAGACGGAGTTCGAGGCTGATGACGGGCAGATGTGAAGTTTGACGAATGGAGAGATTGACACGGAGAGATCTACACCGGAGAGAAAATAGATGCAACGGAAAAGAATTTATTCTTAGCGATCCGCCGTGGTGGCCCGGGCCACCTCAGTCATGTAATATTGACATAGGCGTGATACTCCAATGTAAACAATGTAAACAATGAATCAAGTATCGTTCACATCGCATCATCAATCGTAACACTGCTCTTGGCGAACGAGGACATCAACATCACCAGGAAATTCGAGGAGAGGGAGGCTGGAATATTTTTCGACAGGAACAACGTCTTCGAGAAGTCCCTCAGGGCAGCAGCGAGGAGAATTTTAATGATAACATCCATTTTTCGAGGAAATGTTTCTCTGTCATATTGTCGGTATAAATGAGCCTTGGCTGCGAATGGCCATAGAGCTGAAGTGATTCACGAACTTGAGTAAAGGCGTGTTCAAACCGGGAGTGTGCTTTGGTAGGAACGAGGACAAAGCCCCGGATTTCCCCCTTCTCGTTTGTCATAATCAAAGTACCACAGAAAACCTGAACACCGTTGATCTTTGCGACGTAAAAAGCGTAAATCCGTCAAGAGTTTTGCTTTTCCCCTGCCGAACACACCCCAAATGATTTCTAATCCGGTGCTTTGAAGCTTATAGCATTTGAGTTCAGTTTTGCGTGTTCCACGAGCCAACCAGGATAGCATTGTGAAACTCGTGACTCTGGCGCCGCTGGGGTGATAGCCAGCAAAATTTCAGTCAAGACTGTCTCCTCAGATTCTTTTCTCGTGCCTTGCCCATCGAGCGCGGGCACTGAAAGCTCTCCATGCGAAACCAAACAACTGCAATTCAACTGCCGGCTTGGGCATCCCGTGCCGATTCGTGCATCAGAACAGCAAATTGGACAGCATGGACCCATTTGAAGTCATTTCTTGACCGGGACCTGCTGGGGTGATAGCCAGCAAAATTCCAGTCAAGAATGTCTCCTCAGATTCTTTTCTCGTGCCTTGCCAGGGCACCGCACAATGGCCTCGGAGAAGACGCGGAAGGGTGACCGAAATGTTTGCAGAAGAAGAGGGGAGGTACAACTGCGGCGCAACAGACGATGGCAGATAAATGTGACGTGATGGATTATCTGCCACTCCGTTCATATTTTGCTCGGATTGCTGATGATTTGAGCTTTGGAAAAACCTGCAGGTTTGCGTAATTTTAGGCTGTCCGGGATCCAGTTTTATTAAGGTCCAGGCGAGTCGCTCCCCATAGAAGCAAGATACCCCGCGCGCGGGGTGGCAGGCGTCGCAGCACACGAGTCGCACGGGTCGCACTGGTACACAGCGTACAAGTGCATTGTGACCTGAGTTTGAATATTGCCGCAAGCTATGTACAATCTTCGGGCCCTGGAAATATAAGTGTCAAGTCAATTGTGGGGCCCGGCACAGGAAGCCCGGAATATTGATCCCTTCCAAACAACGGGAATGTCCGAAACCCGCAGCGGGGCCGGAAAATGACTGTCCGAAAACGTATATAAAGGCTCGGTTTTGGAGGACAATTCAGTATCTCGCGCTGTGATTTCTGTGACATTCTGTGCAAGCCCATTTGGCCTCTGCCGCTCCATTCTCTGCAAGCCCATTTGGCCTCTGCCGCTCCATCCTGTGCAAGCCCATTTGGCCTCTGCCACCCCCTTCTGTGTAAGCCCATTTGGCCTCTGCCACCCGACTGCACTCCGCTACTGAAGATTCCCGCATTGTGCGTTTTCTAACCCCCCCTGACTCCTGAAGATAATGATACAATCCAGCAGGTACACAGTGAGATCGCTGAACCGCTAAGGACACACACACTCTCTCTTTCAAGCCAGCGACATTCAGCTGACTGACTCCTCACAGAAAAGCAATACCCCATCAGTCTCGATATCGACAACCCCCCACTTTTGAGCTTTGTTTTTCTTTACCCCCTTCGTTTTCGTTGGCTTGGCCCTCTATTATATTGTTCAATCACAAAGCCACATGGCAGTCCCTGACTGAGGTCTGATCAGCCGCTTTCATACTGTTCATACATAATGCACCGTGAATTGGGATTAGCAGAGTGTGGTTTTCTCTCTTGTCGAAATTCTCCGAGAGAAGCCAAGGCCGGGTGTCTTCTAATTTTCCAGGGGCCATTTGGGTTCTGGGGGCTCAAGGTCGCGATCCGGCAAGTTGCGGCTTCTGTTTGGGTTCTGGGGGATCGAGGTCAGCCTGGAAAGTTGTAACCTTTGTTTGGGTTCTGGGGGATAAAAGTCGCAATCCGGCATGTTGCGACTTCTGTTTGGGTTCTGGGGGATTGAGGTCGCAGCCTGGCAAGTTGCAACCTCTGTTTGAGTTCTGGGGGATCAAGGTCGCAATCTGGCAAGTTGCGACTTCTGTTTGGGTTCTGGGGGATCAAGGTCGCAAGCTGGCAAGTTGCGACCTTGGTTTGGGTTCTGGGGGATCAGATTGAGCTGTGGCCTGGCCAGTCGACAATGCTTGCCCCTGATGGTAGGCAGGACAACCTGGCCAGTTGTCTTGCCCCTATCAGGCCGTTATCATGGGGAACAATCTGCCAAATTGTCTGCCTGATATCGGTGCCTTTATCGGTTGGTTGTGGGCTGTGTGGCCCACCTGATGAGTTCAAAAGAACGAAACCAACCTTCAATGCCCCAAGTTCCTGTAACATGTGGACCGCCAGCGTCTCGGACCTATTGGGTCGGTTGGCAGGAGGAAGCTGATTTAATTATCCTTGCTTTGTACACCGGCAAAATCCCTGGAACACGTGTTCGTGATTCGGGCCGTGCGTGAAATGATACCTACCTACTTACCTACCTACCCAATTTTCTTCTTTTTAAAAACTGTTTTAGATCCGCTGTCAGGAAATTCCTTCTCAGATCGGTTTCAATGTTCCCGGGGGTACATGTGTGTACCCAGATGTCCATACAAAATTATAATCCGCCTGAGTACAGTTCTCCTTGCGCATCAGGATGCTCTGCCGAATGAAGTATAAGACGGTCAAGGATATGAAATATTTTATTCAACACGACGGACATCATGTGGTATGTTGTATGGGTTAAATTGGAGCCTTTCTAGGTGTGAGCTCGCACCTGCATTCCGTGATCCGGTGGGCAAAGTCTGTTTACTTGGGCTGACGTCGGTGGACGTCGGCCGACCCTAGTCGGAAAAGTCTGCCGACGTCATGTCGGCAAATCTGTGCCTACCTCGGCCGACGGTTAGGGTCTTGTTTATAATTCCTGAGGGGGTTATAAACGGTTTTTAATTTTGGTTTATAAACAGGCTGTTTATAAACATGTTTATAAACATGTTTACAAACCGGCTCGCGTATAAAGCCTAAAATACGATTTTTCGGCCTCCCTGTCCCAAATTTTCTTCTTCCGCGCTCTCCTACCACTCTGGGAGTCAACTAAGACGCTGTCCGACAGCCGCCGGTGTCGACCACCTTCTCCCGACTCGGCACGTATGCGAGAAAGTTGTGGGCATCTCCGACCAGAATGCTCTTTGGTAAGGCTTTGAACAAGTGATGCAGGTACTTGAGTTCCTCAACGTAATATATAACCCCAGTGCGCGACATGGCGCCTCAGAGATGGTGTCGCTGAATGAAAATTTAAGCGACCATCAGTGATTGGCAGCCCGGATCAGGCCCGAATATAATTAAAAACCAGCCATTTCGCCTAATCCAATTAAAAACCGGTTTATAAACCGGTGTTTATAAACATGTTTACAAACAAGCATTATAAACAAGACCCTACCGACGGTCTGTCGACATCCGTCGACTTTGCATCGGCCAAGCCTGCCTACCTCAGTCTCCTGCATTCGACACACCTCCTCAGACTCTGTTGCAATGCTCTTGTTTTCATTGCTTCACTGATTGCTGCCCTTGTATTAATAGATTGATCCCCATATTAAGACTTCTCCCCTATACTTGAAGGCCGCACGACGGCCCGCCAAGACCAAAAAGATTGGGTCATGACTGATCGGCCCGAATGGATAGTAATGACAATCAATGACCACCAGTGACTGAAAAGTAACGACACGGACCAGATTTCGTTGTTTCAGGATTTCATTAGGATCTCATTAGGACCTGTCCTAAGGAAATCACAATACATCATTAGGATTCGAGGTGGCGGTGTTAGGAATGTGTTAGGAATTCGCTAGGAGGAACGGCAATGATTCGCGATGATCAACAAGGACGGCTCAGCATACCTGATGTTTGATTGTGATGATGACAGGCTAAAGCAATTTATTTTCATCCAATGTCGACCTTCATAGGAGGTATGTATAAAAAGGGGGTGAAAGTAGGAAGACAGATCTCCATTCCAATCAAAACGAGGCCCGTCAATAGCTTCCATTTACAGCTCTTTGCGGAACTTAGGGCGCAGCCGTTTCTTTTTTTTTTTTTTGGTCAAATTTCACCAGAATGCTTATTGCGGGCTCATTTCTCAACCGTTTACCTTGATAGTAGGCTCATTCGATTTCTACTGAAATTCCGCAGGGCATGGCATGTTAGGATTTTTTCTGGTCACCTCAAGATGATTTAGTGAGTCAGGTTGGAGTGGATGTCTGGGTGCAGAACATGTGCCACATTACCTGTAGTGCTCGGATTGACCTAAATTTTTATATGATGTACTTGGGGGGTGTGGCCATCGCGGGGCGTGGCAGGTACTCGCAATTATGCAAGTGCACCACACATCGCTAACTGATCTTCCCAATCCCATAATCCTATCGCTAAAAGGCACCAGGCGGAAGTAGAGTCCGACTCCGATGAAGAAGACATGCCTGCAGCTAGAATGCAGATGATCAAGTTGAGTATGAATGACAGAAAGGACTGTAACGTCTTGGGGGGGGGGTCTTCGGGTGAATAAAAAAACTGAAATTCACTTTATACCTATATTCTGCCTATAGTGTCGTTCAAAGTTACCATTTTCATCCCATTTTCGTCTCATTTTCGGTCTCATTTTCATTTTCATTTTCCAAAGAGGAAGACAAGAAGGGAGCATGAAAATGAGCATTTTCGTCAAAATGAGCCCGCAAGGCTATTTTGCACGAAAAAGGCTCCTTTTCATTCTCATTTTTGCGTTTTGGCTGAGTTTTGAATAGGAAAATGGTCCTTCTTGCTTCCTTCTTGCAAAATGTGGGAGGGGGGGGTTTCAAAGTTGCCATTTTTGCGCTCATTTTCAGCTTCATTTTCATTCTCCTTTTCTGCTGTTTTTGGCAATTTTGGCTGTAGAATGGCAAAAAGGAGAGCAAAAATGAGCCCGAAAATGAAACTGAAAATGGCCAACTTTGAATGACACTTATATCGAAGTGATGAATTTACTGTTTAATGTCGAATTGAAGACGGTGAAACTAGTTCCCAAGAGAAGGCAGGAGAGGAGGCCAAGGAGAATTTGGTCTTTGTTCCAAACAAAGTAACACAAGTCGGCTAGCAGTCTGTATTGCATTGTTTAGTGACCAGCAAACCTCCCAGTTGGTTTAAAGCTGGAAAAATACTTTATAAGCCTGAAAGGTGTGCAGGCGATTCAGAGGGATGGCAGACATTGCATCTGCGCCGAATTCAAACCTGCAGCAAATTGGCTTGTGGAAATTCCATCATGGTACCAAATTACACCGTTCTCCTTGATAATGCCAGAGGTGAAATGGTTGCATCCAGAGTATATCACACCTCTTAAAGCATATCTCTGCCGAATATCACCTGCCGTGAGGTGTAAAGCTGCATCGACCACAATATTTGAAGCACAGTCAATAGATAAGTGTATATCTGGGAGGTCATTCAAAGCCACGACATGGATCAACCCGTTTCGGCATTCGGGACATGTCCTGTTCGCTTTTTGAATTTTCTGTGCAGCAAGCCAGTGAGAGATGGCATATCTTCTTTTGTATCTGGCCTTCAATTCGGGGGCCTCTGTGATACTTTGGTAGGAGCCGAACCACGGCACACAAGCCTCGACATGGTCACACTGACAACATTTTGTAGTTCGACTGCCATATGTGCGAGTTCCAAACATCTCAGAGGCAAGGGTGTCGATGGCTACTAGTGATCGACCTGCTAGAAAATACATTGGACTCATGGCATGCAACAATTTTCGAATATCGTCGCGTGCAGCTTCCAATGTGCCAGATTTCGACCTATAATCGTTAAATCCAGCTGCCAAGGTTGAAAAATAATGAGTACATAGAATTCTGGAATCGGTCAGTCCACTTAGACGCATGAGACTGCCATATGTCGTACAATGGTGCAAATAACGCGTCGTAACTGCAACTGTAATTTACTTGATCCCATTTTGTTGCCACAGGAACGGTGGTCGGCTCAATAGCCGGAACGGCAGCCGCACTGTCCGTCTCACCGACTGCCTGGGGAGACTGATCCCAGAATAAATCGCAGACAAGTGTGTCGCTATCGTATGAACAAAGGTTGTACTCGTTTACAGCATCCACACCCAAGGCACGAGCTTTCCCAGCCAAGAGCGCATCATTTTCCCAAGGTGATGATGGGCAGGTTCGCCGCGGATGTTGGGGCGATAAACGCGACCCTCACGGACTAATGGAAACGGATTAAAACTCAGTCGAAGATCAATTTCGATAAAAATCACCTTTAATGGGGGAGTCATTTTGAATCGCCGCAGGAATGAGCTGCGAAAGGGAAGTGGTGTACTGCTTCTTGCCATCTCTCGCAGTCGAAACGGTGATCGAAATGTCCTCGTTAAGCACGCAGACCTGGCGAGGTGCCGCAGCACGATCATTTTCATCGAAGAAATTCACTTGAATCTTTCCTGTTCGATTTTAGACACGGTGCATCGAGTTGAAATAGAATAATGAACTTACCCGTCACATCCGCAACGATTTCGGGGGCCTTGACGTTCTCCTTCGGCTCAGGAGTTCCGGGGACGCTTCCGACGGCGTCGACGACGCTGCTACGTGTTCTTTAGTGGTATAGAATGAGAAGACAAATGATACTGACCTTCGGCGTCATTCTCGGCGAAGAGAGCTTGGTGAACTAAGGCGGAGGGTCCGCCTTCGCGCCGGTGTCAACAAGCGTCTTGTTGGCGAGCATTAACCATTCAGTCACAATGTCGTCCAAAGATTACCCATTCAGCTGAACCAACTGCACCTTCAGCATTCAGTCACCTGACCTGTTTTCTGGAGGGGTCGTTGCTCAAGTCACTGTCAGGAACGAACGAGCACAGCGAGCGTCCGTTCCGCAGGCACGGGTCCTAAAGCTTGTTCTATTCGTGGGAAAAACTTCGTCTCCCGTGATCACTCCCATCAAAAAGCGTGATGCATCAGAGCCAAACTTCAATCAACAACTTGTCATTCCTGACTATGTCGCCGACTCGAAGCCTCAGTCCACTCAGCGCTCTCACAGCCTTGGTTAGCGACTCTATTAATCACCTCTGACTTCCTCACACACACGCAGTCGGATGATGAAGACGAAGAAGCTCCCGTCCCCAGCCTGCCCGAGACTGCAGTCCACGAGGCCTACGGCAAGGTCGTCATTTTCACGCTCATTCGATGCGCTTACACGCGTTTAGATATTGTCATTGATATTATTGGGAACTTGGAGAGGCAAATCTCGGCCGTTGGGCTTGGTACCGAGCGACGGGAAGATTTGATGGACTCGCTGCAGCTCCTCCGTCGCAGGGCGTCGCAAAAACCTTATAAGGTGGCCTTCGTAGGAAGAACAGGTCCATTGTTTATCTCTCTTCCACTGAGCATCGTTAATTCCTCTCTCTTCTTTTTTCTAGGGGTTTGTTAGTAGCAATATAAACCCGCTTTGTCTCACGTCCCAGTTTAGAGCGGCAAGTCAACCCTCCTCAACGCTCTTCTACAGCATTCACTACTACCGACTTCTGGCAAGGTTGGTGGATGCTCTCCCATTCAAGCTTGTATCTTACGTTTTCTCCAGGGGGCGGCCTGTACATCTGTCGTGACCGAAATATCGTACAGTGAGGGGTCAAAAATCACTGCCAAAATATTATACAAGACTCCAGCGCAGTGGAAGGTGGTGCGTTTATAACCCTTCTTTATGATTCAGGACACAAATTGCTGCCGCAGGAACTCAATCACCTCATAGCGGATGTGTACGTGGATTCATCTCAATGGTGTTCCCCACGATGCCATTTCTGAGGGTTTCTAGTCTCGAAACGAATGCGTATTGTGAAGAGAGTACGGAGACCTCCCAGCTCTCCCCCGCTTATCAGGCCAGAGAAAAACTCCACCAGGTGTGCATAATTCATCGTCTATGAATTATACTGACCGTGAATATACTGTATGTCCCACGCAGATATATCCTCAGTATGTAATATGTCCTCCGCGTACTGTCTCCTAAAATGCCCCCCAGTTTACGAGAACTGGATGCAGCGATGTGGGATGCCGACTCTCTACTGTCGGACCCCGCCGTCAGTGATTACCTGGGCGAGGAACCGACGATTTCTGCGACCGATCATGAAGACTTCGGCAAGAAAGTCAGTGAGATGGTTGTTCAATCATCGATCACTCATTCATTGTTTCTCAGTTGGAGCAATGCCTTTCGTCGTGCGGAGAACGGTCCATTTGGGCCCTGGTACAGAGGTTTCTGTACTTACACTTTTGATGTCTCCTAAGATTCTTATGCTGCTTCTGGTTTAGCGTGCATATCAGGGGAGCATTTCCAGTTCTATCGACTGGCATCACACTTGTGGATTTGCCTGGCCACGGAGACGTTGACAACAGTGGGGCCACCACTCGTTCAGTCTGAACCAATCCACTCACCTATTCCTTCAAGCTCGGGATAACTTGGCAAATGAATACATGCGAGATGCTGATACCGTCTTCTTGGGTCTTTATGTTTTTTCTAGCAACTTCTCCCGTCTACTCATGCATTTTCGTTCAAGTGACTCCTATTGCTAGGTCAATAGATGATCGAGTAAGGCTAAACTTGCCTTCTACATAGTGTTTTTGATTCTCATTGATGTAACTTAGGATACCCACAAGTACCTTGAGCAACAGTGCGTCCATTATTCGGTCCCTGGCCTGCACTCACCCGCTTCTCTAGTCTTTCCCAGATTTTCGTAGATGGGAGGATTGGCGAGAAATCGATTGCGTTGATTCTCACTGGCACCGATGTGTGTGATGTGTGACACTGTCTTCAATAATGTCAGATATGAAAGCTTTTTCTAGATACCATTCGATGAGAAAGGCGTGGAAGCTGATTTAGCAACGGTGAGTGCAGCAAGATAAATTTTCCCCGTTTGCTGAATGATTTCTGCAGGAAATCGATCAATTAACGGCGCAGATTGAGGTCCTCAAGCAACGTGTCGCCAATGGTCTTCCTAAAAAGGTTGAAGAATGGAAAAAAAAGGTTGGCACCGCGCGATCTTCTGCAGCTAGTTATTCACATACATATCTGGTATAGATTACAGCTAAGCGTCAAGCCCGTGAGCAACGAATTCTTCGGAGGAACAATTTGTTGGCGGTCCGTCAGTCATCTGTTCCGAGTTCCACTGAAGCTTATCGTTTCACAGCAACGACGCTCTCACTCCGTGGCATCAGCACTTCGCGAGAAACACCAGCAGATATATCGTGCATTGTCGCAGTTACCGGACGGTCACGATACCCCCCACATTCCGATCTTCTGTGTGGGCAGCTGTGATTATTTGTGCGCTGGCCCGCCATTTTCATTGCTGTATTTACGAATCTCAGGCTGCTGTAGGTGTTTATCGCGTCTTCTGCCGGCAACACCATTGGTTTTCTCCTCAAAAGAAGATGTAAGGGTTTGTTTGGTCGTTTGCTCTGCAGGCTCACATCTATGAGTAGACATCCATCCCTGCCCTTCACGAATATATTCAACTTATCGGAGAGTTTCACAACTTGACAGACGGGGTCGATATTCTCGCTATGACGTACCAGTTCCTCAATCGGGCGTCGCACGCTCCATCCGAAAACAGCGATGTGGCCGGCATCCGACGGGATATCCTTGATCTGGAAAAGGTCCGAATCCCATTTCTATTCATATCAGATGATAGCGGCTCATCGCTATGTTCTATGGCAGCGTTGTACTGACAGCACAGACGTCTTGGTGCAATCCATCGAGGCTATTTTCAACAGGATCGCCGCAGAAGTGGCAAAGGCTGTCGGCGTCGTTCGTATTCTGACTGTCATCATCCATCCTGATCATGAACTCACAATATACTAGGCTGAGGTACAGAGTCCGGCCGTTTTCGAGAGTCTCGCCCTGAGATTAAGATGGAATCAATACTTGGCCCTCATGCGCCGCGACGGAGAGTACGGTGGCAACAATCTAAATGCAGATCTCACGGCCATTATATTGTCCTCCGTCCAGAGCCAATGGCACCTAGGTATAAATGTGGAAATCGCAGCCGTTCTTTCCAATTTCTTCCAGGTCTTTTCCTTGTTATGACATCGATCCAGAGCTGATACGCGAATAGGACATGGGAACTGATCTGGACGAAACCATTCGGGCACTCGGGGTTCGCTCTGCTTCCAATATCGACACAGTTCGCAAGTCCCTCGGGCTGGAACTGTTTATGAAGGAGTTATCCCATGACGTCCAACAATCGATCACTAGCCGGCAACGAAAAGGGAGCCGTATTTGGGCGCCATCAATCAAGGAGCGATTGCTTCCACAATATGCGACGGCTGCCACGCAAAAAGGACGCGGCATGTTTGGCAGAATGAAGGTTCGTTCGTTTGCCGATGTATAATACGTCTATGCTCATATCGACTTAGGAGGCAATGAAATTTGATTCTCCTCTGAGTTGTGGACTAATTGACCCTTTACTAGCTCAACGCAGCATTCATTCGAGACTCCGCGCATACGATATTTGAGTCCTTGAACGACGCGACACGCACAGGCTTCGCAGAAAGCGTCGAGGAGGTTCGCTCTCAGTTGCTCGGCCGATTGAAACGAATGCTTCGAGAAATTCAATTACTCTTCATTGGTAAGACAGCGGCCGAACATATGGCACGACGGCGACACTGATACACGGCCTCAGGATTCGGATCCTCGACATCCAACGACTTTGAGCTAGTGGAGTCGATTATGAGCGACAAAGAGGATCGCATTTTTGGTGTAATGGATGCCCTAAAGTTGCGTTGCCAGGAAATCGACTCGCTTTTAAGTCCGTAGTTATGGCCTGGGACCTCCTGTAACTTCGTGACAAACCAAAGATACTCGCATCCTCCTCCCGATTTCTGAGAGACCTCACTAAGTTACTTATGAAAATTAACTTAGCCTTACAAAAAGTACTTGACTTTACTTTTGGCCACCGACAACTTCATCTGTTGCTTCATATCCCAGATCATTTCTCGATGAAGTCTTCGTCGTCAGTGTCCGGAATATCAGAGTCTTCCATGTCAATATCCACATCTAACTTCGCTTCCAAACTGTACAGAAATTCCTTCATTAGTGTTTTGGTCCTCTTCACGTGCGTGCTTATTTGAAAAAAATCATACAAGGACGTGTTTTCGAAAGAAGTAGGCCGGTGAACATAATTGTCTGTGGTAGCAGCACCAATGTACCCTTCTTCGGCTTTCAGGAGAACCACATGGTCAGTTTCGTCCTGTGGACAGCGGTTGTCCTAAGCTGGTATCGTCTTCTCTGTCAACAGAAGCGTAGACGAAGTTGTACGAAGCTGCGAACAATGAAGTTGTGCTGTACCTGTGTGCAGCTGCTGTGTGATGCACTGCCAATCAATCGATCAAGCACTGCATGTGGATGGGCATGTTCATGCATGCAATACATGAAGTCGTATGCGACGAGCCGTATGGCCCAAGGCGACATCATTCGTCGAATCTGCGGCAAACCACATTGCAAACGCGATTCAGCAAAGTTTGTCCTCGGCGATATCGGGAATTCAAAGTGCATTCTCTGCAGCAAATAAAGTTCCAGAAATAAATATCCCCACTCCAACTCTATCTCCACCCGATATGAGCTCTCTTCAGAGTCTCACACTTCCTTCCACCTTTCAGGACCAGTTGAATAATTTGAATAACCAGCTTCCTACGCTAAGCGAGATGAGACAGATTGTGGACAATATGCGGGCTGACTTTTCTCCGAATGTTTTACGTGGCACTCATCTATACGCCGGTGGGAATAGCATCGACACCCCATTCTCAGACCTCCGGGCAGATATAAACACCGCCTTTTCATCGATTTCATTTTGCCAATCCCAGATCCTGCAACTCTGACGTTCTGTAACCAGTTTGATACGTCCATCATCGACGACCTCGGTCTCGACCTAAGAAGTTTTGCGAAATGGTGTACAGTGGGAATCATAGTGGTTGCCCTGCTCATTATCATGATGAACTGCACATGGCTTTGGTATGAGAACCGCAACCGTATAAGCGACCCCAGCGGGTGCCGACGCACCAAGCGTCTGACCCAAATACGCAGGAAATGGAACATTGATAATGCCTTCCACCAGGCCATTCACCCACAGTGAATACTTCGCCACCACGTGGGGTTTCACCCCAAACTCCCGACAGAGTCTCCGTACCTCCACGTTGTGGAAATGGCTTCCACCGTCTGCCGCGAAAACTATATAAGTTGAATATATGACTTTCTCAGGACATTTCTCGCCCGGGGCTGGGCCCCCTTTTAAAAATGGCTGGACCCGACAATTCACGACTTCAACCGGAAGGAATGCGGTTACCTTGAGAACCAGGGTTGCCACTCAACTGATTTCGTGAAATATAGATCACCGCGTTCGAAGAGTTTGATTTCTGCACGCTGAAGAAGAACTGGGAGTTCTCAGGCGTCTGGTGTCCCCGCCGCCTCCGTATACCCAGGGCTGGGCCTCGGAAAACGTTCAGGCACTTGTAGCCAATGTGAGCAAGCTTGAAGGCCAGCTTGAAGGAACTGCATTCCGACCCATCCTACTCGCTATCACAAAAAGTAACCGGAAATCGGAGTTTTACGGCATCAATTTGTGGAATACTTTTGGTCCAACTTGATCAGTGTGTTTTTGGGGTTATATGACCACCCTTAACCCGAAATTCGCCTTCGAAATCGGTGGGTATGTGCTCGGCAAATGGGTTATATTTATTACACCTGATTTTGCGTCAGATGGCCAAAAACGTTCCAACCTACAGTCATTTCCAAGTATAAACTTTGTGGAGAGTCTCGAGGACAAATCTTGGGGATGCCCTCCACCTTCTGAAACTTGAATATGAGGGTGGGAAGCTGATAGATAAGTGAAAATAGGTGAAACATTCAGCAAGGCAATTCGGCAAAGTCTTCACACGAAGCATCATCCTATTTAGCCCCAGAATTTGTGCCTGAGTGCTTTATTATTGAATTAAAAACGATGAGGATACTTGTGACGGTCTATACCACTCATCTAGGATACCGCTTGGGAGGGATTAAGTGTATAATAGGTGTTTACCTGATGCATGTTGAGATTTTGTGTTGCTGTTGCAGAACGGTTTGCTGACTTGTTCCTTCAAGATATTCAAAATTTTTAGCTGTCAAGAACTCTGTAAATATGCTTCAGAACTCATTACATAGTTGGCCCACTATTAATTGGGTCTCAGATTGTCCATTCGAGGTCAATCTTTCTTGTGACCCACAAATGACATAATTGCCATCAGCATTATTGATCTCTCGGTGGCTCTAGCCGGTGCCAGTGAACTCAGATTTCCAAAGAAAGGTGGCATATCTCCTGGTAGGACCCTAAGGTATCTGTGAATGATAGGTGGTCCAGCTCAGTGCACGTAATCTATCGCAATAAATGCATTTCCGGTTACTTTTTGTGATAGCGAGTAGACTCAGCTTAGGCTAGGTGCTGTAGGTTGTGCCAGATAGAGTTAGGTCGATGTAGGTCCCTACACACCCCCATCTAGCTGACTACACGTAATGTACGTCTGGCTTTACGAGTACCCAGTAAGGTCCCTAAACTCAGGTAAGTGTAGATGAGGGTAGCTCCTGGAAGGTGAGGCTAGTTCCCTAAACTCAGCTGCACAGACCTAGACTTCCCTCTTAAAGCTGTTTTTGCCTTGCAGATTGCTTGCAGATCCATGGAACAGCGTGGCGAAGTTATTTTGAGAGCATCAATTGCAAATTTAAGCTCAAGTTTCTCTGTGCATTGTGATCCTAAATCTCGGCATTTTACCTGAATAAGTTAAGAACACCTGGTTTGTTGGACAGCTTCACGGGAAGAACTCACGGAACATTTCCATCATCCAATATTCTGAGCAACCACATCCCTTCCCCCTGGTGTAGGTGGCTACAAGAACCTGTTACAACCTACGCAGACCCTCCCAGACCTAGGCCGACCTGCCCTAACCTAGCCAGAGCTAGACAGACCCCCACAGACTATGGTACGTAAAATTCGACAAAAAAAGCGGCCAAAATTACACAAAAAAATCAGTGCTCTTCCCAAACTGCGCCCTCATAACGGCTGGTAGGAATTTTCTTGCGTTAGCCACGCCCAAAGAACAGTCGGAAATTGTGAAGGTATTCTCGGTGTCCATTGGAAGAGTGGGAGGATGAAATTAGATTTTTTTTTGCACACTGGTACTTATGGTTTGCTTATGATCCACAAAATAATAATAGCGTGGTGCGCGCCATTGCGGCTTTGCCCGGTTTCATCTCTGGAGGACAATAAACAGTTAAACCGACAAGCGAACCACAAGGCAACAAACGCGTCATGAAAAGTCGACAAACACGCCCCAAAAATAGGGCCACGGTATGGAGCCAATATTTTTACTCTTCTTGAACTCCTTTTGTACTTGGATACTCGTTAGCGAGCTCAGTAAGCTCGGGCGCCTCCGGTAGATCAGTTTGACGGCATGGGCGGGGGCCGCGGACTGATTGGTGGAGTGAACAATTATGAGCCAGTGACGGTGACGCTCGACCTGTGAACACTTGACTCAGTGAACACCAAAGGTGACGGGTGACACCCCGTGAACCTTTGGTCGTAATAGTAGTCTATCTCGACAGACACTCTATATCGGCACTCACTCGTTCCTCGCAACTTTGATATACAGTCTGTTAGTTACCGCGGTCTGATTATCGTTAGGTGACAGATCTGTGGGGCACGCCCTTCACTGGATATACAGGCGACCAGCTCGCAGTACATGCGATCAGAACACAATTACTATTGGCATCTTGGATGGCGGAAGGCAGCAATCGCGTGGTCTCCAGGAAACGCAGCAGGAAGCCTGGAGTCTGGGGAGAAGAATGAGTCCCCAACCTCGTGAATCAGTGAAGAATTAGTGGAGAACGAGGCAAAGTGGCGCTTCGATAGCGCTCGGAGTTAAGAAAGTGATGGTCGCACGCTTCGGCCGATGCCAAAAGACGCCGTAGCTTTTGATCGGCACATCTGTCTGCCTCCAAATTTGGCATAGACTCGCGTTGGAGGTCCTATCCCTTCCCCCAATACCCCTCTCATAACACTTTGAGCTATACACACTTCTATTGTCCAAGTGGCCAACTACCTAGTGTGGCCAACTACCCAGTTGGATACAGTAGTATAACACCATTTTTTTTGAACCCAGAAATGGTTGTTTTGGTGAATGGACACGGTTTGAGTTAGCTTATCGTTGAATGGATGGTATATAGTTCTGGACAAGCAAAGCCATTTTCGTTCCCTCTTGCAAAAAGGGGAGAAAAGGGAGATAAAAGGATGCAAAAAGGAGGCAAAAAGGGTCACTGTGAACAACCCTAATAAAACGGCGGGACCATCAAACTCGAGTTCAATTGCATATGTGCGTTTTACGCTTGGAAGAGATAAAAGAAGTGCACGGCCACAAAGGTCAAAAAATATTCCATAACGTGCTTCGCCGGGGTTAAATTTTCTGTATCCTTTGTGCCGCGCTCGCGCCAACTAACTCACGCCCTACTGCTACACACAGACATCGACGCAGACGCCGTACACCCCGTTCTTCTTCCGCTACTTCAACCCCGCGCGTCCTGGCGTCGGCAACCTGCAGCCGGCCCCGCCCCCCGCGCACCTCGGCAACCCGCACCCCTACGCGTGACCCTTCCACAGCTCTTGATTTCTGTCCAGCGACTAATTTGATAGGTAATATGCCCTCTATGGCTCTAGAGTGCACAACGGCCCTTTGAACATGAAAAGGAACGGTTTTTGATGGGAATTTCCTAAAAAGGAAAGACAAATGATTCTGCTGCAACTGTAGATCGTTTGAGCGTACCCCCAGCCCGATAACTCAGGAATTGAACGTCTTTGAGACCATTCTTTTTCGAAGGGGTCCACTAGTCCTCAGAATTTGTTCTTGTTTGCTAGAATTGGGTCGCAAAAAAGTTAAATATTGAACAATTCTACGCGCTCTCTCGACAAGTGTCCTAGCATGGCGATCCGGGACGCTACTATCCATACTTAAGTATTCTGGATAGACAACCTCAGCGTGGCACGCGTCGCACCGGGCGCGCTCGTCCTACTATCCTCTAAAATACTCTCTTCACGTTTCATAACTCGATCATCCATTTCAATTTCAAACTCGAGTTCAACTCCTCGGCGGCAACACTAACAAGTCTACTTCCCACTTCATCAGCACACAGTGAGATCGTCATCGGACAGTTGCCGAGAGCCAAAGACAGTCGTGTGAAGCGGGCTCCAGTCGCTACAAATTCACTGAATTCCTGAGGTTGAAACAAACACGTGAACACTCATTGATATTCGTCGTTCTCCGCAGGCTGATTTCTATATGGCGCGATGTCCACCATCCACGCGGCGAGGTAAGCTGTCGCCACGCTATCTGTCCGATAGCTTGCTCCCAAATGGAAGCCTCGTGCACAAGCTTCTCAACTAACTCCACCGCGCTACTCGTGGGGTACATGGGGTTACGAACGAGTCTTTTGCAGAACTCCAGGCCTTCCCTTGCTACGGGCAAATGCTTGGCATGCGCAAAGGAGACAAATGTGTGTGTCGAGCCCGCGAAAGTGATGACGGCGTGTAGGCAGAAAGGGGGGACTATGAATGCGCAAGGTTCAGTGATGTGCATAACTTCCAGTCCCTGCAGTCGGCACAAGAGTCAGCAATATTGTAAGTTTTGTGATGTCAGAACAGTATCTCACTTGCTCTCATTGTCCTCCTGGCTCAGCTGGTTTGGTGTCTTCCTCTTCTTTGATTTTGAACTCAAAAGGTCTTTGGTTCGAGTCTCGCATTAGCCCCATTTTTGCTTATGCTTTGATCCTGTTTAATCCCTGTTTTTGTCCCCCATGGCGGATTAATTCATTAACCATGGGATAAAAATTGGACCAACCGGAGAAACCATTGAATTTCGGGGACATTTCGGGATGTGATCGCGAACTTGCCACGGGGTGATCGCGAACTCGCCTCATCCGGATTGGGTTAGTGGGTGAGTATCATGGCCAGGAGGGTTGTATTGCGAATTTCTAAGAAGCCATTCGTTCCATTGTGCTTAAAACTGACTCCCATAATTTTCCCAGATTTTCTGGGATTTAATACAAGTCTTTTAACTCAAGGTCACGAAATGGCCCAAATCTTGCTAAATTTCTAATAGACATGTTTCCTTCCGAGCACCCCGCGTGCACCATTTGACCAAATCACCTCAAATAAGATATTATGGGGAAGGGATATGCATTCTCTAATGGAGTTTATACCTCATTATACCTCCTACTGACTGCCCTATTCACGGAACAAGCCAAAATGACACTTTCTCAGAAAATGTGATCCACTGCCTTTTTATTCATAGTGAAGCGGTGGATGGCCTCCAGGTAGGCCCCGGTGCTTTCAGCTTCCCTGAGATCTCAGACATTTTCTGTTCTCTTCCTTTAATCACATTGTGACAGCAAACAACGAGCTATCAGCATGATCTGAAGCTTCGTGCATTGTTGGGAGAGTTCACTGCTGGTAACATGAGATTGTGATACTCAAATGTACTCTCAAACAGGGAAAAGCTTTGTCAACTATTAAGTACTGTACCAATGTGTATGGGTGAAACGTAACGCGTAACGCAGTCCCGTTGTTGCTTACAAATCTGCCTTTTATGGGAGTTGATCGCGCTCACAATTACTAAAAAAGGAAATAATCAGTCCGTTTCAATACACATCAGTACAGTACACTGTATGTTTGATCAAGTGAATCATGTTAACGTTCTACGAGCATCTTCCTCTTCAAGATGGACTTGCAATTTTTTTTCTCGAGTCTGCAGCACCTTGGAGAGATAACTTCAAACGACCCTCGCTGGGCCATTCTCCCTAGTATCCTTTACACATCAAATTCAGTGTTGTAGTGGTTATTTTATTCAGCACCTGAGAAAGGATTCTTTCAGGCTGTGGTGCAGCCGAGGGCCTTCCCAGGCACTTAGAAGGTCTACTACTCGTAAAATGACCCACAGGTTTTTTAAGAATCGTCGGGGCTATGCAGACATGTTTTACATTAGATTTTGTGCACTCTGTGAACCTTATATCCTTTGCGTAGCATTTTGAATGCCTATCTCAAAGCTGAAATACCTCTTAGATCTTCCTTTTGCAAGTCACTGTTTCTTCATATTTTCTTCGCATTTTTGAAGGCCAGGTCAAACGCTGGTTTACAATTTCTTCCACGGACTTTTACATGGTTTTGGTCACAGTTTCAACTTTTTTTCAGGCACTGAGGGCTGCAGTAGCACCATATGGGCATCTCATATTGCTTTAACAAAGGTACCAACGATTAAATTCACTTGAAAAGCTGGAGGACAGACCCAAATAGGGGCCTGGGAACACAAGCCTCTTTGGCTTATATATCCAGGATCTTTGCTGTAATCCTCTTCATATACATAAACCAGACACTGTATCCAGTAATCTAAGTCAGTTTCTTTTTTATTATGAGTTGAGCGCCTTGGCAACAAATTTCCTTTGATTTTTTTTGGCCATCGCGTCACAACCAGTGCGTTTAACTGTCTAGCACACACTAAAGGGGAAATAAAATTGCCTCAAAAATAAATAAATAAAAGCAAAGTACTTGAAAAAGTGTCCATATTCACACTTTATTAGTTTATTGAAGTTGAATGGGTTTCGGCCTCAGGAGGTGGCTGGCAAGTTTCGTATTTTCAGCATTTTTGCAGTGGCAAGGCTCAAAATACGGAAAATGGCCAACTTGCCCTGGCGAATACGAGATGAAAACACATTCAATCTGAATAACCTAAACCGTGAATATGGACACTTTTTCAAGTACTTTGAAGCTGTGTTCACCATTTTTCAATACCATATAAATTCACAGAATTCCGGCTCTTCTCCTCCCTGACGCCGATGCGTACAAGCCCACTCTCCTCTTGCAAACCGCTGGGATCTCAGACCTCAAACATGCTCGGTGGGTACATTCTACGATCTCATGACTTCCCATTGGAGCTAAGCTTTCACTGCAGGCTATAGAAGTACCCGCCAGGTGTG